>SJOL01006443.1:88209-302193 GCA_004794785.1 Opisthorchis felineus
CTGCAAAGACAGAAACAATGGTGCATAATTTTTTAAAAGGGACTACCCGAAGGATAAACCCATAGGTGTCTGTTTATTTCTGGTACGCCAGCCTAAGAAAGCCCGGTAAAAGGTTGGAAGATATAGGGATTACTGTGTGATACTGCTTGTTGCTCCGGCAGATCGGATTCCCAAAGAACTTAGTAGTACTTACTTACTTAGTAGAACTTGGAGCTATGTTCCTGTTGATGGACCTGCTTGGATAGCTCATAGCTATTTGCACGTAAGGGGTGTAATTCGGGCTCCCGCTTAATGATTCGTCAGAGTAAATACTTTTCTCGTGGTACACTGAAATGTATATCAGTGTTATTTTCCTTTCCAGTGGTACAAAGCTGCCGAAATCCACGTCTTGCAGTGCTCTTTCGGAAATTGTGTGTATCGACACTTGAAAAGTTCTCATTGCCCTCAAAGGAACCAACGAAACTGAATTTCTCCTAAACAAATTTCAAAAACGTTGAACTAAGTGCCACTTTGAAAACCCAAAATCAAGGAAACGGAATGGATCCTAATCAGTGAACTCATACGCTATCATAGATTGAAAATATTTTTGAGTGGCTAGCTGGATAACACATTCGGTGGATTCTTCTGGTTGTGAATGATAGTAAATAAAATCTAACCTATAGCTTTTTCTTAGTTCTTGCTCGTGGTCTATCATTCTTAGTTGATTCGAGTTCCATCTGAAGTATGCACCAAACATATCTCTTGAAATTTAGACTGTTTGCATACACAGTGTAGTGCACAATGTACACAATGTTCCCAGCAACATCAAAAATATTCCCAGGTGTTCAGTAAATGGGATTTGTTTTTCACCAATGACATTCATGTTTTAATTGCATTTAGCTGTCTCAGAAGCGGACCCACAAAGTGAATGTCACCTTCAACCTGACAAAAGAAATAACGATAAGGGAACGCAGTTTTACACGAGGAAGAGCGTACCGTAACAATGCCAAGTTCAATAAAGCAAGGAATACATTTGTAGAAATAGTGGTGGAAGCATCTCAGACAGTAACGGTTCTTAATAATGAATGGGTGAGTTCAGCGCCAGATGGTGGTCAGGACTTATAATCAGGAAAAACAATATGATTCGTGTGCACAAGGTTACTCCCGGTATGCATAACTTTTGTGAGAACCGGACAATAGTATATTATGGACGCATCTTAGGATAGAAAACATTGAGCAGACGAACGTTTGTTTCAGGAAACTAAACGACCGATATTTTGAACGGACCTAAGGATCTAACACTCAGATTTATTGTGTAGAAACGGAAAGCCATACAAGCATATAACTAGACTGAAACAAATATTGTAACTATACTACCTGACATCATATCAAAATACCTCTTTTGGGCCAGGGTGTCATACAACAATGCTGTCACGATCTCATCAATCAGAGTGCACTCCGGATACAAAGCACCCAGCAAAGTTGGTTAATGTGAAATTATTTAAAGACCACTTTTATGTTGATGGTTTAAACAGTCGCAACATTTAATTTTCGATGCAATGTGCTGGCCTGAATCACAAACGTCGGACCTGAATCCTAATGTCTATATTGTTACTGTCAATAAAAATATCTTTGTACTTTCCAGCGAAACTTTACGTACTGTGCATCTGCTAGGTGACTATATCGTGATGTGTCACAGTCACTCTTACAATATCTAGATATTCGTCTATCGAAGTTGCACTGGCGACCTTATTATTGTAGCCGCGGCTCTAACGCTGATGAGGTATATGCCATCCAGTGTTCTCATCAGACCAATGGAGATTGCCTGGCCACCTGTTTGTTAGAGTATCAGGCCATAAATGTCCAACAGTGCCCATGCAGATTCCTTAAAATGCTCAATTTGGGGAATCAGTTGAAAGGGTTAATAGAGTGCTTGCTGAGAACGGTGATGTTATCTGCTGGTTTGACTTAAGATGGCTGTATAACGACAAAACAAAGAGTCGTGAGGCTTCACAGTGTTGTCCTCTCAGAACACCTGTCTGCAAATGAGCACTCTCTATTTAAAAGTTTCGAAATGTTTGATAGTTAAAAAACAGAAATAATACGGAGGCACCTAAAAATGCTGTCCATAAAATCTGACATTTTAAAATAAATAGAATATTGTTAGCCCAGGTGGTAACAATGGCAGTTGGTTTGTTCACTGAGTAAGGCATTTTGGTTGCAAGCGTTTCATTACCAACTAAAGTGATACTATCAGTACGGTGTGAGTAGAAATGTTTGAAATTGGAAGATCGCTGTCTTTGCGCGTGTATGGGTCGATAAAGGGTTTACTCACGAAGGTCCACCTTGACTGCCCATTAGGCGTTTGGATGAGCATTCTTGTTGGCTTGTTGATCGGCCCGTTTCCTGGTTGGCGGAATTTCGGGTGGTTATAGACTTGATCTTTCCGGGTCCCCTGTCGTTATCCTTAGTTTGATTGCCGAATCTGACTCAGTGTTATTACTTATTTATTTATGGGGTAAAATGTTTCTAGGAGTTCCCTCCACTGTCTTGTACTTCCACGTAGCACAATTCCCACATTTTCTAGATCAACCTGGTGACCCTTCTGATCTTTAGGTGTGGAAATAAGAACGGTTCGTGTGTTTTAAATAGTTGCATCATGTTTAACTACCCTTGTAGAAAGATTCATTCCAGTCTGTCCCCTACTATATTTGTTTCAGTCTGATTACCCGGTCTCAGACAGGACTGTTTCTTGGGACTTAATCGGTCTTGACATCAGCTTCCTCAGGGTAGCGGCTGGTTTGTGGGCTACCAAGATTGCTTTCGGTTGCGGTGGAATTGTTGTAACGTCAGATGTGTCAAGTACGGAAGGTTACGGGTTTGATCCTAGCAATTCTGTTGCCGCTGAGGAGCCTTTCTCTTTGGGCCTCTAGTCGTAAAATTTCTTGGTTCTGTTGTTTTGAAATACATGATAGAGGAACATTGTATAGCAAAATGTTAGAGGCTTTTTTTGAGGTTTTGGTGGAAATATTCAACTGGAAGGCTTACTCGTAAGTGCAAACCCGGAAGGTAGAGGGTTGTATGGCCGCGCATTTTTCCATCCAGTGTCTTCTGGCTTGTGAGCTTTATTATAGTGTGCGATCCTTAGGAATCCGTAGGACCTCGTGGAGGTTTGGTTGACGTCAGAGCATTCATGGGTTATTTTTGGTCTTCTGTCAGGCCATATTACCGGACAGCATTGTACTGCAATCGGAGAATAGACTTGCACATTCCATTCACATGGAAGATTATAAAGCCATTCCGGTTTTAGAGCTAGCACGCTGTTGTATATGTCCTGTGCGGTTGAACAAACAGGTGGATGTCAGTCGTTAGTTTTTGGGGCAAAAATTGGAGGCTACTGAAGGAAGTTGTGTACCAATGCTCTATCGAAATTAGGGTATATCCACATGAATCCTGAACTACGAATTGAAATCCGACCCTGGAAATTTGATTCCCGCACAGAAGATTTCCACGCAGGTGGTTTAGTTGACACTATTCGCGTAAAAACGGACACAGCTCATTCAACATTAGTATGCATGTGAAAGTTGATTGCGCAGTGAATCCGGTAAATCTGTCCTTTGAAGGCCTACGGCAACCTTGTTCATTGAAAAGCACACATTGGTTTTTCTCTTCTTCTGATTCATTATTGCAACCTCCCTTACTTGCAGCAGCACCTGAGTGTAGACACCTGTGTCTTTAACAGACTAAGATGAGTGGATTAGCATGACGGAGGCTCATCAAAACAATGAATTTCACTGATCAGTTTGAATAACACGATGGGGACAAAACTTTTACGGGACGATTTCATTTTATGTACTTTTATCTGCCGCATAACGTGTAAAAGAGTGTAAATTGGCGAAATAACAAACGACAGCTTCAATGGGGCAGCGAAACCTGACCCGTTTAATAAAACCATAGTAATCTTCGGGTCAATTCCAGGTTGTCCTGGATACAGAGCACTATCTGCAATTGACTGATCACTAACGACGCAATAATTTTCAGTTGTTTTCATCGACTGCAGCTCAAAATGAGCCAGTACGGTGATTTAATGTCGGTAATACGCTGGGGTGCCTTCTGTGTAAGAAAACGTCAGCGTTGCTTGCTAGCGCCAAAGTGCTTGTGACCTTGGGGAGACTTGAGCCCAAGTCGTCGAACGACAAACCCTGCAGTATCTTAACGTAACCCCGAGCGAGAACGAGTCTATATAGATTCTTCTACATGCATTTTTTGATACTGCATTGCCAATATATACATGAGCTGCTGCAGCGCTTTGTCGTTTATGCGCGTGTTGCACCATATAGCAGTGGAATTGTGAACTATGAAATACGTGATCCTATGGAAAAAGCAGACACTTAAGTGTCGATCAGTATACAGACCACCTTTGGGGGTACTTCTCAAAGGAATGATGCGTTTCTTTCCGAAAAGCTTTACTTGGTAGATTTGCTTTGTACTCCGAAGGCAGCCACCCATATGAATGAACAAATGCCCCTTCTACGGAGACGATCGATTTTTTGTGGGATACGGTACTAAATGGAGTTTTCAGTATGTTCTGTGGAAAGTAATAGGAAATTCCACCTTTACTAGAGCGCTAAGACCAAAACTGCCCTTCAGTACAGAGTCCAAGCAACAGTCACGAAAAAGAGATCGGTTCGAAACCTTTAAAAAAATACAGCCCGCGTTCATACAACCTCCGCTCTTTTAATGGTCTCTATTTATTTTCCAGCTAACGTAGGCATCAGTAAATCTCTCTGACTCACTGCACTTTATTCACTAGAGGTCAAACATGACGGCTGTAAGCCAATACGGTGTAAAGCGAAACAAGTAAACGTGAGTCATCTTGACTTTCTGACCGGCTCCAGGGATTCATCCTGGATATGCCGAAATCCTACACTACTCAGTTACTCCGTTACAGGATACATCTGGAGTGATCCTCTCCAACGGTAATTTCCAGCTAACCTCATGTAGACGATACTGAAATAAGCTGTCTCACAGATTTCTGGCCATCTGCTCACCCCAACGGGTGTGGGGAGAAAGAAAAATACAAACTATCGTCTTTCAAAAACCACAGAAAGTGAGACAGGACGAAAAGTTTTGCAGTAGAGTGTGGACCAAAATAAAAATGTAACTATGACGGGTGATCTAAGCACAATGACCTGGAATGAGTAACACATGAGATAAAAATAGTGAAAGCTTTTTAAATTGGGTTAAAAAGAATACCAGTCAGGGATTCTATTCCAGTAGTGTTTAGACAATCAGACTCTGGCAATACTACGCTACTACTACATCGTGAAATCAGCGACGTGGAATATGAACATAACAGTTGTACAAGGTTTTGGTTAGGTATTCCGGTTATTTCAACTGGGAACCTCTGTACTTCATTAAGTGGGTGGTATTTCCAGCGATCCGCCTCCTTTTCTGTTTAAGAGCAGACATTTGGGCGGTTTCGAATTTATTTCCATAAAACATTTATAATCTATGCGCTAGTGTGTCTTGCTGAAATACTCCAAATGTCTAACTGACTGTTGTACTGCACATGAATGATAATCGTTCACATGTGTAGAAGTGTGTGCCGGCATACTTCATGCCTATAGATCTTGCTAGTCGGTGAACTCCGCTTGTTGAGAATGCACTCTGCTCAGTGGCTGACTGACAGGCCGATTTATCTATTCATTTTTTCCACCATACTTCCATGGATTTTAGTCTACCTGAAACTATTTATATTCGACAGTCGCTGAATTCAGGCGGAGGGAATTGGAGTTCTCAATAGATGAAAGATTAAATGGGATCCTTTTAGTCTGACATTATTCTTTATTTCTTCATGCTTCAGAGTGGACCAGTTTTCCCATTTCTCATTCTATGCTAACTTTCGGGCTGACGAATCGTACGGACGTAATTTTGGCGCGTTTTCGATCGATAAATTGGCTATACTGGTTAGTATATAAGATACTGAGGCCTAAATTCGGAACCCAGCATTACAGCGAGCTAATAGGATGATCGATATTTCAAAAATACAACGCAATGGCTTAGGTCTGTAACCTAAACGGTGGTCCCCTTGCTGCTGAATGGTAAACCACGGAGTGATCAAATTACAACCCTCAACCCACTCCCACCTGGAAACGACCTGAAAGCAAAGTATATAACGAAGCAAGCTCAAAAATTGACCTAGGGCGTGTTATAAACAGGATATGGAGAGGCATCGGCAAATTTATCCTCCATTCATTAAAAAAACTGTACTAGTTTCGGGATTCTTTTGAAAACAAGGTTGATAAGAGGACATACCTTGACTGATCATGTGGTTTTGTCACACATATCTTTCACGTGTTGTTGATTTAACCACAGTCTGATTGCGCAATATTACTCTTAATTTCTGGATGCCTTTTCTGTGATGACCATCACTTGGTGATCAAAGACGGTCCAGTCCATTAGGTAGCAGTAGAAAGTTTTACAAAGATTATTTACACTTCCAAAATTATGGTGTGAGTGTATAAACGACTATCTCCTACTGCAAAACCTGTGTGGCTATCGAGTTTGTTTTGTGTTTAGTTGATATGAAGTTTAATAGCTAAATGCGTATGATGAAGAAGTCTCAACAAACTTACTCAGAAACTCACCTGGTCGGCTTGGCTTAAGTATTTTCTGACTGCCAAAAACGAAACAATATGTCGCTCGGTTATTAGGTCCCAGTGCGCGGCTCGCATTCTCCAAAGATGCATTAAAACGAGGCCTGAGTTAACACCAGTGACCTGAAGTGCATTAAATTGAAAAATATTGTTACTTAAACAAACGTCACTGTAAACATATATATATATATATATATATATATAAGTACAAACATGCCGATCATAAGCGGTTACCTATTGTGATGGTCAACGTTCAGTGCTGGAAGGACCCTGTGGACTAAACGGGCTGCAGTTCACTTTTCCAAGGTGAAACCATACTGGAAGATCCAGTGAGGAGCAGTACGACAAAGAGTAGCGAGTCTTCGTACTATGGGAAAACCTATGAACAGGCGGTCTGTGCTATTCGTTGCAACATGAGTGTGAGAACAGTAAGATGGTTCCTCCAGGTGATAAGCATTTCCAAACTACTGGAAGTAGCAAAACAGATGGTCGGATAATTCAAATCACGAGAGCGGCAACTCGAGATGGAAGTCAAGTCATATGAATTGTGTGATTTGAAGGTGAATGCAGCCACATGCTGTCTGAGTGGGACCCTGCTGACCAACAGCTCGTGTCAGGGCAGTTTATGCTTAAACTGCTGGCCGGATGGTCGCGGGTTGGAATCTTCTAAGCAATTCGTAATTGAGCGCTGCTGATTATTCGCAATAAAAGTAAAACAGCTGTACATTGTTCCTCTTTTTTTCGGCACAGGGCTATATCTCCACTAAATACTGTTGACTCCCCCCGAGGAAGGACGGGTTAAAAACGCCAGCCCCCGAAGTTTCCACTCCCCCTCGGTTGACAAGGGCCAACGGGGCGTAAAAATACATTCAAGAATCACTATTTACGTGCTGCTGAGAGGGCATCTACCGGACGCACTAGTATCAAGGACCAGAACATCATGCCTTACTTTCCATGAATTTAGAGTACAACAGCCCCGTTGTGGTGTGGGTCAAAGTGGAGGTTGAAGGGTTGGGCACACAGCATGGAGCAATGTTTTATTTCCAGGCGCAGCAGTCGAAAAGCCTCACAATTCTACTAGTTATTAGGACTACTAAGTAGGGACGAAAAAATCGTCTTCAAAATGGAACCTTAGTCCTTAGTATTCAAACGCCATGGAATGGATGTCGCTGCACCAAGTGAGGCCAGGCTGGCTGAGCAAGAAAGGCTACCATAGGTGGGCTCCGGTTACTTTCCCAACTGGATTAGGAAGAAAGCCAACGTGGGTGCAGATTTGGATCACAAGGATTAATGAATAATGAAATAAGCCAACCGCGTCGAGTCGCGAATGTTGACCTTCCGATTCCTGTCTAAGGCGAGGTTCGAAAGGTTTGTCAAAGCGTTAACCCACCATATCACACTCAGATGAGGAAGGAAAAAATTCTATGATGAACCCTTGCACCTATTCAAATCTGCTGGGCTTTCTCATTGTGTGGTTTGGCAAAGGCACTGGAAAATATTTCGGTTCCAATCATAATCGGACCTGCAAATGACACTGACGCTCCCACTAACGAACACGTGGTTCAATTTGGACAGACGTCTTTTGCAACGTAAACGCATCCAAGAAGCAAACACGGAAGCCTAATCGATAATGTCATTACATCGCAGAGGCTGCCGTAAAGTACTGGGCACAAAAGGAATGCGTAGAGATTATTACAATCCGGAGGATGTCCTGGTAAAGGTCAAAGTGCGTTTCTTACTTGGAAAGTAGCTAAGTCGCGGGCCATGTGGTAACTCATTCGAGTTGGATGCAGGGAAACTGAGGAACAAGAAAACTAGATCGAGGTCTTGCGAAGCTCTAACGCAAGGCCTGGAGATAATTAAGTGCAAATACTTTCAAAAGCCGGTGCGCCTAAATTCGAACACATACCAAACCAGATGCTCGGGATACATTTGGATTAAAAAAAGCACGAAAATCGAGATTGTTGTGATGTGGACGACTTGTGGATATCGACCTTGATTCAAGAGAATAGTTTGGTGTTTTTCAAAACAGTTCAAGATCTAACAAAGGCCACGACCCTAAATCACCTCAAAGGCACCAAGACTAAGCTAATGAAAAACCTGCGGAAAAAAGTTTAGAACCAAAATAAATCAAGAACTCCAATGACATAAATTGCCGCAGACAGGGTGTTTTTTAGACTTAAAAAAGCTGTGTATGAAAGTCCAATATCTTTTGCGGACAGATAATATGCTAATCAGCGAAAAATTCAACAAGGCAGATGGAGTTACAACGTGACTGACTTGCCTTTGTCGCGGGGCTTATCCATGAGCAAAGCAGTGAGAGGAAACAAACGCCCTATGGACTGCTTGTTCACCTTATCAAAGCCTTCTACTCAATCACCTAATAGGCACTGCGGATCGTTCGAAGATAGATTGGTTTTCTACCTTTATTAATGTCTTCCACGCTGAGATAAGAGTCCGCGTCCCGACCTGTTTAACAACCGCGGGTGTGTTTGAAATCAAAACCTGAGTGAAGCGAGGTGGTGTCCCCGCTCAAACCCGGTTCAGGCTGTATTTAGTAGCCATATGTGCATGGGGCTTTACGAGTGCAAAGGTGATAATCAAACTGAACAGCTTTTATATGATTATTTGCTTACTTCAGCGCAATTCGTAGCCAGAGCACTGCTTCGTCAATCCCATATCCGGATGATAATATTTGCGGGGGACCATATTTTATTTTCACGTTCCAGAGATGAATTACAGCCATGGACCACTGCTTTTGACTCAGCGGTATATTGTCCTGGATAAAATATAGATATTTCTAAAATGCCCATATTTATCACCCTAACATAAAGCACCACCTTAAAGAGAATAAGAACGTTTAAATAAAACCTCACCCGTAAGTGACGGAGAGCAGTAACCCAGTTAAATTGGCCAAGATGTGTTCAGTGGCCTATGTCCTGGCTCACTAGGTTACTGGTAAGTGGTCGAACGTCCATTCTAATTTTGGAGGATTTATAATTGTCTAATAGGGGATTTGGAGCTTTAATAGAAGTTTATAGCAAAGATCTAACTCTATCCCCAAAAAGCTGAGGCCAAAGAGTCTCTCATCCAACGCCATCAAAGCCTAACTCATAAGACTCGTTTAGGAACAACAACGTAGTGTAACTCAGAGCTATAGTATTTGACCATATCTTCGCCGTAATGATGTGATATATTGTTCATTTACAAAGTTAAGATAAATTTTTTGAAGCCTTTGTAGATCCAAGCTGTAGTTCCAGTACGTGAACTTAACTTTTCTCTGCCGGGAACTGGTGACAGATCAGGTCAGTCAGGTGTACTTTATGAAGTAACTACGACCCGAATGACTCTGACCAAAGCAGGGTGAAACGATCTAAAGTGCGACCATCCGCACAAAGACATAGCTTGAAATCTGTAAAATCTCCGGTTAGCACAGAATTAGTGCCGCAGATTTTTCCGGGGCATTGGAAAGTCACTGGTCAGAGCAGCTCATTCATCTGAAATAATGTTTTTTTCCTGATGCGCTTCAAGGGATGAATTTTCAAATGACGGAACGCATCTGATAGATCCTTTGAGATGGCCTCCCTAGAAGGTGTCAGGTGATTGGCTAGCCCTGGGTACGGATTTATTAGTCAAAAGCTTATGGACCAGTTGAACCTTGCGGCCCCACCTTCGACTGACTTCGGTAAATTCTCTGGGATTGAAATGACAACAATGAACTATTGAGATTTTCGAAGCCCCAAAAAGGCGTGATGAAACATAAGCGAACGACGTCGATAGCTGGTTAATTCGGCTTTCTGATGTGCGAGGAAGATGCGGCTTCTAGTCGCAAATGTAGCAAACATTCGTGAGGAAAAAAATTTGAATTAGATATGTGACATCCAGGTGATACTGAATAGACACACCATCCACTGATTCCGAAAATTTCCATGAATATTGCAGTAAGATACGATTTCAGTATGCTTTTAGCCGCAACGAGGTCTCTTTTCACCAGCGCAAGTATACTGAAGTCTGCAGAGGCATTTCCAAAGGGCCGAAAATTATTCTCAATTCATGAAGGATTTTCTGTTCACCGATGTTAAGGCTTACATAATGTTGGATTTAGCTGAGCGCGACTGCAACAATCCTCTAGTACCTGTCTTATTGAGAAATGCAAGTCACTTAAAACTTGAAACAGGAAATCCTCAGCAATTCAAAGCGGGATGATTTCAAGGAAATACTTACTCATCCGCTGATGTCTTGCATTTTTTTAAACAAACACACTAAGGTGACCTTCTTATAGCCTCTGATGCACTCTCAGTTTTCCTTAATAGGTAAATTAGTCAAAGCAGTATTTTGTAGTGCATGGTCAACAACTTTTGACAGTTTGGGGAGAACCATATCACCTCTAGCGTCCTAGTTGTCTTACGTTTGAGAAAATATCTTTCTCTCAAAATCCTCATCATCGAGGTAGTTCTCTTCCGCACGTTTTGGTATCTGACTCGTCTGAGCCTATTCAACTTCTGACTGGCGCTTGCGAAGGGCAGAAAAGTAAGCTTTTCATACTGCTAGCATATTTCCGGATTTGGAGGGCTTTGGACGGGTTTGAATGTCCTGCATTAACGGCAGGCGGGCGCCATATTCTCCCTTTATTGGACCATAAACTCTTTTAGTACGTTGATCGTTCATTCTGTAGATCAGGCTCAGATCAGGTTCGTGCTAGTGGGCCTTTCTATTCACACTACACTACACGCACACTCTACACTATTCAGGGTGTAGAGTTTGAGCGTTATGCTCTCGCTACGCAATCCGAGATACTGCATTTTCAGTTTTTTCCACTTCCAGTGAATACATCCAAGCAAGTGTCCGCTTCGACTGATTGTAGCCTTCGTTCAGAATCGTTGATAATATGCGGAATATCAAATCATTACATGATTTTACTGGAGCAATCCAGCCAGTACTCTGAAACAACTGCATGAGTTATGTTTGAAGCAGTCGATGTTCTACTGTAAACCGCGTCAGGAAGTCTTTCAATGTTATTAAGACAAGGGAACATCCGCGCATTGGAGTTGACTTTATTTTCCTAACCATGATAGGAAACTTTACTGGGCATGCAACCTAACCTATCCCGTTAGCGTTCCTACAGTAATTTTCTAACCAAACTTCATAGCGTGTGTCAGTGTGTGCTGGGCTACTGTTGGTTTAGGTTTGAGGAAGACTTTGGGGCAGTTGCACTTAGTTGAGTGTTGCACCTGGAAGCGTGGTGAAACAGATATTATAGCAAATCCGTCTATGTTCATGTTTGTTCACCCCTACTCTATTTAGCAGCCTCTTGTGACTTCAGGTTCAAACCACTAACCAATAGATTTCCTCCGTTTTTCTATTATCCCTCTTAATTTCACCCAATAAATTAATACCTCATTACAAGCCGGTTGAGTGCCCAAGGTGTTTTGTCTAAACGTCCGTCACTAGCACGTAGAAGTGAGGAAGGTCGGTACGGTTTACTTAAAAGCAGTAATTCGTTGACCCTGCCATACACAGAAGGGTGGAGGATTTTCCTATTATACAAATTTTTTAGTCGGGTAAAACAAGCAAAACCATATCATGAACTGAACGCATTAGTATTGCGTGAGTTTTAGGGTGTGAGGAAAATCCGTCGCTTCCGTCGGGCAAAACAGCATTTCCGTGTCTTTTCAAGGTATGCCAATGAATGCCTCTTGTTAAGATTTTAGGAACGTTTTGTCGAAAAATACAAGAAAATCTGCTCATCCATTACTGGTCACGACGATTGTTCAGAAGACCGTTGAATTCATAAAAAAGATCAATACGAAAATACCCACATTTTTTTAATCATTCATTGTGCACGGCATTATGATAACTTGCTGGGTTCCACCCGGTCGGTCAGCTTGTCAAACTCAAGTGATTCATTTTTTCGACGTTCAGCCGAACAAAGATCCGCACATGCTGGTTGGTCGGGCGATTAAATTGTTGAACTAAGCCACCCAAACTTAAGTCGATAACCATTCCCAAAAATACAATCCAAAAACAAGACCACTGTAAAAGAATAGTTGTCGATAAAGCCGAGGCCTTTGACAAGGAAGAATACGACAAAAGGCCAATATTGAAAGACTCAATAATAAGATTGATCTTTTCGCAAGTGGAAACTTACGTGGCACCCTTGGTTTAACTACGGAGATAACCCTCAAGCCCCGCTTGTTGAAGTGAACCCTTTCTTACCCATAATAAATTGACTTAATCACCTGGCTATGAATCAACCTTACATATGAACTGTACAGTAAAACTGCTCAAGATTTCAGCGAATAACAAGAAAACTCAGGAGTTGTGTTATGTGATACGGTCTACAAAACTTACTGGAAAGAAGGTTTTCGAACTTCTGCTGCAGCCAGCATCTTGAGATTGCTGTTCCCAAGCCATCCCCAGCATCTAGGAAACACGATACGTTTTTGCAGAACAAAGGGAACCACCGACAGTTAAGTGTATCATGTAGCATTAGGTGAAGTGCTTGGTAAATGGTGTAGTATAAAGCAGACGCCAAAAAGTCTTAAATTGCAGAATGTTAGGATATTCTGAAATTGATGCGGTCTAAGCCAATTCATGCGGTATTTTCACAAAACCCTAGCAAAGTCTGCCGCGGCTCAGGTGCAATCGATAGTTCATGGAGCTAAGTCCACGACCTTTGACACAACAATATTAGTGTTTGCAAGCTACTGGAATATTCGGCAGTAGTACTTACAGTGAGCTGCTAAATACAAATGGTAAATTACACGCAACTGCGTGTAAAATTATGGCTTATTGGTTTGCCACCTTCTTATTCATTACCAGTTTTATGTATTTTTATTATTTTTACTACTGGTGGGTTGTATTCTAAACGGGAACCTTTGCGCTGATTAGGAAGAAGATATTTTTTGCCTGGTCTCACTGAGAAGGAATTTAATTTCCTCCGGCAATTCTGTACCAACTGCGAACCCAGTTAGCATTAATCTGGTTCACTGAACAACTTAATTTCTGGGAGCCGCTTTGTAATGTGTCTATTTTCTCTGTTTCAAGTGGTACATAGACATTTACATATGCCTCCCATAAACCGTTGTTTGACGGAAGAAATGGAAGTTCGCTTGGGCCCGACTTGGAGTGACTGATGTGATATTTTTATAAGGTAACCACTCAACTAATCAATGAACTGGAAACTCTCTGATCGACTGCGATCACACTGTTGACAATTAAACTCCGTTATATCTTTGGCTAAATTTTTTCAGAGTTCGATAATACGATGTCCATCAAATAACAACGGTGCAGTTGGTTAGCACGAATGAGCTTGGTGCATACCGTTAAATTTCCCCTCGGTTTTAACTGGAATAATAACGAACGGTGAACCTAGCATCCGACGTTTCCAAACGCAACTCGCTAATCGTTCAAACGCGTGGTCGAATTCGCATCAGATCAGTCAGATTATCTAAAGCTTTGCGCATGCAGTCATACTGACACAACCAGATATGCAATTTTGATCGGCCTATTGCAGTCAAGAAGCTAAAAACCAGGAAGTGTATGGTAACTATACACATAGTAAACCACGTGGATCAACATGCACCAAAAAGCTTAAGTAGTCAGCATAGGCAACACAAGTTTCCAAACAACCTTAATAACAAAATTTGCAAACTATCGGATTTTATACCCCCAAAAATAGTCGAATTGCTGATGTTTGCTTCCAGATGTTACGCTTGATGATATCCACCAAAATTCAAAGTTTATTTCAGAAACGTTTTGGGACAACCGGAGTAAGTATTATCGTGGTCGATTGGCTGTCTAAAATAGCTTGAGACAAATCTAGGCAATGCGCGCTATGCATGTCGAGAAATTCCTTATATCCTAATTGTCCTAGCACTGGCCACAAATGACCTGCACACCGGTATTCAGTAGAAAGGACCGCCTAAACAACTTAAATGGTCTCGTCCCCATAGACGAATGCAGGTATATATATATATATATATATATATATATATATATATATATGTATATATATTGAGGATTTTCCCAAGACAAATATTCTTACGTTCCATACAGAAACAGATGGCTGACTGGCCAGCTACATGTTGGGGACCGCTGGGGACCACCATAACTTGATATCCTATTCAGCCTGCGGAAGTCGCTTATCGATATAAAAATGCATTTTATCCGCAAATAAGATGTGGATAAGCCCATGAAGTGCATTTTTAAACGGACCATTCAAAAACCCTGATAACCCGGATGTACGCGTCCAAGGACATAAGCCTAAAGTGTGCTACTTACAAATAGATCCAGCCCGAGCCCATTTTTCATCGATCCGAGCACAAAAGCTTATGCAGTTGGTGCTCGTTTAAATCAAACCTTGTCAAGTAAAAAGGTGCCTAATGTAGCAATATCTAACCACTACTTATTCTTTAAGGGAATTCAGATAAATAATGTGCTTTAAGTCCGTTGGTTGTTAACCGATTCTTTCTATCGTCCTTCCTGTCTTTTCGTTTTTGGTCATTCTGGCATTAATTCCAGCTAGAATGTCATCAAGCAATGACTATCCGACCTCGAATGACGTACAGTTTATTTCTGAGCATAGCACTGAAATTCGACAGGGCAAAGCTCACCTGTGTCGAGGTAAAATGATCAAACATTTTCCACAGTGTTTCTACATTTTCATTCCACAGAATATCTGAGTCAACAACAATCGTCTGAAATTGACAAAGCAACATGTGTTAAAAATTCAATTGCGGTAATTGCTTGCGAAGTGGGGTTGGCACAGCTATAATAATTACCGACTTGCAACTATCATCCTACGCAAACTGCGCTGCCGTCCTAACTGCCACTCTAGAAATCTGTATGGATTAAATTAGGCGAAATAAAGCTCATGATTTACTGGCCGCAGAAAGCCCAGACAGAAAACGTTAAAAACGAAGCTCTTTAAACGCACCCAATCCATTTCCACTTACTCTGATCACCCAGTGTGGGAGAATATAAGGAACCCAAAGCTTTGCAACTCCAGGTGATCCTGCATGATGTATGTTTGGAATCCGTTTCGAGAACCACTGTGCGCAAGTTGGGAAAACAAAACACCCTCTAGAAAGACGTTTAGGTATAAATTACTTGACATCGTACTGTTATGGTAAAGTGCTAGTAGTTGAGGTGTGGTTTAAGGATGTTGGCCTGCTATTTGAGTTTTCTTGGTAAGTTTCTTCCGCAAACGAGGGAGACTGCAATATGTGTTTGCAACAACAAACAGAACCACACTAAGCAGGAAGCAATGTAAGCGTTGGGCTGGACTACGGTTGCGTTTTACCGCATCCAGTAACTTAATTTTTCATTATTTGTCTATGCGTCCGTACTCATAGGTAAATAAACTTCAGAAATTCTGAAAATAATAGGATAACAAGAATTTTATGAATACAGTTAACTAGTCTCCAAAAGCACACGTATAGCCGACCTCTACGTCTCCAATAATAATCATCATAGACAACAAGACATCAGTGTTTAACACTGATGCCTCACTGACGTACGACAACGAATTATTTGAAAGCCTTATTGTGAAAAAGGATAAAAATGGATGGGGAAGGGACATGGTGCGAGCTTACCACAATCATTCCAAGATGCTTAAAGCTCCAGACACTCATTCAGGCAATCTGAATAGAAACTGAAAACGAGAACGCCATTGAAATCGAATAGCAGCCATGTCTTGCAGCGTCTCTAAGCAGGCGCAGTGGGGAGCACGCGGTTTCCATCCTGGAAGGCGAGTCGCACTGACTTCACCCGGACGTTTTGTGATCTCTTGAATACCCGTCTGCCAGGTCAGTTGTTGACCGCTTTTCTGCTCCAGCCACCCCGAATTAGGCACGGAAAACAACACTCTGTTTGGCTAAAAATGGTTCAGCAAGTGCAATACATGGCCTAACCAAAGCAGCGTTTGTTGATGGACACATACATAAATGGAATTTTCCGTTGCACAACTAAAAACTCACTTCCTACTTGTCTCAGTACCAAATCGCTGACACCAACACATATGAGCTATGGTTCTGAGACAACGATTGTCTAATACCTGAAGGTCTCTCAGTTCCACTGCTTGAACAGGCCAAGTCTCACAGCCATACAACAAAACACCCGCACTGTCGCCTGATACACATGTCCCTTGAGATTCAGGCATGTACCTCTTTGACTCTATAGTTGTCTTAGATTAGCAAACGCAACCCGCGTCTTGCAGATTCTTCCATTCAACTCATCTATCACACTGTAATCGGAACTAATACAACTACCAAGATACGTAGAACGCGCTGACTGAGATCTACACCCCTATCTTTCAACAAAGTGGGTGGGAAGTCATCCGGACCAGGAGCCCGGTGGCGCTTGAGAGGAGATATGCAGTCATAAACCTCTCAGGCCGTAAAGAGTTCCAGTGTTCTACGACATCTGCGGGCTCCAGATGAGTGGCAGCTGATGGCCACAATGAGTGATGTTTGAAGTATTCGGCCCATCAGTCGAGGATTTCTTCTTTATTCAAGTTGGTCACATCACTCTGATCCTTGATGGTTTCGCTCACAGGTGGTTTTCGGGACCGGTCGCATGGACCAAGTGAAATAATCTTCAGGCATTCCCGTTTTTTTTGGGAATCTTCCATCTGTTTCCGAGTCCACTAAACTTCACAGTCGGCGTGCACGCTCATTTTCACTTGACGCTTGATAATTCGTCAGGATACATTATTTTCGGAACCGACGGGGATATTTCACCGATATGTAATCTGTTCAGCCTGCTATCCGTGGGCCTGAAAACGCCGTGCCACGCGCAAAACTCCCTGCATTGCTCAGAGAGGTGGCGATCTCGTCCCGTTGCGAATTCACATCTGATGGTAGAGCAGTTGCAAGAGACTCCAGAAGACCATTCTGGTAAATTCGTCTAACATCCGGACCTACCAATGTCTCAGTTGCCAAGCGATGTGTCCGCACCTTATGCGGCCCTGGAAAAAGAGGGGAGAAGCGACTCCGGACGGGCGAGTAATCGGAATCCACAGATGTGTTCCAAAATGAGCGGCAGTCAGTAATTCATTTGCGCCATTGGCAACTGATGGCGATATGATCAGTCTGAGTTCGTAGCCGGTAGGCTCTTGGAAGACGCCATGTGGCCAGATGACTTTGGCTATTCCGGAAGTTAGTATTGGGTAAATATAACCTGCGGTCAGCACATAGTTGGAGAAGTCGCTTGCTATTGCCGTACTTACCGAGTACAATCTATGTTGACCACCTAATTGAGTCCCACATGTACTAAGCCTGCTCACATGTGAGTTCCGATCTCCGGCAACCACATCGATATCCGAGCTTTTAGTTTTCTGCAGCATGACATTCAGGGCATCATAAAACCTGTCTTTGCTTGTGTCAGAGCTACGGTCAGTCATGGCGTAAGCAGACAGTGACCAACTTCCCCCTTATGAGACTACTTCACAGACGTTGCCAGACGAACCACGCAGAGGCGACCATCAAAGGGTATCTAGTCAAGCAAGGATATTTCCCCCCGCTGATCCAGGAATGCGTGATGCCCTTATGCGAATACTGCGCTGATGAATCATCTAATGAAGTAACTTGGCGCTCCTCTCTAATGACACCACCTTAGCTAGCAACGTGACGCTCGCAGCATACTTTCCAGACTCCCACGAAACTTCAGTGAGGTTGTGTACCTCGAAATACTGGTCAGCCTAAGTTGTTCTTGCGTAGCCATTTCCAAAATAATATGATTTCATCACATGTCCCAGTAGAGTGTTATGCTGGATTACTGTCGGAACTACCCGACATCAACTTACTTTCTCAGGGGTTTTCAGCCAACCTAAACAATTATACCTTCCAACGACATTAAGCTAACATCGAATTACGTCTAGCGAGAGCTTTCAGGACACTTGTCTGACCACTTCATCATTTTGCCGGCGTGCCTTGTATAAAAATGTCTGAAAATTTTACCACTTCTAACAACCGTTTGTTTGATTATAACCTGAACACACACGTGCACGGTACTAAAATCAACTTTAGGGGCACGCGCGATTCTCCAGAAAAATACGGTGGGAAAAAAGCTGCCAGCACAAGCACTATCGATCTCTTCTAGTGTAGAAATGTCTGGCATATCTGACAAACTCAAGCATAAAGTTTTGTTTCATTCGATATAGATAGGCTTTGGGTCTAGCAAAACGCCAACCTTCCAGTCGGTTCTTCCTCAAAAAAAGGGTTTGGTGTGCCACAAACCGACTTATATTGAGAAAAATGTTTGTCCTGACTTGGGTTTCTCATTCGGCTAACATTTCTCCGGTGAAATCAAATATTAGGATGTGGTCAGTGAGGAACTCCTTTACCAATCTTTTGATGCAGTGATCCTCTCTGATTTCTTCTCCCCAGTGAACCAAAACCGTCCTTCGTAATCTATACTGGTACCACACTGGATGCGCTAAGGTGATAACACAGTTCATGTGTCTGAGGCGACCTAGCGATAAGGAACAACTTAAGTAGTGCCCAAGGCTCAATCGGCCCATCAACCCACAACATTCAATAGCACAAATGCACAGGAGCGGTATGCAAAGTTGGTTTGCAAGGCAAACAGTCCAGAGTCAGTTGTTCCTTGGGTTTTGGGGACATGCCAGATTTTATGCTTAACTAATTCATCTTAGGCCACAAAATTCGGTATCGTGCGCATACATGAATGCAATCTCATTATGAAGGCCTCAATACACTATTCTTCCTGCGCATATATGCAGAGACTTTCAAAACCTCACCACATTTTCCGTCAACAAAACACCGGAATCTAACTGAATTAGGTTGGGTTACAAAACATTTCCTTCTGAGGAAAATTCAGTACACAGTAGGTCGAAACAGTTCGTTCGCAAAGCATAAAGATTCTTGAACTAAAATGCTCAAAAAGATATAAACATGATCTTATTGTACCCGATGGTTGAAGCAAACGGCATCGTAAACTGATTAACCGCTTTCAGTGAATGCAAGTGGCATCCTGAAAAGCATGCATCGGTAAAAAAAAACAGCACTTGACTTTCCGAAGCAAACTTAAGTCGCATGGGATATGCATTCCTTAATCCAGATCAGGAGAATACCGACGCACAACACAAAACAGGTCGCGTCCTTGAGGCTTTCACTTACTTGATATTCCGCCAAGTTGTAGAATGAACACTCTAAATAAGGAAGACTACAATTGTTTAACTGGGCTTTGAGTACTGGCCACAGATCGTATTCCGTGATAAAGTGAACGTGTATTGGATTTTGCGCTGGGTGCAGTTCAGTAAAACACGGGCTGGACTGAAAAGGTTCAAGCCACAGACACTCTTGGCTGGCTGAACTTAGATGGTTTTGGAAATAGAGGAGACTCTTCAGCATCGTGATTGACCGTATGAGAGACTTTTTACCCTTGACAAACTGGGTAATATGGATCGTGTTTTCGTCGAATACGTCTTTGCTAAGTGGTCCAATTAGCAACCGATCCCTCTTCCCTTTGTTCAATCGGATGTTTTGTACCAGCTGCAGAAACATGCCAAGCTAGGTAATAAAAAAACATGGCATTTATTTGGTCAATAATGGAAGTTACTAGTCAGAAACAGCATATTATACAGGCAGAACTATAATAATTCCTCTTCCTCTTCTCCATTCCTTCCAATGTACAAAGCTGTGCCTAACATGATTTCCTTTGACCAGAATGTTTATCGTTTTGGTGAACCAGCCTGGGAGAATCTGGCAATATATCACCCCTCATGCTGCCGTTTAACAGTCAAGAAATAAAGATCACTTTCATGACACTTTGTTCCACAGTGAGATGGCCGGCCGAAACTCCCTCCACAACTTCTACTGCTCCGAATTGCAAGTTGTTGAATGGTGTGATCGTAATTTTGTTTCTTGCAAGAAGATAGACTAACATATGAATTCCATCACCAAATTCATATTACACCAACATTCCCGCATTCATTTGGCAGTATGCAGTGTGCCAGTTTCATCACTTCAAGGGAGCCTTCATGATTATCGCCACTACCCTATGAACCCGTAGTATCCTCCCCTTACTCCAAAGGAAGACTACAATGGGTTTCCCCAGAAATTGTCTGGGGACACGGATGTTGAATGTGCGATATGAATGTCTTCTCTTGTGCCTCTCTCAGTAGAATGTCATTGGTGGACAAGAGGTGCACAACAAGGATTACAGTCTCTGATCTCAGTCTGATCTAGGCACTTAATTAAAACGAATGGTTCCACCCGCTGTTGCGAGCCTTACCAGGAATTCCACATCATTAGGATAACTGGCCGAACTAGGAATGTAAATGAATGGGTTTCACGCACTCTTTAAGGTGCTTGATACGATAAGATGGATTGATACCGACTGGTGAAATGTTCTCCGGGGGAAATTGGAAGTTCACTTGTGCCGTTCAGATGTGAAAGGGAGTTGCGGAGACTGTATTTGCTGCTATCACTAGCTCGCTTGCATCGTTAACACTGGGACAACTGTAAGGTAATTTTTATCCTATGTCCCATGGTACTTTTGGAACCACACAACTGCGATCAAAGCAGCCGAGAAACTTTCCTCTGACATGCCTGCACTCTGTATACGTCAGCTCATCTGTAACCGTTGGAGCTCCCACGCTCTAATTGTGGCCAATACTTTAAAACCTACCACATTCATCAACAACATTCTAATCCCTCGGGTTCTCATGGACATCAGTGGGTTGTACGGACAAGCCGCTTGAGATTTATATACTGCACGCAAACCTACAGTAAATCAGCCGAAACAAATGAGAGAAAAATAAAAATATATCAGACACGTGACTAACGGTGCATGCTGACTTTCTACCCACTGCTCCACAAAATCTAGCTCAGCATTACGACGTGTTGCTTGCGGTGCTCGAACCGTATCCGTCTACTTGCAAATAGCACGCTGCATACGGTTGTCTAGGTTTATTCTCTGATACTATTCGATCCCTTTGTCTTTCGGATTTTGGCTTCTACTGCACACAAATGTAGCCTGGTAGCTGCACAGGTTACACTTCAACATATCAATACCCAGAGTATGTGGGTCAGAATATTTCTCGACGTTACAATGATTGTAAGATATGTGTGTAATCCAAGGGAACTAATGTAGCAGCGGCACGTCTACGTCTTGAGCCACAGATGGCTCTCAAGTTCTAAGCCACGAACTGCGGTAAATTCAGAGCTTGGTGGTGCAATCAAACCTAGCTACGGTTAGATGCAAAGCGATGTGATCCCAAACATGATTGTTCGATTCTCTACCCTTTTATTCAATGGGCGCGTTTGGTTTCATCGGTGTTCTGAGAAACCTCTGGACGTGAAAAAATGCAACAAAAAATTTCAAGTAGAGCTTCCTCCAACAGGGACTGCCATAGACGGTTGGCCAATGCGTTTTAAAGGGCTCAGTGACATCAGCACTTTAACTATGACTACCGATATAATAAGACCAGATTTCTTTTTGCTGAAAGTTGAAACAAACAGTACTAAAAAATACGACTTTAGCTTGGACATTAGCATTTTCATTATGAGCATAAACCAAAAGTTTAACAAATATTTTTTGACCATACTTTCCTTAGCTAAGAACTTACCACTACTTTGAATCGTGTTCCTAAATCACGCCATTCAAAATCATTAGTTCGTCCTTGAAACAAGCCATTTTTGCTAACATTTCATGCAGATCATTGGCTTTGTGGCCCATGTGTGGGGGTGAAGGGTGGCCTGTTTGACATTAGAGTATTTTACAGAAAAATCGCAGGGATTCTTTGCCGAAATGTGGTCTTATTTAAGGGCGCGGTTGTTTTGTTATGCAGAAGCACGACATCCTCGAAACGAGAGCACTACATTCAAAATTCCGGTCAACAAACCGACAGGGCACAATTTTTATATATTTTTGTTCGCGTACACATTCTGTTTGGCGCACGCATCAACTTTTACTGGGCTATCGACTTCAGTCTCTCTACAGGTTTTTGGGTGTGACACACGGGTTAAGTAAGAGCTCCCTCTTTCTGTCGTTCAGCTACGATGATACACTAGCGCAGCTGAATGTGTAGGACGACGAAGCACTATGCACATGCTCTTCTTATGTGCAACACGGGCGAACCACAAGAGCTGGAGAAAACGGAATGCTTGTTTGGCAAACGACTTTTATTGACGGACATAACAACGGACCCATCCGAGCACTCCAGCATAAAGTTATTTTAGTTTTCTCTCAATTTTACTAAAAACGGGGCGTCATATTAGGCCCACTTTTCGTTGCAACTTTAACCATCCGTAAGCGATACGGGTGGGACACTCTTGTAGGTTGCAGTTCCGGAATAGATGACCAACCACTCACGAAATACCTAACAAATGGTGGTTCCTTGTACCTTTATCTTTTGTCCTGGTTTCAAAAAAACCAACAATCTCCTTAGTCTACCCATGTCAGAGCAATTGCCGCTGGCGGGTCCAAGAAGGTCTTTTCAGTTCCCACAACTGCCTTACTTTTTAAGCTGCTTTTCGTTGTTAAAAATTTTACATTCATCTTAACTGACAGCAACCTTGTCATTTGTAGTGTACGTTCTCCCATTTGCTTATCAACTTCGGGCAAAATTCAAGGAATATCAATTGCCACGTTATCAACATCTAACCCGTTTTTGTTCCTTTGCTTACTTTTGGTTACTGCCACTGATAACATTGTATCGAACTGGCATCCCAGGAAGTGATATCTGCTTCACTTTCTCAAACCAAGTGATCTAACTCCAACACCCACATATGTGCCGTATGAACGAGTTATTCGTATCTGCCCTCCGATGTTGGTCTTGCAAACTTTCACGCGTCACCAGGTCCAATGGGTCGCAGGATGCAGGAGAAAGATTCCTTGTATGAGGGCAACACTGACAACTCAAACGCTTGTTTCTTTGCTCTACAAGGGCTGAAATTTTCAATGCACGGCAGACGGAAAATGCATATCAACGACCCGGTTCATAAAAGGTCTTCTTACACATTGAGTTTCAGTTAAACAGATCCAAGAGCGCAACTCTTTCTGGAAGCTTTGCTCAATTCTTAAAATTGACTCACAGACAGTCACGGAAGTCGGCATCTTCACAGGACTAAAAATGCAGGATCAGTTGATACTTGGAGGCCTGGATGACGACAGTTTCATAATAAAAGTTCAGGACACTGTGACAGACGATCAAGCTACTGCAATCCTTCATTACTCTTTGAAGGTTGATAGTATGACGATGATCGGATTCAAAGGAAAATTAGAATCAGCTGTGCGCAAATATCTGGTGACACTGGTGACAGAAGGTAACGCAGAAAGAGGTGTAAGCCTTGGCATGTCTATCTAGAAGGGAAAGTAAATTACAACTGTCAGCCAAAATTGTAATAATTGAATTCCCAATCACCTTGTTGCACAGCCCCACAATGCTCTCCTTGTAGCTACCAAATATATGTATGTTCCGGCGGTATAATATTTTCTCTAAGTTTATCTTATATGGTAATATATGGAGTGGTTGAACTTCAAAGTAAAACAGCGCCCTAGCAAAAATATCAAAACCATTTTACCTAGCAGAAAACAAATCTGTCATCAAATTCACGCTTATGACCTAACTTGACTCGCTGACCATCCCGTTATGCTGATTTGGCGAGATTCTACTTTATTCGTCTTGGTAAGTGAAACTCGCTGACTAATTCACTCCAACTTTGGTGCTCAGATTGATTTTTGGTTGCTCGCAATGTTTGGGACAAAGATAGCACCTTCCATGAAGAGCGTGAGGTGAAACAGGACCTTGCTGTAAACGATGAGGAATGTCAGCGACTATGTGAGCTACATTATGTGTTGTACAGCTAGAATGCTTGACAATAAGGATACTGGCTTCTGGTAAAACACTAATAAAATAGTGATAGGCGTGAGCAGTAAAAAGGAGTAGAATTTGCCGCATTGTGTCGTGACTCACCAACATTATGCCGATCGATAGTAACAACGTGATAACGAGAATTGTCCTAGCAGTTCTCATGGATGAAGAGTTATGTGGTCTGGAATATTGTTTGGTCTACAATTGTACGTTTTGTCCACCTACAGGCACGACTGAAAACCCCAGTAGTTGGTGGAGAAAATAGAACTATTACCTAAGGTTTTTTTACTACTCGTCCGCAAAACATGTTCTGAAATCGATAATGTAGGCACGCGCATGTGACAGACATGCGTACTCCCCACCCTGGTTCCCAAGCGCGCTAAAATGTCAGAAACTATCCCGCTCAATTTTCCAAGACGTTGTGAATATACCACTACTGATTAATACTACTGCTACTTCCACTACTAATACTACATACTACTACTGATTAAATTTTGAGCCTAGGTTTGCCTGATGAAGCTCTGTTGGGAAGATCTTCAGCACAGTTCCTTGTCCTGGAGTATTCGGATACTTGTATGCAGAGTACCGCTTAATGATTTTATTTGAACTAACAGATTTGGTCGAGGACCACTACTTCTCCAGTAACTTGTAGTGGTCAAAACCGAATGCAGAAACGTCTCATTTACATGGTATTTTAGATTTTAGGTAACTTCAAACAGCCTAGGCTCTGGGCTTAGCAGTTAGCGTGCCTGATACGAAATGTTGATGGCATTCGGCTGATACTGCAGCATGGTACCACGCACTCAGCAAATAATATGAACTTAAACCTACCACCTTTATTTGTCACAGGTCTAAGAGTGCCCAAAGGTAGTCGGCGTAAAGGACGACCGACAAGTCAACCAAAATTCGGCTAGTAAAACCCAGTGTGACGAAGCTGTTTTGAGAATTCTTAATTAAATCAGCATACGCTCATGAAGTTTCAGACCCAGTAAACTTCAAAAACATGGATAACATAGAGCAAGATAAAAATCTCTTCGCTGTATCCTGGAAGGTCTTATTCATAAGTCGTTCAAGTTTTCTTGCTGGAAGTAAAGTATTTTACTTATAAGTTGCTATCATTATTTAACCTTCCCAACCTACCTATCTGTCGTCCAATGTAAAAGAATATGCGTTTGGTATTAACACTTCCTGCGTTAATGTGTGGGGTTAGAGTTCTGAGTTAGTTAGAGAAGTATTTAGTGGCCTTATAATTAGCAAGTGTTTGGCCCTAGACTTTCAGCGTGAGCCTTACTACTTCATTCGTGTCATACGAAAGGCTAGTCCCCACCCAACGGTGCCAGATACCTCTGGGAATGTTAAGTAATTACCAGGAGTATATACTTGTTTCCAAGATGCATTTACACAATTTTTTTGCTGTACATTTTTTAAGATGTGCCCGCAAAATAGCTGGCTTAGGTCTTGTTCCAAAGATGTTTTCAATCCAAGTGGCTGGGTCACTTGATCAATCGAAAACTTAAAAGTAAACAGAAACCAGACTGCTGGGATCTCTTAATAATCGCAGAAAGTAAATCTAGCAGTCACCCTGGAAAACTCTTCTGAAACGACTCTCTGATCGGTTAAAAGCATTTTGAATTTGATTGCATTAAACTATCTGTTTCATATGGCTTCATTAGCTTCTGTACATCAGTAATCGTAGCAAACAAGTGACTATTGTTTTCTTATAATAATTTTACGCAGGAAATCCCGTGCCAAGCTATGAAATGATTATTTGTCTTGTTTTACAATAAGAATGATAAGGACCAGCCGGGTGTAAAGTGTTTTAGGGCAGTGACACATAATTAGGTTGTCGCCCAGCTGTCAGCGGATGAAATGGGGCATTCGAACACAAAATTTGTTTCTATTCCTGAATTATTTTCATGATTGAACTTTGAACATGTAAGTCAAATTTAATAACATCGACGTTACTCTAGACTCAGCGTTAGCCGCAGCAGTCTAGTCAGATAATAATTTCAAGTGTTGCCGGTTCCTACGTGTATCAGGTCGTGTACGATTAAAAGTTTTGTTCCGTTGGATGTTGTGCGGAGTCATGCTGGATGTAAAGGGTACCTATAGTTCTTATCTCCATAAACCGCAGGATGATGCTCAGTACTGGACGACGTTTCAAATGCTTTGGATTTGGATACAGGCTGTAACAGAACAGCTCGACTAACTCCCCAAGTTCCTTATCGGTACGAAATTGTACCTTGTTTGTTGAAAGACAGGGAAAACAGATCAACTGTTTATCCAACGTAACTGTGACTGTGACGGAAAATCTTCATTGATTAAATACACCGTGATACCCGACAGACTAAGCACGTTGCCAGGGGGGCATTATTGTCATCTCATTACACCATTTATTACAGAAAAACAGTACCATACGTGGTAACCACACTTATCTTTGAGGGTAATGCAAAGTCATAAGTTTAAACTCTCTCCATAGCTTTTGTCGTTCTACCCTATTGTGGAACCATGATTCACAGAGCATCTGAACTCTCCCAAGTGCAATAACGCTCACCTTTTTTCCCTATATGATATCTTGCTTTCAAGGTTCTGCCTAATATGCATTCAATTCATTTCGTTTTTCTTCATGACCCAGGCATCAAATTCTTCACAGTAGCACTCGACTAATGATATACGAGTTGGGAATTTTCTAACCACATTTGAACCTTAAAGGATTCGTCAATGAGGTGGAAGTCAAACCTATATGTACCTCACACGTATTTGTTTATGTTTCCCACTCAAATGTTTTCGTACCGTTTGCCCTGAAGAAAGTTCCGAAATTTTCGGCGTAGCCAAAAATTAAAATTTGAGTCATCAGTGCAGCCATATTCCCTGAAGTGTGCTAACCAAACCCTAACAACAGACGTCAGTTGCATCTATATTCCAACCGACTTGTGATTTTGGTAAAAAGTGGACATATCATAGTTGCAGATCCCCTTGATAGAAACTTCCATGCTAATTTATTATATCGTCATCCGCAACCGCATGGCGTTTTAGCAGAAGCGGTCTGCTTTCGTTGCAATTATGATGGAAAAGCGGTCTTTCTATTGTGTCTAAGATGAGCTTTGGTATGATGGATATTTCTCCCATTCGCCAGTCAAATTTCTGACTTTTCATCAAGACAGGTCTTGTTATATTTCTCCAGAACAGCATCCATTTAGCATTGCAGTTTCACTTTGGTCGTACCGCAAAATTTCAGGTAATTACTTCCCAACCGGAAGACTTTAGTGTACAAATCGAATCATGGCAGATGTGATATAAAAGGCTGCCTATATTAGAAGTGTCATACGGCTTTAGGGTTACGGTGGGTGGTTTACAACTACCGACTCATCGCTACGCTTCACTGCGTTCCCTAACAACGCACTGATAATGTCACCTCGATTGGTGTTGAAACGTTTGCAATCAAATTGCGTAGCTCAGGGAACAAATCAGCGGCCTCCTACGCTACCTGAGCCACCAACATTCTCCTCTATCTCAGAGTCTATTATGTTTGACACGTATTATTTAGCGTTGCGTTCCTTTTTACTCCAAATAGGCATGCAGTTGCTTATAGCAGAGGGAATTTTGAAAATTTCTGATTTCATGCACTGTTTAGCGATCATCTGTTGCATTCAGTCAGTCTTACTCGACCACTGATGCCATATCGATCTGCTATTCAAAAACAACCTGACGCGCATCTTATTTGCTAACAGGCTTACGGGACTGCACTGTTGGCTGTCTTGACCAGTGGCAAGAGTAAAGTTATCCCTTGTTTGACAGGAGCTCCTTAAACCCGCCTTGGACATACGTTGGTGTGAGATAAACCAGGTGGTGTTGTTCGCATCAGTCAAAACACAGTTTAGGCAAACTACGCACGGTATGCGGTGGAAAGTAAGTGCAAACCAAGCTGTGGGGAAATATTTCATCTCGCCATGCGGATACTAATCTTCTATATATCATGCTACAGTTTTCTTCATCCCAGAATATTGCCTAAAACGACAATACTTTATTTACGTACACAAGGTGACAGAAGAAACTCGATTTCGAGACCTTAACCATTAATTAAGTATTTCGGCAGTGTTTTTCACTTCTATTTTTTATTCGTACTTTTTATTGGTTTCTTGAATCTGTCTCCTCTTAAAGAGACACGGCTATGAAGCCTGATTTATACGCGGTCTGTCAATCAGACAACTCGAGGGATCAAAATCCTTATTGCGACGAGCCATCTGTCTTTGCAGATGGCGTTAAGATTGAAAGACTTTGAGATTTGAATGTTGCTGTTTGCTTATGGTCTGCTAGAACTTCAACTCTAAGCCGTATAAGCAAAGATTAAGCAAAAACATGGTTGAAAAACTCATGGATATAGATTAACAGTTCCAATCTATGGTGACTTGATGAATCCAGGCGAGAGCAATGACCTTCAATGACCAAGCAGTTTGTCCTATTCCAAGCTTTAATCTTAATAGTTACCCCTCCAGTGGCCAGTTCAGAGGGAGAAACTCAGTCTTAATTTGTCCAAGAAAAGTTTTTCTGTGGGCTTTTCGGTGCTTGTGATAGACGAGAGTTTAGTAACAAGCTTTAGAGGCGTGGTTCGAATGCTTTTTTTCTTGATGTTTGTTGGAAACTTTCAGACATTACTGTAACTGCTGAAATACACTAACCTAATGTCCTGCTATCTGTATGCATTATCAGTATCTGGAGGCTACATTTACGTATGAAAGTCCATATTTTGAGTGATATGCAGTGCGTGCCAATAGCAGTAAGACCAGTATAAACTGGTCCATCGAAAATCAGCAACCATTTAAAATCACTGTCTTGCTCTTTTCGAATTGGTATTCTTACAAAACGACTGCAGCCGTTACCCTGGCTTCTAACACGGACGAAATTAGTGTCCACTTATGTGTCCACTTTTATTTGTAAGGACAAACCAAAGATCCAGTGGCAAATTTTTGTGTACGCAAAATAACGGATAGGTTCTGGAGTGAGTAATACATTACAATGTCTCCAGAATTTTTGGCTTATCCTATCATTTATTGTCAAGTTTTTCTCCATTAAAAACACATACCGCTCTCTATCACCCGTCGCTTCCCGTTGTAAGTCGGTGCAAATGTTTAAGCCTGTTTGACTGTTGCACCATTAGGGGTCATTATAAAAAACATGAAATTTGATTTTTCAATTTTTATAATAAGGCAAGAAGGAATAATAAAAGGATAGAACGGGGACTTGAGCCGTTTCATCACATGTATTCTAAATTACCTACAAAATCTCATACTCATTCAGGTCACTGGAAATTAAAGAGTGAGGGTTGTATGAAGTTACAAATGAGAATTTGACGTCAGCTGTTTGCGAACGGGGGTTATGCGGCCAAAAAATCGCCCCCCCTTTAGTGACAGCAATAGCTGGGCTAAAAATGAAATCCTTAGCTATACTGCACATACTTCAAATTTTCTTATTTCTTATTCTGCTCAGCGCACATGTTTTCAGTTTTCATGGTAGTAACGAGGAGCAAACGTCGAGACATTTACAGACTTCTTTTATTTTCCGGTTGCCTCAGAACACGCGTTCTGTCGGTTCTGAAGGGTATGATTATTGCTTCCAAACTCACAGAAAACCGCGTTTTGATTTTTTGTGACTTTCAGACGTTAAAAATATTTCGATGTTTGACCGTAATACTTAATTTCCTATGCCAAGTTTTCATCCTGACTCGTTGAAAAGCCGAAAGACAGTGTGCATTTGTTTCAGCCCTGTTAGTAATCCTTAACAGTGGGTATCTTATAAAGCACTAGGGTAGACTGAAGCCAAAACTAGACTAGTTTGGATGTTTTGGATTCACATTCACATGGTCGAGTGTTAATGCGAGCAACAAATTTTTATTTAGAAAAAGCCTTCCCTTTTCTTAAGTCATAGTCACGTCAAACGAGCTGTTGTGAACTGGCTGGCTGTGGAATTATCTCTCATAAACGAACAACTTGAGTTAAGGTGTTTGATATTTTGATCTTATAAGATATTAAGCGGGAATCGCCCGATCGATGTGTTATTTATAATATGTTAGCATCATGGATTTCAGTCGTCAAGGATACTTCCCTCCAACTTTATTTCTGAAATGGTAAAGCTTTCACAGCTTTAGACAGCACGTATTTGAGGCAAACCCTAATGGAATGTGCTTATCAAATGGTCATCTTGGAGAGTAGCCTAGATTAGAACTTTAAACTCGCCATATGTAGTTGAGATTTTAAGTTTGCGATGCGTACACTTCAATTTTTCCATGTGAAGTAACCTGGTAGTACATTTCTGTAAGAATACGTTGATTACGATGAGGTTGCAGCTTTTAATCTCCATTAGACTGTTTTGTTGGTGGTTGAAGTTGTATTCGAAAAATATCCAGTACAGGCGTCGCCAAGTTCATAAGGCGCAGCGAACACTGCATTCGTCATTAGTTGATTATCATCAACATCATACTGTTTTCTACTTCGTGTGTGATCGGAGATACCAAACAAGGACCTGTTTCACAAGTGTGATTTAACACCTGTTCAACTCAGTCGAACCATCGGTAATTTTGCGAGCACTTCTAGGCAATGATCCATCAACTCTATGTACCATGGACCTTTTGATCTCACGTAGTTTAATATGCGGGTGACGAAAATCCATATCCGACGTTTCTTTCGAAGGTGTGCAGCAGTAAAGTTATGTTAGTAGGCTTTGTATTGTTGCACTACGGCACCGTCCACCCGCATTTGATAAAACATGTTGTTGAGGGATCTATGGTATGCTAGGCTGAACTGACACAGAGAGAAGATTTCGATCATCTACACGTATTGCTACACAAATACGGATATACGAAGTACCTAAGTATAAAATAAACAGTAATTCGGAACACATGTGTATACTGAGGTGCAAGCCAATAAACCAGTAACACCAACCATTTCGTTACTTTCCACAGTATTGGAAAATGGATGTAAAAAGTGTCAATAAAGGTCCAAATCGGCAGTTCACTTGTTTCTGATTGCGGATCCAAATTGAACACTATTAAATCTTCCATCATTCTCAAAGTAGTAGGTTTAGAATTGCTCAGAATTGGACTATTTGGGAAACATATCTTGAACACTAATTAGAGGGCGACGTTTTACGTTTGATTTTTTTTAATTACCCCAACTAATCACAAAAGACCATGCAATGTTACATCGTTTAAGCATTTATTGCCAGCTTTACCTTAATATCACTGCGTCCATCCTCATGAACATTGTTCTTTATTCAAAACGGCGTAACGTTTTACTGTTTGAGGCACAGTTTTTCATGGCTATTTAACTAATATCACTTCAGTCTGCGCTCTGAATTGCACGTCAAGTTCCTCAGCCGTGGTAAGCTTGCACTGCTTGAATAAGTTACAATTTTAGACGTATAAAAGGCAATTTATTCAAATTCGTTGTGGAGGAACTGCAAAACTACATACACGGGATATCCAGGTCATTTAAACTGACCAAAACCGGGCTACGCTGAGCTGCTCAATAGGATTTGAACACGCTTTCGGATTCTACTAGATAACATCACATCTTGATTTTATTCCTCTGGCTCTCTAATATGAGAGACGTACGTCATCTGAGAGATACCCGTTGTGAACCTGTGATGCACTGCAAACCTAACTTCCCGAGCCACTCATCGAATGCCATCAGCTGCAGGGTTCGTGTAGGTGAATCTTCAAACACCATGTTGCTTCACCGGAATTATCTTTGGAAGGCCTTTGAAGGGAAAGAAGCTGGCGATACTTTTTCCGAACAAATATCTTAGTCTACTTCACCGTGGGCTGCGTTCTCCCAAATCAGTAACTATTAACTTGGTAACACGTAATTTTGACGCTTATTAAGAAAAAGATGCAGAATAAAATGGATTTCTCCTGCTAGTCAGTATCCACTGAAGATGCGCTTTTTGTTGTGCCGAGCTTTTACCCTACACAGGCAAACATTCTACTCCCAATGGACGGTTGACAGAGTTTATCTGAATACACATATATCTTTGAAGAGGACATGAAAATTACCAAATTAAAAACTTGGAGTTAGAGAATGAACAAAAATTCCGGTAAGAATATTTTAGAAAGCGAGACTGAAATAAGAAAAACTCTCTTGATGGCACAGAGTCACCGGTCGGGTCAACCATCAACCCAATGAATTTATTTTGAATTCTGCTAAATGTTGCATGACTTTATCACCAGGTTCATTATGCTCATGGGGTGAGACAAAGTTATTCAAAGATCACTTAATATTCCCTACTTAAAAACGCCCTGTGAGTTGCCACCGGTTTCTTCACGTTTTCATCACCAGGCTTAATCCAGCTGAGATAGTTTAATTGTGACAATCATCACCGTCGCACAGGATGACATTTGCAGAGAATATACACTTCAGTTGATGATATCCGGGAAATAATTTATCACCGGCGAGCTTCGGAAGCTTCGACAGCCGGCTTTTAGTAAAGCAGTGCTAGCAAGCCAACTTTGTGCGCACAAAATTCCCCATAAACTATGTGCTTATCGTGAACTCCATCTTTTTCTTGACTGGCCTTTACAATATTCTACCGATCTTCTTGGTTTTGGGCTGTACAGGTCCATCTTATAAATGTGTTTTTCTGTGCTGCTTACAGGTATAAAATGGTCCCACCATAGAACCGTTTTGTTTTTTAGTGAACAGATGATAATAGCATAAGCATCAATTTACTTATCTACCATCGTATTTCATTCTATTTTAACCAGAGTTGGCCGTAAGAAAGCCACGTGTATTGACGCCCAACAGATTCACCCCCAAAGGTCACAGGAAAACTAATGACATAAATATCGGACCAAGGTGTACGTTCGTTTCCACTCTGTTAGTTGATCTGGTTCTAGGTTACACTTGACTATATGTGTGAAGAAAATATTTTGAAACCCATGTTTAGCATACATATTATCATTTGCTGCCAACAAGCGTCACCGATTGGGAGTCGTTTTTGGACAACTTCTAACCTTGATGTAGCAGCTTTGTTAGTGCACCGATCGACTTTCGTTGTCACGCCAGAGTATGCTTTTATTGTTTTCATTCGAAACAAATATTTCTTGCGGACTTGATACCATATCAACTCATAGGCTTACTGCTTCAATTTTAATGTTTTCGTTGTTTCGCTAAACCTTNAAGCTCAAAGGCAAAGCTGGATCCCCAGTCTAGGAGGAGGATATGTGGAGCCTACTGGCTTCGTCGCCGCGTGCCTCTTGAACTACCACGTCCTCCTTCGTGATGATAACGTTGTCCAGGTTTGCTGAAACTCCATTGTCGAAATTACCACCCATGAGAATAGGGTGTCACTGTCAGCTATTATACTGCATTCAGCATGAAGCTTCGCTGGTACGATAAACAGTCTTTGTTTTAATCGATTTTGGTAAATAAGCAGATTAGAGATCTAAAGCTGTTCAAACCATGAAGCACTTGGCTCCATTATCTCCAGAAACTTATGTGTAAATGTTCATCCAAGTCCTTCTTGAAGATTATACTGAAGCGATGTAATAATTTTTAGAGCAGCACTGCAATAGCACATTGCAGTAGCTTCTGAATTCTTCATGCTCCGATGTTGTTGAACCTGTGAATTACATCCAAAATTCGGAAATGCAAGGAGAATATAGAAGAAGTTTCGTAGGGTCGATCGCTTTTCTTTTATTGCCTTAACGGCCAATAAATGGGGTATTCTTTCATCTTAACATCACTCGAGGAGGTTAACTTGATTCACACCCGGCGATATCACTCAGAACGCTGATGGACTGTATTAGCTCATGAAATTAGGCAATAAAGTCTGACCTGATACTCTTGAGCACAAAAGTTTCTTCCGCTTATTTTTCTCACATTTGCATGATCAGTTTGTGCAAATTTCACCTCGGCACTTTGGATGGCAAGAGGTGTATCTGAGAATTTCACTTAAGCAGAAGTTGTTTCCTTCAGAAACATGGTACGGTTACATTCATTTTAGTTTATCAACCCCTCATAAAAAACATCTGTGGGACCCTGAGTTAAAAGACTGCAGAGAAAACCTGGGGAAGAATCGACTAATGGAAAAAAACGAACCTGAAGCTCAAGAGGAATATTGCTAACAATGAAGCATACATTCAACCAGAACAGGTAAAAATAAATCGGAGGACAAAACCGAACAACGAGTGAAAATCAGATTAAGCGGGATGCGGCCTTGTGATCCAGTCAAAAGCCAGAAACTTAGTTTACAAGGTAGCAAAAAATACGCATGGATGATTCAGATTGAGGAAAGCTGTGAAGAGTAAATGTCAAACCGACTGGTCAACTATCATCACCATTATTGTTGACATCAACACCGGTGGTGCTTCATTTCCGCACAAGCATGTCAATTTATTTGTTCAACTAACAAGACGGAGTAAATGGTCGAATAGAGACAGCGGAACAAAAGCAGCTATATGATGGCATTCATACAAAAGAACCAAGCCATAGCAAAACAAATTCTAGTCAGAAACGTCGTAGTAGCTGACAGCCACCATCTAGAATAACCTGTCATGCTAGGATTAATAGGCAATCTAGAAACTGGGTAAGTACAATTCGAAGTGGGGTAAACACCTCCATCCGCACTGCGACGATGTCTCCTGGTATGGTGACAAGACGTTTGCGAGCCTACTTCCAAGCTCGACGAACAAATCATTAGCAGATAAACACGTGCGAGCTACGAATAGTTCGATGCACTGACAAAAACTACTGTACTAATCTACCCATCTGAGATATCCCAAGCACCGTTATGCTGAAAACCTGGAATGCAGTAGGGCTTGGTTACGAAAGATCACTCCAATCAAATGTCCATTCATAGCCGTTACATAATCACCTAAGTCCACTGTGAAAGCTTAGTCGCATTCGGTATGGAAACAAAAGACACTGGTAATATCACCTTGATTGGTGGTAAAACGTTTGCAGCCAAACTGCCTGACTCAGCAAAAAAACTAAAGGCTACCTGCGCTACTTGAGCTACCAGCACTTTCTTCCCCAGGCAAACGATAAGTCGGAAGTGACCGAGGTTTCATCAAGAACATCATTCTCAAACGTCGCACAAAAATTGGAGTCAGTCACATCGGTCACGGCACAGAACGTTGAACAGAATTTCTGATTAGCCGCTATATGCTAGAAATGTCCCTCTTTTTTAAGTGGCCGTATCAACAGGTAAGTATGAAGTAGCCAACTTCTTTTTTACCGGTCCAGGTTTTAAAAGTACAGGTGGAGTAATTTCTGCTGTCCCCAGATTTCATTAGTGGAGTTCATTTGAGTCTCGTTTCCCCAATTAGTTGGTTTGGCTTCTTTTGGTAATTTGGATAAATGGTCATGTGACAGAAATACTGATCACCTTCTCATTTGATGAAAGAAAATGAAATGAAAGAAGAAATGGAAAAAATCAAAAAGTGAGATGAAAAAGCCTCACCGAAAGATTTCTCAGATTCTATTTAAAGACACGCCCACTTTTATGTACAACCCATCGTCTGGGATACCAGTGCAGTCATGTTCGGCATATTCAACAACAAAAATCGAAATGAGTTTAATTTTCACTCTTCTTTCGGAAAGGAACCGTCAGTAGTTAGCTTGTGGGGATCCGCAGTCTATGAAAGAAGTCGAGTTGAAACTTAATGTTGTATAGGGTTTTGACAAATAATTAAAAATTTACATTGATGTTGCTAGTAGTATTCAACGTGCACCCTAAAATAATCGCATCGTGGATACTTATAAGCAACGCCTATTTTCATGTTGCTTTTCTTTATACGAAGATGACTTTATTCCATCTCAGACAATTTTTACTATTGTTTGGGTGATAAATTTCCCGTTCAAAAAGGAATGAAGTACAAATGTCTTCAGCTGAGAGCACAGATTCAAAAGGAAGATGAATGCGGCTTAATTGGGCCTGTGCTGGACAAGAATAGCTTCACCAAGAGTGCCTAATTTTATTCTCGATATTGGAGTATTCAGGCACTTTGCTAACCTAAATAAAGTACCGTAAGTTGCCATAGTCTTCTAGTAATACGAGATTTGGACAGAATGAAGTGTAGGCAATAAATTAAATTCTGTAACCGGTAACTTTCATTGTCTACACGCGAGACTATCCGGGCGAGTGCGCCTGAAGCAGCTACTGGAACATGTTTCAGGAGTTTAACCTCGCACAGAAGGCAGTTATATTCTGTCCTCTCGTAGTGGCGTAAATAAAGAAAATTTGTCCGTTGAATATTACTGCAATTTTTGCTGTTATACTGTTTTTGCATCCATAGGTTGGATTAAATTTATATCGTGTCAACTCGCTATGGATGCTGTGTTCTGCGGGCCTGCTCCTTATTCTGCTTTGTTCAACAAGGCTAGATCGTTGTCCAAAACTTCCGGTTTTCATCCGCTACCCAGGAAACGTGGACTTTTACAAGGCATACGAATCATATCAGCAGGGCTCATCCACACCTGATGTGAACCTACAGCAGTGGCGAAGTAACATTACGCTGATCACAACGGATGTTTCTTTATGTGATTTTTCACACGCACCGGAACTCATTATACTCATCAAAACAATCCAAGCTAACCAATATAGGCGCAACCAGATACGCAAAAGTTGGGGAAATGCAGAATGCTATGTTGCACATAACATGAGCGCTCACGTACTCTTCGTCCTCGGACTGGTGCCTACGGAAAACATATCGCACTCTCAACAACTTATCGTAGAAGAACAGCTTGAACACAAAGATTTGCTACAATTCAGTTTCATTGATTCCTATGTGAACAGCACCCGAAAGATTGCGACAGCTCTCAGTTATATCAGCTTGCTTTGTCCAGATGTACGTTTTGTAGCTCTCTTTAATGACGACGTTCTGGTGAACCCTAGAGGCGTTGTTCAGACATTACATGCAGTCACTCCACTTCAGTATCCGACTTTCTTTGGTGGCTATGTACACAACAGCGAACCCATCGTTCGTGACCCCACACAAAAACGTTTTATTCCTTACAATTTGTATCGTTTCGAAATATCCCCTCGTTCCGCGGATGGTGCTTCGATTTTAATGAGCATGCCAATTGCTAAACTTCTAGCGTTTGGACTACACCTTATGCCATATTTTCCCGTCGATGACATTGCAGTAGCCCTGGTACTGCTTAATTTATCCATTAGCCCAACTGATTTACCCGGAGTACACGAACGTAACACATTCTTTAACTTCAGCGAATCTCAGAAGAAGCGATTCATCTCCATGCAGGGATTTGGAGACGCTCGATTACAAAGGTCTACATGGCGAATGATGAATCACCCCTGTAATGTGAATATTTAACCAACATATGAATTTAACCAGTCTTTGTCCAAGCAAACCTAACCACGGAAGTTAGCCTTACGTTTGAACATTACCACATGCACAGATGCATTGAAGTTCAACAGCGTATTATGTGGCAACCCACACAATTTGTCGAAACCACCACCTTCTTAACTTTTGATATTGTTCTGCACTGCCTTGATTGTAGCTCATGAGTAAGGCAAATAGTTAATAAAGGTTACACCAATGTTTTGGCGAAGTTTCCGCCAAAGTTAGCACTTCGGTGGTCACAGTATTACTGGTTGAGTTAACGGATTGAATATAAGGGCTAAGAGAAATCACGCTTGAAATCAGCTGTCATCCAGTCTTCCAACATGATACTGTTTGGTGCAGCAGACTAAACCTTAGGCAATCCACCGGTTTGTTGTAAGGGCAGATCTTGTGACATTCCAGTGAGAGCTAGTTGTCCTGTGCCACATTCCTCGAAGGTAACCTAACAAATTTCACCTAAATAGTTATTCCTACTTTAATAAAAAACCTAGAACAAAAATCTTTTATCCCATTGATGGTCTAACTCTCACTTGAAATGCATAAATTCCCTTTTCTAATCCATTTTTCAATAAGGGAGAATACTGTGGTAGCTGAAAAATCCTGGTACACTAGTCAAAAAACAAACCGTCTTGCATCCAACTGAGTAGCCAAGATCCACTTTTCAAGGCACACAATGCATTTCGCTGTTATCTGACATTTGCGCGTTAACTGTAGGCGCAGATATAGTCACTTCTGTTAGGAGAGTTCATGGAATTTTCTATGATTACAACTCATTTTAACTTTCACAAGTATTATACCAACATCCAAATCGTCACATTACGGGGGAATTTATTTGAAAACAGTTTGATTGTGGTTTGCTGCCCGCGCAACGCCATCCATGAACCTAACCTCTCCCCCCTGAGATTAATGAACGTACCCAGAGACCAACGAGTACTTCGTCGAGTAACCAGTGCTTTCAGTTTCTGTTGAAACAGCAGTTGAAACTCATAAGCAATCTGACGTCTTGACAAACATGTTCAAACAAGTACTTTTCTCGTATTAAGCCACATCTCGTAATTGCACTGTTACAATAAAATTCTTACACTGACTCAGTAGGCACTTCCTCGATAGAAACCCATATATAACCAGAAGTGAAGTTAGAAACATGCTTTGAGCAGCTCAGTATCAATATAGCCTGCGAAGTTCGTTACTACAACCAAACTTGGATCACGACTTGTGCAGATATGACAGTCAACCACTGTGCCTGAATGGCGTGTATTTGAGACATTTCTGGTAATAACCCATTCCGTCTCAAGGGGTAGTCATCTAAAACTACATAAGGATTAAAACTCCTACGATCCTAAGGAATTTGCAACCCCAAACGTGAGACAAAAAGCACTGCACACCTCAAGATTTCTTAAGTTTAATATCAATCCGGGTCAAATTTTGTAATGATATTTCAAGATTCCTGTCACAGTTTTTGAGATCTCCCAATACTATGTAGGAATGGATAAAAATGGATGTCAAGAATGCAATTATTAAGGGTTTCTGGACGTTGCAAAAGACAGTAGGAAGGTTCGGAGGTGTCAAAAAAGAACAGCTATTAGAAAATCACTGCTCCGACTGGTCGGTACACCGTTTATGCATACCATCATTCTTGAAGTCAACTACCCCTTGCTTTGTCTCAACCTCAAGAATAGCTGTTTTGATTTTAGACGAGGCATCATGGCCAAGCTGGCGTCATTCGCAATGTTAGCTGGCTGAAGATATTTTTTCAGTGTTGTGTTCTCATCCGAGTTATGGGGTCAACAGATTGCTGAATGGAAAACTTAAAATCTCCAATCGTTGGGTGAATGACACTGTCTTCATCTCTAGTAAGCAACTTTCACTTTTCTTCCCGTCTAGGCCGATGAGAATTATGAACAAAATCCGGCCACAACGAAAACGGATGACTGCGCTTGGACGAAATCTAGTGCTTTATATGACTACAAAATGTTCGCACTCACCAAACTTGGTGAAATTGGACGCAAACTTTTGCGTGATTTATCACTTCGTGATTAGTTTGTACGGGAAGCCCATAATTATAAAAGTCAATCCTTCCTCTAATTTTCCAGCTGACTTGAAAAACTAACCTGTATTTTGTTCAGTCTTTTCATGCCTTTCTGTTCAGCCTGCATTTCTGACCGTTTTCTGGTTCATTAATTATGGTATACCTGCATTCATACCCAGGATGGGACGCACAAATCACCTGTGACCTTAACGAAGATGCACTCTCACTCGACTACTGGGTGTTATTCAGTTATCCTATCTGTCATAGGTGAATGAGATCATCACACCTGGAGTCAGCGTAATTTGGTATATGGATTACAGCTGAATAAATACCTAGTTGATGGACTAGCATATCGAGAAACTTCATAGTGTGTGACGTTACTGGAACCATGAACGGACTAAAGCAGCTTATGTCCTTGAACACCTACTTAACTGGTTTATACGTAAACTCATATTACAAAATAGTGAAGCTTTGTCGACTTGTGACGTCAAAAGGGGACTTATCACTGAGCCTCAAGATTTGCCTGCACCAGGCTACAAGGGCTGTATTGTTGTACTGCTGCAAGACATGGCTTCTGTGGATAAATGATATAAGATTTCTCCAGATTTTTGGCCATCTATGTCTCAAAAGTGCTTCCGGTGTAGGATTACCTCCGGGAATTCGTACTGAAGTTATTGGAAAACGGTCGCATTGTTCGTTAATAATGTTCAGAACGATCAACTGCCGTGGCTGGGCCACATGCAACAGTGTAAAAAAGATTACGAAGAGCTTGTGTGCTGTTGGCTTTTTTGCTTTCGACGATGGAATCCGCTTGACACTCCCCTGCTGCAGTCAGTGCAAGAAATGATGGCTAGTCGATATGGGTGGCGTTTGTGCTGTCACTTTCTTTCCAGGTTATAACCAACTTCTGTTAAACTTCAACATACTGCAGTACACCTTATTCAAGAAAGATTGACATTCACATGTCTTGTGCTAAAACTAAGCTCTTAATCAACCACTCATGTCGCCTAACACTCAACCGTTCTTCTTAAAAGCAGTTCATATGATCTACTGAATGACAGGAGGGAATGAAAAGTAACATTATCCGTGTAATTTGACCACATGTTCCCGTGCTCTTTTGGATCAACATAGGTGGCCAAGAATATCATTTAACGTATTGGACAGACTTTCAGTAACAAGCACAGAACCAAACACACTATTGGACCTTCCCCTACGAAAAAAACTTCCATTGGGAAGTTTGGTTGGACTCACAAGACTGGATATTGCTTTTTCAACTTATTTGGTGACCAAGTAACTCAATAATGTGTACAACAGAAAATAAACTTGCGATAACTGTTTTGCCCATATGTTTGAGGCCTTTAGCAAAAATGTACTCCTGTTGTCTGAGAAGTATCAATTAATTTTCTCTTATATCCATCAGAACTAACCATGACTGCATTATCCGTGATTTCTTAGGCTTCGATGGATTCGCCTCGATCGTACATATCCGGCGTGTTCTATGTTGCAATCCTGCTTCTGATTTCGCTCTATACCAAGAAACACTTTGTCTGCCCAAGTCTTCCGATTAATATCCGTTACCCGGGGCATGTGAATTTTCATCAAGCCTACCAGGTGTACCGAGAAAACAAATCTAATTTTGATACGAATACGCAAATGTGGCAGAGTGATTCAACCTTGCTCCTGGACGAGATCAATTTATGTGAAGCTAACTCCTCACCGGAGCTAATCATTCTTGTAAAAACGACATATGAAAAGCGCACCTTACGGGAACAGATACGCCGCTCATGGGGAAGCCCACGATGCTTTGCTGGCAACAATATGACTGCCCAAGTACTATTTGTCTTGGGAAAAGTGCGAACGTGGTGTCCAGGATTGACGTCCAGGTATCAGGAGTTGCTCTTAGAAGAACATACAAAACATCGAGACTTGCTTCAATTCGGCTTTCTTGACACATATAGAAACACTACTCACAAGCACGCAGCTGCTCTCAACTATATCACTAAACGTTGTCCCGATTCACATTTTGTGGCGCTCTTTGATGATGATTTTCTCGTGAACCCCGTTGGTGTTGTTCGGACATTGCGTGGAGTTTCGGTTCTTCATTACCCTATTTTCTTCGGTGGTTATACGCATGATAGTGAGCCTGTCATTCGAAATCCTGAAAACAAATGGTTCATCCCTCATGATGTATATCCCTTCGAGGTGGTTCCTCGTATTGCAGCAGGAGGTTCAGTCCTGATGAGTATGCCCGTGGCAAAACTTCTCGCTTTTGGCCTGCATCTCATACCGTATATTCCTGTGGATGACACGGCCATGGCCTTGGTTTTGCTAAATTTTGGCATCAGTCCAACTGATTTACCTGAAGTTTACCCAACAAACGAACTCAATGGCTTTGATGCGGAACAACTCAAGCATTTCATTTCTATGCATGGATTCGGCAAAGTGCAATCGCAGGAACATGCATGGAAAAAGCTGGTACATGCTTGTGGTGACACAAATTAACTGTGAGGCCAAATCAAATCGATTGATAATCTCTTTTTACATGTTCTTGTTTGTTTGGTCAGACCCAAAATGCTGAGTCTTGAGATTTTAGGGATGACTTTCGTCAAACCACTTAAGCTCCGTAGATTTCACTTTTACAATATTTTTCATAAACCTTATCTGGTGTCTCAATCATTTATGAAAGTTATTCAGGTCATCGTATCTGACATACTGTCTAGCGATTCGCATTAAGCTCCGTGATATTGTTGATAATATGGAGACGGAATTTTAAAACCAAACCGAAGCATCTGGAATGGTTGTACATATCTCCTGTCAATGTTGTGGTTCTGTCTTCATATTAGAGGGGGTTTCCGTTGTAGCATTTTCACTTTTAGTTATATCTTTACAGACTTGCGTCCTGAGCCCCGTCCATGTACTGTTTGGTTTTACGTTTCATTTCTATGTGGCAGTAAGGTCGTCCCTGTGGCATTTGATCTTGGTATCGACAAGGGAAAAATATTTAATTAAGGGAGGGCTCAACAACACGACAGGGCCTATTAGGCCGAAATGTAATATATGATATACTATGCGTAATGTAGTGTAATATTATATAATATCATATAGAGGCTCGGAATGTAAGTCTTCCATATTAGATCACAGACAAAAAACTTAAACCTCAATGTCATATTCGATTCAAGGACCTCGTTAAATGATGCAGGTACTATGCAACTTTACACATGGTTCTATCTTACATTACTCCATTTACACAGCTTCATCAACCGTCCTCAGATTTGTCCTTCCGTAGAGAGTGTTATACACCCCAAACTGGTAAATATGAACTCAGTGACCAACCTCTGTTGAAACATTTGTCACCTGTAGCAATCCTGCAGTCGAACAGCACTCAGCAAAATGACGACACATTAGCTTCAATTCGTAGTCATGTAAGCTAAGGAAATAAACCTCCAGCGATGTCACTAGATTAAGATAACCTTATTGGTTTGCAGCTTTGTGTTTTCCCAAAACTGGAACCACCGGTTTGCGCTCTTTTCTGAGACAAGACATATTCGATAACACATCTGAATTTGTAGTCACTAGCCTTGCCGGAGCATCAACAACGAGAATATTTCCGCACCAAACATTTAATGACATAGTAAAGATGCGCCGAAATTTGTTGCGGAACTGCTTACATTACGTTCACTACTGAGGGTCAGGGATGAGAGAGCAAGCCTCATATGATCTAAGAAGGAACTTCCGGGAAGCAAAAAGGTAAAACCTCCTGTTGTTCGATTAATTTTTGTATCAATCTTACCCCAAATAAGGCTACTGTAAACAGGTTTAAATTGGCCATAAAGTGGAATTTTTTTAATTATAAGGTCAAAACACAGCGTAGTGGAATAGGTTGTTGTAATCCGACGTTTCGGTTGCCGTGGACGACCTTTCACAAGGATTTCTACAATCAATCGATCACGAGTCAAATGCAGCGACATTTGGGTCCACTACCGTGTTTTCTGATTGGCGCATCCTGTGGTCAGTTAGCAGTGAGATTGGGCCAGCGTGCGTGGGTGTGTATGTATGTTGTGTGCGTAATCTGATTAGGATGTGCTTCCGTTTGTTGCTGCACAGGCTGTGGTGCGTAATTCTTTTGAGATCCCTGCTTGACCTCTGGTTAATATGCCTGCTAAGGTGTGCAGTATGTCCAATCCAGGTAGATGGAGTGTTGGTGCCATCACTCCGGTTGATGCAGTTTGGCTGTGTGTTGATTTCTAGGGCCTCAGCGCGCGCCCGTTCCACATGTGACTTGAATCCTGACTGTAGTGTACGTGTACCATTGAAATTAATTCGATGGTTTGACTCTAATGAATGGAGTGCAATGGCTGAATCGCGTTCTAGTTTTTTCAACTCTTTTGGGTTTCTTGGATGAAAACGCGCATGTCGTTTGTGCTCCACGATCCGTACATGGAGTTGCCTAGCTGTCTGGCCTATGTATTTGGCTGGGCATTCTGCACAGGGAATTTGGTAGACGCAGTTTGTATGGTGTTTCAGTTCCATTGGGTCTTTAGCCCTCATAAGGTGTCGTTATAACGTGTTGTCATTTCGAAAAAATGTTTTAACATCATAATCTCGAAGTATTTTTCGAATGGCGTCTGAAGTGCCAACTCTATAGGGTATTCCCACGGTGACCATCGGGTTTCTGTCTTCCTGTCTCACCGTTCCGAGTAACGTTCTTCCCATTTGTTGGGCAATGAGCCTAATGGGGTATTTATTTTGCTGTAATACCCTACTGAGTCTCGTCAGTCCGTCTGCTCGTATGGATTCGTCCGAAAATAGCATCTTGATGCGATTCGTCAGCGATCCAACAACTGCGCGTTCGACGTGGTGTGGATGCGAAGACTCATAATGCAAATACCTGTCTGAATGTGTAGGTTTTCTGTGAATTCCCACGGAGAATCCATAGTTAGCGCTAACCGAGAGCATGCAGCCCAGGAATCTAATGGTCCTCTGTTCGTTCTCAGTTCCAATCGTGAATTGTATACTACTACATTGTTCATTCAAACAGTTTAGAAAGGCTTGCCGTTGTGTGGTTGATATGATCGTAAAGATGTGGTCAACATATCTCAGCCAGGTGCGTGCTGGATGGGCGAAGTCACGTAAGGCCTAAGTTTCAATATGGTGTAAGAAAAGATTAGCCACTATGAGCGATACTGGAGAGCCCATAGCGACACCGTCAGTTTGTCTGTAGAGCCTGTTTTGAAAGGTGAAATACGTGGTGCTTAGACACAGTTCAATACCAGTAATGACATCAAAAGGGTTAAGGTGGTTCTTTGTGCTATAGATGTATCGTCACACAAAATAAAAGACAGAAAAAATAAACAGTCGTTAATTGGTACGCTAGACTAAAGAGCTGTCACATCAAAGCTGACTGCTAATTCATCGTCATTGATTTGAGTAGATTGGAGGATACTGACAAAATCCAAAGAGTCATTCACGTGACTTACCACCAGCTGATAATACGGCTTCAACAAACTGCTTTAGTATTTGGATAAGTTGTAAGTAGAGCAAAATATGCTAATCTGTCGCGAGGAAATCGTACAATAACCTATGCCAGACAGCTGGATTACCAGTCGCACCACTGAATTCTCATTGAGTGACTGAGGTTGAATTGGTTTTAATTAGAACTGAGGGGGACACGTGGCAGAATGGAGGTTTGCAAAATATAAAAACGTTGCCTGGTGTAGAAGAAAGCGTGGATGACTTGTTGACCTATAGTGCTGATAAAATACGGCGAGGGTACTTTAGGAGAGAGAAAGGGATAAATGAACGGAAAACAGCAGAATAAGGGCAGGCTGGCAGTAAAAATTTTAATCCAGTGAACGTGCTCAAGTCAGAGGATATAGCAGAAGCTTGTTATTTTTAAAACGTTCGACTTAGAAGCGAGCAGTAACAGAACTATGCATGTGGTCTACTTTCCAGGCTGTTTTCAGAGTGGTGCCTGCATGGCTCCTCAACGTCATCTTTATGGCAAGGTACTGGCAGGCCTAAAATGAGCACCGCAGTCGGAGAAGCAGATAGTTGAATTCGGTCCAGTATACCAAGGATGAAGAGGAGCAAAGTATACAACATTTCAGGGAAACAGTTAGGGGCTCATCAAGCTGTAAACTGGAAAGAACGATTTGACCATGGCCCAAGAGCAGTGTTTCAGGTGTTAAGGTCTACAAGTGTCAACTGGAGGAACATCGAACCTTCCACGGGTTCGTGATAATTTGATCCGCTGTCCGCTTGCGGACAATAACCACAGCCAAACACCAGAATATCCTGAGGGGTTGCAAAACGCAAGGTTTCGGATGACGTTGAATACCTGAAAGACCTTGGGCCAAATGCAGTAATATTATTAAACGTCGTTTTCAGAGTTCCGTTCAGGCCAACCAATAACCTGAGACCGAGGCGGAGCACCATCCGTCGATGGGTTCCTGTCAGTGAAAGTGTATCCGTCATTGTTTCGTACAGGTACCTGAAGAAGTGTCTTTTTCCGACCACAATGTTTGTAAATTTCAACAAGCTGCCGCTGCAAACTCGGAACACTACTCACAGTTTTCAGAAAACCCACATTTGGCACCACATTACATTGACGGTATATAAGAGATTATTTCTGTTTGTCTCTCCAAACTCCGCCTTTTTATGCAACGATTCGAGCAACTAGGATGCAAATGAGGGATTCCCAGGGGAAACGTAAGAAGCGACACAACACATTCAACATTCAATCTACGTGCACCAAAAATGGTAGAAGTTGAAAAAAGGAAAAACTAATGAATACAGGAAGCCCATCAAGTAGTGTCCTTTCCGCATTTTAATCGTTTTTTCCCATTGAGCTCTATTTTGATTGTGCCCAGCAGTCATACAGACCCCGGGTTCTATTTATCTGGTCAAGTTAAACCGATCCCAAATTGAAATATTTACAGATAAAGTAGGTGGAAAAGCAAGCTCCCTAAGTTTGCACCTAGCCATGACAAACGAACCATAAAATGAGCCTATTACTAGGTGCAAGCCAAAATTTAGTTCACCGAAACAAAGATAGTTTTGATGTGGAAACTTTTATGGAGTTTCCGTGTAGTCCATTTGTATGTTTCAGTGACAACCTACTGACGGCTGTTTGTTTACTGAAGCAGAATTTATAGGTTGCCATACATCGATGATTTAAGCGTAACCAGCGGTCTAGTAACAATGATAAACCTCAAGAACTTCGAAGTTTACCGTTGCAAGTTATGCCTAAGATTGGAGACAACGTTTACATTAATTCCAACGGATTTTCCATCCAGCTGGACACCTGAATCACGTTTGATCCACTCCATCTGTTCAATGGAAAAAAATAGATAAATTGATCTACATGAAATCACCACAGTTCACTGAATCTAATTTGCAAGGAAAGCCAGGTGTGGGGTGTGCCACCTCTGTCAATGATGCCCAATCCCAACGAAACTCAAATAGTCAGGAGATAGTGTGATTTTCCCAGACAAGATGAACATATTATGTAAGGTTTCCAGTGAAATGTTGTCTTAATAAAAGGTCTAACGTCAAGAGTTTTCAATTCCATCAAAGAAACAGGAAAATGCGTGAAACACGTAACCTAATCCAAGGGTCAACGATGGCCATTCATCAACAAAACCATATGCGTTTTTGCCACACTTCACCTCTTATCGTAGCTGCAAACCCGTGTCTATGCACACAGCATTGTCACAGCTTTAGTGGCCCACGTTTCTGATTTCAATTTATACACCACGAACATATAGACGAGCTACTTGTCACCTAACATTTCCTTGAATTAGCTGATGAAGCTAGAGGTGAGCATAAAATGCATGGTTGCAACGGGGGCATACATGAACGGTCGTTCGACTCCCCCACCATTTGTCATGAAGAGGGCCAACAGCTTGTAGCCACATATCTCAATTCAGCTGCTTTGATAGACTGCAATAGAATCAACCAAACCGATCCGTTTTATGCGTAGCATCAGCTTTGACGATGTCCGGAAATCGTCGGAACATCTATCGCTTGCGGTTATATTGGACACAGCAGATTCCACCAGAATTACACGGCCATATTCGCCGGGCGTTCCGATAACCGAAAGCATGTAGCCTACCCCAGGTGAGCAAGTGCAGGCACCCACCTACGCAACAACTGGGGTTAGAGTCTGAAGCAAAAGTTAAGAGCATCTTGCGTGGTGGCCATCTTTCCAAGTTCTGCCACCTAATACCGCAACTTCGACACTGTTGTTTTCTTCAGCAGGGAGCTACACTCTTTTAATTCTTCGCGACTGGAGCGTCAATTCACGAGGAGTATCGCACAGGAACCTGCTGCCTGGGTGGTTGCGCTGCAGATTGTAAGTGTTTATCAAGGAGTCACTATGCCGGGAAAGGTAAAACCTCACCGGACACCCGGTGCGGCATGTGCTGTTCATCACCAAAACCCTCATTAAAGTTTATAGCTGAGATGAACTCCTCGGCTCAGCTTTGTCTGGCTGGACGCCCGCTGCAAAGGTAGAAAACATTGCTGTACGCAAGCCGCAAACGGCTGACCTTTGAAGTTAGGCTGGCAGTGTACACCTGCACAGCGATTTCAAATGTATGAAAGGATAGTAACCATTGAGAAGCCAATTCCTTTACCGGATCTTCTTCCGCACACTAATCGATCAGGTTGAGCAATGCTAGCTAACAAAATATTAAATTCCATGTCTAAAGTACATTTTGAGTGGATTAGTTTTTTATAAAACCGTCATTGTTTAGTGAAATTTTAGGGTTTGGAAAAATCATTATCAAATGCTACAGTTGTATGTAAAACTTTCCATGGTTTGAACCACGGCTTTTCCAGACGTTTAGGGTGTGCTTCTAAGCACTGGTACAAATGATCAAGCACTGAACTAGACTGAACTGTACTGAACTAGACACGCGGTGCCAAGGTCAAAGAGAGACGATATGAGCACAAAACGACACAAACAAAACAAGGAATCCTGATGCACAGAATAAAACAAGTGTTATTATTTTGGTTCTACACATTCATAGGCGTGCTGAGTCTTTTCGTTTCACTAAAACATAATTAGAAGCATACTTAGTGATGAGTAAGAACGATAAAAAATAAATTGTGCAGTGGGCGGACGTCACGTGATATTTTGGTGACTCTTAGTGCTTTCACGGTAGCGTTTCGAATGTGCTCTCTTTCACTCATGCGACAATGTCTTCTTTAAACTGTTCACAAACGCGAACAATCAATTCATTGTGTTCATCTTTTTTGTTCTCGCTTCCCCCATCACTCCTCTACTTGGGAGCCTAATGAGGTAACGCAAAGTAATCAGCAAAACCACAAACAACAAAAAACTTTTTTATTCTGAACTGCACAGTCTTTGTTATGAGGTAATATTCTCGGCTGCCGTTGGTATCTTGTTGAAAAACAAGGGTTTATAAACTTAGGGTAATCTGATTTTGTGTGTCTATTTGGTCAACATCCAGGACAGCCATGGCAGGATTGATACAATATTCGCTTACAAATCTGAATACTCCGTCGAAGCCGTCCTGCAGTAATTCTTCCAGCAAGAGGGGAGTCCACTAGTATGATAAGCGCAGAAGGGTAGTTGTATTCTACAGCCCTAGTAACAGGAAACAGTCCCTTTCGGTCACGGGTTGCCCTTGTATTAGAAAGTGGCTTGAATACCTAGCATTGCACACAAGTCTTAAACTCTGGTAGCCATTAACCCTCTGGATCTGTCACGTAGCGCTTCCATGTAAAAGCATAATACTTTATGTCCACAGAGTGCAATAGTAAATAATAGTAATTTTGTTACTGGTAACTGTAGGACTGGCCAAGGCGCTCAATGCAATGACCGAGGTCAGTGTACTGAAGGATGAGTTGTGCTATGTCGTCTTCAATTTAGAGCTAATCACTCTGCAATTTAGCCGCTGGTGGCCGGACGGTCAAATGTTGAACCAATGGCCGAAAGGTCGCGGACTCAAAACGCTGGGTTTGTTGAGATTCGCACTACTAATGTTTTCCAACAAGGATGAAACTGCTGTATGGTGCTTCTCGGCTTTTCAGTATAGACTGGTTTAACTGACGGGACGGATCCTCTATCGACGGATGCGTATTGATTGAGTCGCTGTTTTGTGACTCACGGGAGGTGCATGTTTGCCAAGAACCAGCAAAATCATATAGCGGATGACTCTGTTGAGTAGGTTTTCACTGAATTCTGAAACTGTTTCATTCTACCGGTGTTATATATTGAATGCTTCTAAGTGTACCACCCTCTTCTTGGATTGGCACTGTAATCCGAGAAAGTAATAGCTTATTTAGGCCCAAAAGGCGATGTTGTAGTTTCATTTTTAACTCTGTGAATACTTCCTTGGGTGGGTCAAATCTGAATTATTTGATCGTTTTAGACGTCCACTTAATGGAGACCTGTTCTCAGTGATCGACCACTGGCCTCACACAGGTTGGCGAACTGGCCAAATTCTGATACCATGCTCAAAATTTTATCAGAATTGGTTTAGTGTGAATGAATAGAGGTAGACGAATTTCGAAATAATTCAAGCGAATACACCACGCCTTGTATTGCACAACACAGTCTCAAGAGTCTCCCGATAGGCTAAAATTTCTGGATTTGTTTCCCAGTTAGCAGTCACCCAAACCATATAAGCATGACAACCGTGACATGCGAGAATCCAAAGCAGACTGCATAACAGGCTGTTTCGGGAGCTACACTAGATATTCTCGTCCTCACCGAGATCGGACAAAATGATATGTTTGGCCATAGCTACAGCCACATTGAACGTAATCACTAAAGTGATAATCACATTATTTCCTTGAAGGCGCCTGCCATCTGCAAAAAGTTGCTCATCACAGTTTTGCGTAAAACCGGAAAAATCGATGAACTCTGTTCAAACAAGGCGTGAGTAGGTATCAGGTCTCCTTAAAAGCGACGATAGTCTGATATAAAGTGTTCAACGACCTCCAGTTGCTAATACATGGCTTGTGATTTCCTGTTGGTCTACACACGCACACATCACTGCAAGATTGGGTCACCGAGGGTGCCTCTTTGTAAACTTTAAATGAACTTTCTCCAGCATATACCTATCGGGCGTCATGCATAGTATCCAGAGAGGATTAATCCGTCTAAGGTGGACGTGGACAAAAGCTAAACAGTTTGTTTGCCACCGGGGGATTTCGGGGAGCTCAGGTTGTACTGGGGTCTGCCATTTTGTTCTCTGAACTCAGCGAAACAAAAACAAGCCAACAATAGGTGGCAGTAAGCTTGGTTTGGCCTATGAAGGTGTGCGCACACTAGAGGACCTTTTTCATCCTGATAACGTTTTTTTGAGAAATAAAAACATAGCAGCAAGGAAATCATCTGGGTGTGATCTAGGTTCCAATGTTTCTGTGGTGGTCAGCTCTGGGTATGACACAGAGTCTGCAAGTTACCACTAGGATGAAGACACTAGAAGGTGCTAGAAGATGTACAGTTTCGTAGGTATTGAATGACATCAGTGGCATCAGACTTACGTCATTGGTTACAGCGTTTGTGGGTCCCTTGATCATACTTTCATTTCAACGGGGAATAGAACCCAGTTTAGGTCGGAGGTCAAGCACATGGGATCAAGATGACAAAAATACTGAGTAGCGTGGGTACAATGGCTTGGTCCTTGGGGCCTTACTTGTAAAGTGCACCTGAGGAGGATGTGATTTCCTCCGGGAGAAATAAGCTAAATTGTTTTAACAGAACCAAAGGTCAAGAAAACCGTTTTAGAGGGTATATTTTATCATTCAAGTTAAAAGAATACTGCACGGGTCCACTGGCAATCTCCTCCATTATTTTTTGGAAGGGATGTCGGATATATATCACTCTAGATTTCAGGGTCGCAAGGGTTTCTGCCCGTGTACACTGTTAATTAATTACTTGCCTCCAAGAGGAAAAACGTCCGCTGGAATGGAGTACAGAGTGCAGAGGACAGGGCATAAAACCCAACGAAAAATGCGCATCCGTAAAGAATACTTAGGGGTGCCGTCGAATGAAGATTGGCCGTCGTGGACGCAGTGCGAATAAGTAACGAAAATAAATTAGATCCGACGGAAACCCTCCCACCCATAGAGGGTGGGCGGTGGGCAAGTAGAAGGTAAAATAAGGGGAGTTAAGGTGCGGCGAAAGGACTTTTCAGTACCGCGTGGCAGGAATATCTGACGCCGAGTATGTAGTAGGCTCTACTTACCATTACTGATTGTAAAGTTCAGTTGTGTGTGTTTGGCTTTCCTTTGTGGCCATATTTACCAGACGATCAGCTTGGAGTACCCCGTGTTCTCATTAGAATTTGGGTTGTGTTGCTGCCTTGATAGGGTAGGAATCATAGGATGCTTTTAAGATGTGCTTACAGGTGAGCCAAATAATAAGTATGATACGGGGTTAAGATGTAACACGCCCACTCTGTGCCCCTCTGTTTAACGAAATTTTTGAGCGGACCAGGGATCTTTTGGCGTCAATAACGCGGACGGTGTGTGGGAATGTGGAAGAAGAAGGCTTCCAGATTCTCGATGGCGAGTTCAAGCTCTTGGTCCTCGAAGCATAGACCCAACTGATGTGACCAGTATAAGAGGCCACCGTGGTGACGTGTTATCGCAGAGCCACCTGGGTAAGTCAGGGTTGACCAGAGGTTTTCATAACAGAACCGGCCACGGTAAAGCAGTGCGGTCGCCACGGCCTAGAGGTGCCTCAATGTAACTTCTTTGGCCATAGAAAGCTCACCGATAAACTCAGGCTCAGAAGTAAATGTCGCTGGCTGTAGCGGAAACTCTGGGCTCATACCGTCTACTGCGATGTATGCTGCTTAAAAATACCGAAGCCAAACCTGGACTGAGGGTGGTTACGAAATGCCGGTAAATGGTTAAGGTCTTAAAGTCGCAAAATATCATTAAATACATCATCAAATGCAGAAGAAAAGTTGAAGAATAATTCATCCTCATCAAAAATTGGTAGAGCAGGGTGACCAGTAAGGCCCATTCTGAGCCGGACAATACTTTGTGGAGGGCCATATGACTCCGACGTGCAAAAACGGTGGAATGGTCACATATGTCTGAGAAACGGGAATGTCGCTGTGTGCAAGCATGTATACCACCAACGCATCCTTGTGAGGGACAAATCTGACTACCTTGCAACTTATGATTGCACTCTCGTAGCCTCTGATATTCCGGGACATTCATGACTCGGTCGTTGATACCAAATCCAGAGAAGTGGAAAGATTCGAATGATATCAGCTCAGCACTTTTGTTCGTAGTGCTGGTACACATAGTATAGGCGCACGCAGACAATGTTTCGTTTATCGAAAATAACAAAGGATTTGACCCGGAAGATGAGGGGGTTGAGGAGAATCTACTTGAATATACGATTGTAAGTGAAATATGACTCTAAAAGGGTGGGTTGTCAGTGGGTTGTCAGTGGGTTGTCAGTAGATGGATTTGTCCCAGATGGTAGAAAGTGGGAGAAAGACACACGGCAGCACAAATGACTGAAGCATCAGTAGATGGCAAACAGCGTTTCAATGGCCGTGGTCACTGCAAGATTCATTTTAGAAAGCGCGATATTAAGTGTCTATGAGTGTTCAAAGGTTTGGAGCCAAAGCCGCCTTTTGGATTCGGTAGGGACTGAAGTGAAAATGCGTGAGCTTGACCGGTTGTCACAAGATATGTAGATCCCAATATCGACCGTTTAGGTAACGCGGTAGAAGCAAAGATCAAGGTTGTGCTATTTGAGTGCGATAATTATGGCGAAAACGGACAGATGAAAGATGAATCATTCCTAGCCATACACGTTTGGGAATGGACAACAGAAATCGATGATGAGACTTGTCGTTATCTGTCTTTGGTATCCTAGGGTTAATGAAGGGCCCCATACTATTGTTTTGGCTGTAACTAAAGTAACAGCTTGTGCAACTAAAGGTCTTTCAATTTGGTACTGTACGGGCCCCGCTGTCTGACGTAGAGCCCGCAAACCACGTAGGGTGGCACGTGCATCACCGAGCACGGTGAGTCCCCGGATGAGTGCCGCAACACCATCAACTAGGTTTAGGTAGACGATTTTGTTAACTTGGATGAACTTAAGGCCAGATGGTGATGGGAAGATTTACCACACGCCGGTACCAAAGATACGTTGGATGACTTTTAGAAGCGCGACAGCGGCATAAGTCGGCTCAGGCTGGGTAAAATCCTTGCCATCGTATTGCGTCCAAATTTTTGCGGTGGGGATGGATGAAGGTGAATCTGCTATCAGTCTAGATGAGGGAGAAAGAGGAGGGCAGTGAGGCTGGTGCGTAGCAGTAGTGTGAATGTAAGTTAAGATTGTGCACCTTATGTCCAATCACTTAATAAAGTAAGATTATTCGTTGTGCATTCAGTGCCGCCTGTGTGCTTTTGGAGACCACGCACCGAAACTGCCATTACTTTCAGAATGTTCTCATGCTATTTAATGGTAACTGGTCGATTTTAGATCCATCGCTGGGTAACAGCGGGTTGTCGCCACTACGCAAACATTATTACCAGCACGTTAACTAGTGATAGTTCTAGTTATTTTCTGGCCACAACTTTATCAGGAATATTCCAACAGTTCGTGATTCACCCTGTCACGAAAAGATCGCCAGGCAATGTTCCAGCTTCAAAATGTTACTTTCTTGTTCCAAGGCTGTTATGCCAATGGCTAAGGTACTGAATGCCTCCCGTTTGAGCGCAAAAGAACCACAGGCTAGCCTCTGAACTTCTACAGAATGAATTGTTAAGCTCTTTAAACTGAGCTATAAGGGGTCGGGCAGCAGAAACAGTGTGTGTATGCTTACCAGCGCGTTTTCAAACTGTAAGTGTCCACGATGAAGCCATAAGCACTCTGTCAACAGGCTACTGTCAATTGGAACTGGTGCCTTTGGTCCATAGAAGCAGAAGCCCGAGGACTAGTTTTATCAACAGTAGCATCAAATTTCTAGTTTCCGAGAGTAGATTCAGAAGGAGTGTTTCGAGACTTACCAGAGAGACTGTCAGATATGTTCTGTGGTCACTCCAGCAAAAAAGGCATAAGCATTCCCGACCTAGTTATCGGAGAGGGGCTTACGAAAGAATCCTTCGATCGGTTAGAAAATTGTTGGTAGTGTAAGATTTAGGGATCCTAATGGAGACTTCGTCCTTTAAGCAAAATCATTCTCTACTGAAAATTCAGAAGCATTTGAAAGCCACAACATCTCTAATGCAGACCATCGGTAATGCACACCCCAGGAAAATCCATGGAGAATCGAACTAGCTACATACCGGCTGGTGGTCTGAACACTAAACCTTTTGACCACAAGCAGCCGATCAACATCATGATGGACTCGCACTCGTAAGCAGATTACCGTAGGCAGTGTCATCAGAAAAATTATGTCAGTAGGGGTCCTTTTCATTTGCGTGTGGGCCTAAAATGTTCTCAAGCGATCAAGCCTTTGTTCTCCTTTGCGACCTCGAGAGTCTTAGACCCACAAAACTAATCACTACCAGGGATGTTGACGCGGTATTCGCAGAAGCGTGCAAAATGAAATGTGGATAAGCTAGCACCTCATCACCTCTTTTTGGCAACACAGGTTAGATAAATACTTATTCTCGCCTCTAATTAGGCACAAATTAACGCGCGTTAAACAAAAAGTTCCTGTGAATACCCTAGTATTAAGGGCGGATCCGGAAATCCTCAGGGGGAAATGGAGGAGAAGTCTGGCGGTCTGGGTATGTGTCAACCAGTATAGCCAACCTCGAGTGTTTGAGTAATGACAGTCAACGCGCTGTTTGTCATGATACCCCATTCATGTATTTTTGAGTGAAACGAAATAATGAGCTTATCGCATGTTAGGTACAACAAAGTCATCGAAGTTCAACTCGGGAGTATGTTCACCCCAGCTCATTAGGTTGTCTATTTGGAACCGGCGATTCAGTCACTAATTTGGCGGCCGTTGCTCGAAATAGTACTTATTTACTTGTAATACTTCCGCCATCCCGCTTAATTTACGCAAACTCAGAGTACAGGCCACCCTGTTGTAATACCTGCTTGCTCTTCCAGTAAGCCCACTTATTCTTCCAAGGATGATATTCGCACGGACTCGCACTCATACCAGGTTCGTCAATGGTTAGAGGTCAGACGAACAGAGCATCCTGTTCCTCCAGGTTGGGGGTTGCAACATGCTTAACAACTTGCCTTGCGGTCAGGCTTAGGAGGCAAATGTTTCGGTTGATGACTCTAATCGTCCTCCCGTCTAGGTATGGGCGCTCTGGCAGTAGCCCAGCTAACGAACAAACATGAATTTTACACATACAAAAAACTCATCCCATATCGGTGGTCGCGTGGTGCCATTAGCCGGGTCGCCCTACTTGCTGTTTACAGCAGGGCAAATGGGCAAAGACAGACTGCTGCAGATGTCTTCCTTCTTCCTCTTTCACATACTTTTTTATTCCACCACCTCAACCCAAATAATAAGTCTCGTTGTAGGTTCTTCCGCTAGGACTGAAAACACTGATCATTTTTCGTCGACTTTCCAAGAAACATCTACGCGTCACCAATCCCCTCAGGCATCTCGAAATCAAATTTCAAGCCTCGACTCCAAATCTCCCTGGCCTCTTTCAATGTCCGCCCCCTGAAGCAAGCTGAACATCAAGCTGGTCTTTCAACCACACTGCACTCACTTGCCATTGATGTCTGCTGTGAATGAGAAACGAGAATTCAAGTTGCAAGCATGTTGACCGAGCTAACTGCACCATTACTATCGATTCGTTTCCGGCTGCGCACCTCCAGTGATTCAGCGGCAGCCGTGGTAGGCTATGCAGGGTCCGGTGTCGTCCAAAGCCAACGGGAGAAACGACCCTAGCTCAAGTGGATACCCGATGGTGGTTGCCACAGTGCGGTTTGTTTAGTAAATACTGTGAAGGAGTCTCACAAAAGAGAAGTTGATCGCTGTGTGTTTGTCGTGTCTGTTCAGAACTCAAATGACCGCAGCTCTGACACTATCAAAGACAAGTTTTGTGACGCCTTGAATGCCAAGTTATCCAGAGTTAATAGCTCAGATATCGTGGCGGTTGCCGGACATCTGAACGCACTAGTGGGCAAGCTTAGCGCATCTGAGATCCACATGCATTGAACTGGATACGTGTGGACAATTGCGGACGATTTCTCCAGTTATGTGGTTACCGCAGGCTGTTGTCATACAGTACTAAATTCCGAAATAACCGACATTGTCTGGCCATATGTTGTCCTTCAGCAGCGTGCCAGCTACGAATTCAGATTGATCACATCGTCATCGTTTGCCAATGTAGCGCATAAACAAATGACCGGCGCAAGTTTTCGAACACATCTGTGGATTCCGATCGTCCGTTTTCCCGTTCATTTTCCAGGGCCGCGTAAGCTGTGGACAAATCGCTTGGCAACTGAGAGACTGCTAGCTCCGGATGTTAGACAAATTCACCACAACCGTTTCTGGAGCCTCTTTCAACCACTCCAATATAAGAGAACTCATGCTGCAACAAAATCACCACCTATTTGCACAGTGCTGATGCTTTTGTATGTGGCAGCGTAAGGTGGATGTACGGTCGGTTCGAATGCAGTGGCATTGGGTGGTATAGTCTCGATCGATTTTCTGTCCACGATGTGTCTGGTTGTTGTGGAATAAGTACCGTGGCAAAGTTCGCCATGTTCGACTCCCGATCTTTCTTTAGGACGCTTATGATATCTTACGTTTGGCTAGCCACTTTGAGTGCAGCTACAACCTAGTGATGGGATTACCCAAGAACCGCTCGTGGAGCTTAGGGGCGCTGGTGCCGACGATAATTTGGTTTGTCCATCGCGCAAATCAAAAGAGCGTCTTCACTCAATCGCCACATTTCTCGGACAAAAATCATCAACTTTTCTCCCAGTAGTCTAATTCGTGACTGGGTATGATACTGATATTGGGCCTGGTGGATCCGTTCCGTCAGGCTTGTGCAAAGCCACTTGAAAACATCTGCCGTGACTCCATCTTTCAGGATTTGTTCGTCTCTCACAATATACCGTGCTTCCCCATCTAATAATGAGGATAAGACACATTTCGGTTCACTAACTGGGAGCAGTTAAACGTATTCCAAAGTGTCCGCCTCCCAGCGGAGGAAGTTGTCACCCAAACAGAACATATCCGGAGGTGGAATGTTTGGGGATATATGTGTGGATAAATCCACCACCGATGATAGTGGATAAAAGTTCAAAAAATGATTGTAGCTTTTTAAAGAACATGATCAAGAATGAACCGCCGGGTGCAACGGGTTGTTTTCGGTTTAGTTTTGTGATCAAGTGCGCATCACTATTACGTGTCCCGGCGTGGTCACCAATTATGTAATATGTATGTGTGTAGGGTAATTATCCAAAGTGACCGGGTGGATGTTCCGATGGTAGCAGCCAAGTGGGGGTAAAAAGGGGAAGCCGATGTGTTAGATGAATGTATCGGTAGGTTGGTAGTATTTACCAAATACCAACGGGGAAGCACAAGAACGCAGTTTAACTGTTTACTCTCTGATTTCCGGGAAAGCCGCCCAACATTCGCACAATGGAATCGATTTCTCGAAAGCTACGAAGTTTTCAAGATTGCCACTTCATAGTTTAGAATGTCTATGTATAATGTACATTTACATGCATTATGCGAATTACCTACATTGGTGATTTGTTTAAGTGTGCGAATCTTCAAGGTCAATAAACACCACTGACTGTGAATACGTTACCTAATGTGACGAGAAATCGCGAATTGCTAAAAAGGATGACCCACTTACAGTGGGCAATTTTTAAGATAGTTTTACAATTGAAATATTTTTCTGAACATACCAGAATCTACATGGCCCTTGTGGACGCGAAATATGCTAAGGTGCCATTACTGTAAACAATTTTTGCCTGATAATTACTGTTACCAGTATAACTTGCGTAAGCCGCAATCATTATTGGCGATAAATCGTTCGAGTTTGTTCCCAAACAGCATAATGTTCCAATACAGCTTGCGAATTACGTCAGGAAGACCATGACGGTCATCAATTAGCCACATGGGACCCACGTCGATCATAGCTGACAGCTGAACGAACCCAGCTGACGGTGTTGGTTTCTTTGCCTCCGCAGACAAAACCGAACTGGACGGCGCTTCGGGTACTTTTTTTTACAAAAAGGCTCAGTTTACTAGCTTCTTCGGATTAACCGACTTTTCGTCGGTCTTGGAGGTCGCCTGCTGCATTTGTAGTAACGCAGAGCAGCGTTGGCGCTTCGATTACTGGAGGAACGCACAAATACCACATAGTTATCCTTCATGTATTGATTCAAGGCCTTCTCAACGGCCGTGAAGGAGGAAAAGGATACACCGCCAAATTTCTCAACAAACGCGTGTGAAGCCACTTCCGAAGCCATAGCACAGCAAGTTGAAATTCGAATGCGTGGCAAAAATTTTGAACAGGGCTCAATTAAAACAAATTGCGTAAAAATGAAGGCAGATTAGTTTGATTTTTGGTCTGAGCCCATATGCAACAAAACGCCACACTTTGGCCCAAAACGTTTTATTCCACCCACAAAGGTTTTGCAGGAAAAGCATTGTGTGTCCAAGGCGCGGCACCAGGAAAAGTGGGTGGCTTACGGAAGAAGCACGCGCGAGTGCAAAGGAGCGTAAGGTATTTGGGGCTCCCAATCCGCTTTGGGCAGTATTCAAGGAAACATTCATGTTCTAACTTCATAACCGCCATTGCTTCCGAAAGTGGACAAAAGGGATTGCAATTAACGGTGGCGCGCACCTTGACACCTGCCGGCAAATTTCACGTGCGACCACCGCTGATAAGAAGCACACCCAAATTATTTTCGCCGAAACTATAGGGTTTTCGAAGTTGTGACTTTAACGGGGAGTTAGTCTAATCCATTTGCACCTTTTGGTGATATTTCACTCATAGCATTTTGTTTGAGTGAGCGAAATTTCAAGGTCACGGACCATCACCTATTCGCATTTTGTTACCGGTTTGCGAGAGATAAAACACGAAATCGCACTTTAGCTTCTTTTGGCGTTTTTCGGTATTCTTCAAGAACGAAATAACATCTGCAGAATATCCCATGCAAATTCCACCCACGAAACTCGGTCATTGAAGTTTGTTTGCTTTATACTCCTCAGATTTAACAACTCCCCTTTCCCAGATATGCATAACTAGCCTGTGGACAATGCAGTGTCACGAGATGGCTGCAGGTAAATTACCAACACAGCGATATTTGTATTAGGAATATTACGCTCCATAGGTGAAATACGTCACAAAGCGCAAATATAATGGTGGCAACTAAGCGCATCCATTGCCGGTGACCATGATAACGAAGGCTTTTTCACTCACTTCGGCTACTTATCGTAACCGCTGGGTCCGTGTCTATTTGCGACGCTGATTACGAGGCCTTACCTACGCACGGCAATGGCCAACTATGCACACAAACCTAATCTAACGGCGAATGACGGACGTCATACTCATAACTGTACGCGATGCCGCTTATCTTTTCTACCTATAGTAAACACCAGGCAAGTACCTATTCAAACCGGTAAAAATAAGGCCTCAACAATGTGTGATGGCCTAATCTGACGGCCTGTCATACTCATAACTGTACTCGATGTCGCCCAAATTGGCTACTTATCGTACCTCCTAGGTCCGCGCCCATATGCGGCGTTGATTATGCGCGGTAACCTAATCCAACCTAATCCGTTACACTCATGATAAACTTACGATAAACACCAGGCCAGTATTTATGCGAACCAATGAATACGAGGCCTCAACTATGCACACAAACCTAATCTAACGGCGAACGTCATACTCATGACTGTACACGATATCGCCTACCTTGGCTACGTTTTGTAACTGCTAGGCCGGTGCCTATATGCGACACTGATTATGAGGCCTCAACTATGCACGGTATCCTGATATAATGGCTAACGACAGCCCGTCATACTCATAACTGTACTCGATGTCGCGCACCGTGGCTACTTATAATAACTGCCGGGCCCGCACACATGCTCCTAGCTGATTATAATGCCCCAACTATACATAATAGACCAATCCAACGACCACCGTTGGTCCTTCATATCCATGCATGCCGTCCGTCTACCAACTTAATACCTTAAAAATAAACAACCACCTTTAACAATTCATGTTCCTATTTATTGGTTGCATCGGTACAAACGTAATGTATGGTCAACCAGTTCTCAGTTTCAGACAGCCGCCTCTATTCGACAAGGTTTCTGAAAGGACAAATGTAAAAGCAGTTACGCCTCGTATACATCTTCCGCGATATCATTGAAAACAGAATTAAACAAAGTTGTAGTGGCTAACTCACCAAGCGCTTAACAAATTCCGTTCACAATTCCCTATCGGTATCCACGCTGAAGCTGAAGTCTTACTGTTTTAAAGGTAAACTCACTACTTACTCGACTAGTCCCATTGGCGATAATGAGAAAGCCGTGTGTATATCGATGATTCGATAGCGGGATTCGGCAACCATATGCAATATTAGGCGCGGCGAAGTTAAAGCTAAAGAGGGGTGTATTATTGTCAGTCGTAGGACCAACAAGGTATATACTTGAGCCCCACGATCCAAGGACCACATATGTCCCCAAACGAGCAGCCATGGATGAAGCCGTTGCAAAAATCTAATGAGTGAGCGGGTACTTGGTACCAAATCCGTTCATTTCGAGCATTAAATCCCAACTTCGCTCAACTTCTGCTTCCTGATACCGATACAACGTAGCCTAATCAAACCGACAGCTCCATCTTCCTCATCAAAACATGTAACCACCCCATACTCACCCACAGTAACAGTCTCGGCAACAAGGGGTCCATCCAACTCATCGCTCATGTCGAGGTATGCAACTCACCTTCACTTCCAAAATCATGTCTACTATATCCAAATAAATGAGCTACTAAAACAGCTTGGGACTGCAAAAGCACATTCTTCAATGGAAACCCCCGGTGCACAACCGGAAAATCGCGATCTAACTGTCGTACTACGGATTCGCTGACACCGACCCACACGAGCAATGATTCTGAGACAGCGGTTGTCAAACAGCTGAAGACGTCTTACTTTCGCTGCTCGAACAGGCCGATTCTCACAGCCATTCCAAAAAAACAGCCCGTACTGCAGCCTGATACACAAGCTCCTTGATTTTCAGGGACATACCCCTTTGACGCCGTAGGTGTTTCAAATTAGCAAACGCGACCCGGGCCATGTAGATTCGTGCAGTGACCTTATCTGCCACACTACAACCAAAACTACTACAACTTCGGATGTATATAAAAAGCACACCATCACTCTGCGCGCTTATGCCGGTTTGCTCTAGATCTCTTGTACTACAATAGCATGCAGTAGCAAACTCAACCCATGCTTGGTCGCTAGTCTACTAAGTACAAATCTACCCCTATCCCGTCTATTTAATCACTTGTTGTCACCACCCTAATTGTGGTAAACGTTAAGTTTATCTCTCTGTTAATGCACATTATCCTATCTGATGTCTCCTCAACCTCAGTGGGCTCTGCTGATCTAGACTAGAAAAATGTCTGTGACCTTGCTTCGGCTTTGTTCTACCTCTGCGGATTTCCCCGGCCAACCAAAAATATCCCGCTGCTCACAGAAATGCACATTCCAGCCCAATCGCCTCAAACATGACGTCCGTTACGGGACTGCCCAGAAACAGATGTGCGTCAGTGAAATGAGGGCATGACACTGCTATACCCAGTTTGATGGCACACCCGCAACTATTCCCTTCTTTCTCTTGACCGTGCCCTATCGCCCACTTGTTTCATTACCTGCAACTGCAAACAAACTCATGCTTTATTCTGACTGTAACTTTATGATCATGCCTGACGGTATGCTACCCACCAGTTGGGAATAAACATTACTATTATAACCTTACACTTTGTGAGCGCAAAGTGCTTACCAAAGGACTGGATGAATTTGGTCAGTTCATCCAAAAACAACTGCGCCTTCTCCTCCTCTTCGAGGATGAGAACGGAGTCTGCATATTCCAGATCGACAAGATTTTCGTCAAAATATATTTGTAAACCGGGGTTCGGAAGACATTTCAGCGTTGTCGCATTATCTCATCTAATCTTTCACATCTGCCTTCTGCAATGCAGGAAAAGAAAACTAAAGTGGAGGCAACTTTTGTCGGACGCCTGTGTTTCCGGCCTGAGCTTGCCCTGGTTGTAGCATATATCCCGGGCAATCCTACTATGAATCCAAAAATTCATTGATAGCAGAGCAAAAAATATTAAGAGACTTACTGAATACGCGCGGTATGAAGCCTCAGAGGCAACTCGGTTTGCAAAGCTTCACGCTTTTCTTTAGACTGTAATTGCGCCATTCTGAGGTCACCTCATCGTACAGACACGCGATATCACCATTCACTCACGTTTTTCTATGATCTCATGTCCCTGTAACCTCCGACCAAACTTAGTTGTGCAAAATTAAGCCATGCATGGGGCTGTCCACGGACCCAAGTACGGCGTCGAGATGAGGGACCGCGACTGCCATACCCAGTCTGCTGGCTTGCCCGTAGTTCAACATATCCCTAATATTTCCGGACAGATCGTTACATGCGTCCACAAGACCGTCCCAATCCGTTGATTTTGTCCCAGAACTTTAAAACACTGGCCACGCTATTGTACTGTCTGCTTGTTCTGCCCATAAACCCACTAGTTCTCTCAGCGGCACTATCAAGAGTTCAGTATACCGTTGAAGATAGAACTTTGCCGTGCACCCGGTATAGCGCGTGGTGACCCTTGTGAAAAAAATAACTTACCACTTGTGAGGAACTCTTTGGATGCCTGCTGCAACGATAAAAATTTTCCCCTATATACCTCAGGAATAGCTTATCCATTTTGAGTTCGGGTGAACATAGAGGACGTGGTTGTTTTTCATGTAGTATTGAGATTATTTCCAAATCCAATAGAGAAGGAAACACGTGAAGAAACCGGCTTTTCCACAAAATTCCCCACCGTATTCACGAACACACCATGCGAAGCCCCTGGCAGCCATTAAAAATATGAATCCCGCGCACACAGTGGGCCTTGGGCAGGTTAAAACAGCTTCCAACAAAACTGCGGCTGCATGGAGAGATCTTAAGGGCCCGAATAAATACCATCAAATGCTAAAACTTTATGTGAAAGTTTCCAGTTTTCGAAAAAACGGTTTCAGAGAAATTGTGGGTGTGCGTCTAGGAAGGGGCCGTGCGACCGCCGATCACTAGAAGTAAACCGAAATTCGTTTCGCCGAAATCATGCGGTTTTCGAAGTTGGGAATTTTACGGGGAGTTAGCCTGATCCAGTTGCACGTTTCAGTGATATCTTGCTCACAGCTCGTTGTTTAAGTGAGGAACTTTCAAGGTCACCGTCCACCGCCGATTCACATGTAGCTACTTGTCAGACGTAACAAATACGGTGATTTTCTTAACCGAGCTTCAGCAGAGCAAATTTCTGTGAAGCACGCATGCATGCAGTGCAATAATCGAGGACAATTTGACGCACTGCCCAGTATTGATGCAAGCATGCGTCTGTCCGGATGATCTCCATTCTCAGATATGCCCAAATATTTGGGGCGAATGCAGCAATTTCAGATATCTGCACGTGAATTACCAAAATTCCGATGGGATACCCTTTATATTGGAAAGCATGACGTCATCTAGCCTGATTACGTCGTAAAGTGCAACGGCGTTACCGGGTTGTAACGACCCAATCATGTCTCACTTGGCATGTTACCTAAAAGCCGGGAAATAAGCCTATTATTATGTCCACGCTGAAGCTGGAACCTTACTGTTATAAATGTAAACTGATTGCTTGTTCAACTAGTTCCATTGGCGGCAATGGGGATCCGTATGTACAGCGACGATGCAATAGAGAGACTCGGTGATCATATGCATCATTGGACTCACCGAGGTTAAAGCTGAAGGGAAGTTTATACAAGTCAGTCGTCTGATCGGGTGGTATGGACTTGAGCCCTAGGATTCAAAGACCTCATGCGTCTTCAAACATGGACCCATAGATGTAGCCGTGGCGACGATCCAGTTGATGGACGCGTACTTGTTTATACATAAAAAGCTTCCACATCTCAGACACATATATGTTGAATGCCGCTCGTTATTCCGAGCTACTGCGAGGCTCTTTTCCACGTATGTCATATAGGCTTGGGAATCATCCAACTCATCGTTCACACCGACGTATTGCCACCCATCTTCACTTCCACGATCACGTCTACAACATCCGAAGGAAAGCTAATAAGACTGCAATTCCTGACGCAATCTGACCGTCCCTGATGATGCTAATGATCAAGCTTGGGACTGCAAAGTTAATTATATCTCGTTCCCCGGGAGCAAGTACCCTTTAACCCACATCGAAGTAACCTACATCGCCAAAATGCCACTACTTTGCCCTGTAAGTAGTCGACGGAACCTGGCTCCCCATAATCCATTCCCTCAATGCGCCTCGTATGCAACTCCACGTACGTCTTAACTGATCAGAATTTTTGATTACTTCCCAGCCCTAAACAACTTTTTCTCTACCATGTCCCGGGCAATCTTCCAACGAAACTGGAACATAAGTTACGGCAGAGTAAAACTTGCTAACAGCGACTTACTAAACACAAGCGGTGTGACATTTCCGACACAACTAGTCCAGCAAAACCTCTGCGCTTTTCTTAGGGTTGTAGCGTCGCCATTTTTAGGTCGCCTCGTGAACCAAACAAGGAAACACCACCAGGCATCTCACGTTTTTCTCCTATTTATTGTCCCTACGTGATCCGAAATAACTTATTTGGGCATAATTTAGCTGATACACGTCCCTCATATTCACATACGCCTACACTCGTTCGAATCGACCGAATACCAACTATCTGAAATTGAGCAGGGTCGCCTCACTGCAGTAGTTAGAAATTGTGACCACTCTTGGCTGCCTGCTATTTTGGGCAGCAGTATACTCCTTACATAGTGCCTTCCAGTATACCTTTTTGACACTGTCCTATTTTAAGTCCCCACTCTATACATGGGTGTCCTACTGCCCCATTGTACTGGCAGCAATGAATCACACTACGCCCTCGATTGACCCAAGAATATCCCTTCTCGATGTAAGTCCTAATGTTACGATTACTTTGCAATCCTAAATACACTGACATCCCCAAGTGACTCACACAAGATGTTTATGAATGGAACTATCCAAGAACTCAAGTACGACGTCACGATGGCGGCACCGCGACTGCCATACTCAATCTAACGTCTTGCCCCTAGTTCAATATGCCCCTACTATTTTCCCACCGAGCGTGTTACATGCGCCAACAAGGCTGTCCCAATCCGCTGAATTTGTGCCAGAACGCCAAAGCAGTGGCCAACTTAAAGGATTGTCTGCAATTTCCTCACATAAATCTACTAATTCTTCCTATGGCACTTACAAGAAATCAGTAAACTGGTGAAAATAAAACCCTGTCGTGCACCCTATACAGCGTGCCGATCATCATGTAAAAAAACAAATTTACTGGCTGTGAAGGATTCCTAGGCTTTGTAGGGTGGGAATCCCGATGTAAGGATAGAAAACTTTTACTTTACAGATCGCGAGTGGCTTCTTCATTTTAAGGTTGCGCGGACAAAGAGGACGTAATTATTGTTAGTGTAGTCTTCAGAATATTTCCAAGTTTAATACAGAAGTAAACACGTGAAGAAACAACATTTCCAGAAAATTTCCCGCAGACCTCATGTAAACAACATGCCGGGCAATCAGCATCCACTAACAATTTGAATTTCACGGCCAAAGCAGGCCTAGAGTACGCTCAGACAAATTCTATCAAAACTGCGACTGTCTAGGGACGTTTAAGGGTTTCTATTAAATACAATCAAATGCAAAAACTTCGTTGAGTTTCTCTTCGCTGAAACTACGGTTTCATAGAAATTCACGGAGGGCATCTAAGGATCGGCCGTGTGACCGCCGCTCGGTATTCGTCGAATATAGTGTTTTTAAGGTTACCACTTCCTAGTTGAGAACGTCTATTTCTAATGGGTTGTCTTGCAAATTCCCTGTATGTTTGATTCGTACAAGTGAGCAAATCTTCAATGTCATCAGTTACGTCGACTTGGAAATAAGGTGTACAATTGTAATAAGACTAATGCTAATGTTTAGTCCCAACTTGTGGGTGGCATGCCATCAGGCATGATCATCAGGTTACGGTCCGAATAAAGGCATTACTGGCGGGGATTGTGGGTACAGGGTTTTTGGGGAAAGGAACAGCGTAATAGGCAGGGGGCGTTATACGATGAAGACGTGGTCATCACTAAACCGGCAAGGGCAGGGAGGCACAGTTCCTATGCTTTTTTTGGAGAGAACATCGAGCAAGATCAGGTCGGAAGGATTTGAAGGTGGCGGGTAAAAACAAAACGAGGGAAGGAAAAACAAGAGGCCTCCTGCCTGACACATGACAAGAAGAGTGTAAATGGTTAAAAATGAGGAACCAGAACATCAGATCTGGTGAAACAGTAGAGTTGGCGTCATCCAGCCGGTCAAGTTGAACTAAAACCTAAAACCACCGCTGAGGCCTCCTGGCCTTGGACTATTGAGCTCATGGCCAGGGTCACAAAGAGCGTAAGTGGGGATGATGAAGTGGAGGGATTAGCAAAGATTATAGATGGTAACAGGAACCTCAGGATCATGGTGTACAGTGAAACTATAGAGACTCACTGGTGTCGCCGTTGTGGAGCCGGGCATAATAGTTCCTTGGAAGAGTGAGATGGTGCCAACACACGAGCCAGACCGATAGTTGTATAGAAAATTATTGATTTTGTTTGGGAGCACAGACTGAAAATCCACCGAAATGGTTAAATTCGAACGACAGTTTCAGCAGTTTGGACTGAACAGATCATGCAGGCAGATGGGGCCAGGTGAGGAGCTTATTCGTACGTGCAGTTAATAGAACGAGTGGGCTGGACGGTACAGTCGAGTATTGGAAGGAAATAGTTGCGGGTATGCTATCAACCTGGGTATGGTGGTGCCGTGGCATCACCGGCCTGACACACTTCGGTTTTCGGACAGCCCCGTAAAGGAACGTCACATAAAAGGTCATTGGGCTGGAATGTGCAATTCTCTGAGCAGCGGGATCTTTTAGGGTTTTTTTCGGTCCAGTTGGGGATCCCTGTGGGTGTCGATTCATAGGCCAGGTGGAGCGGATAACAGCCAACCAGGTTGTCCATACCTGATATTGTCGAAGTTCTAAGTTTTGAGGGAACATATCAAGCTTAGACAGGATCAGAACGCTAAGATATCGCGACTTGAGGTAAAACGTGGAGCCCTTAGAGTGGGTAGGTAGTCCTGCAGCTGTAAGAATTCAGGGAAATTGTGCTCACATTGTGCCCATGGAAGCAAAATATGATGGAGTTTCTCTCCGCTTGACAATGTATTTAACGGGCGACTAGACGGAAGCCAGATCATGTGTTTTCGGACTCCGCGGATAGCTTCTTGGAGCAATCAACGCTGCAGACACATTTGTTGTATTCGAAAAACTCGTACTGGGTATCAAGAGGGTAAGACCGCAGACGAACGTGTCCCCTGCCTGCAGGCCGAGTTTTCTGGAGCACTGTGTGACATCAATACTAAGGTACACGATGTATATTTGGCTAGCTACATGGGACATACATCAGTCAGAGCGGACGGCTGAACCAAATGGTTCCTGTGTCTTCTCAAACAAAAGCGAGCCGGACAGCCGGTGTTTCGTTTACTGCTTGCCATTAGAAAATGCAATCAACTTGCCGGGTCCTGTGGATCCCTCGACATTCCGTTAATTGTTGCTTTCCACCTACTGCATTTGTGGTACACCCACACAAAACAGCGTCGGTGCTTCCATTACATGCCACAAACCCAAATACTATAAACTTATCCTTCATGTATTCAGTTAACTCCCTCTTGAACGCCTTGAAGGATGGGAAACGGACACCAGACATTTCTCAAAATACTTTTCTGGTGCCATATCTGAAACCTTGCCACTCACCAAAATTGAACCGAAATTATTTTCGCCCTAACTACGAGTTGTTTAAAGATGCATACTTTACGCTGCGTCAGTCCAACCCGCTTGCACGTTTCGGTGATAGGTTGCCCATGGCATTTTGTTTGAGTGAATAAAATTTCAAGGTCACCGACCACCATTGATTCTCATTTTTTTGCCAGTTTACGAGATGAAGCGCGAAATCAAACAGTACCACATATTAGCTTTCCGCGGTATGCTTTCAGCGAACTTCGGTACAACACGGCTTTGAGGGAGCTCGCCTTCATTCAGTGTAATAATGGAAGACTACTTGACGCATTTTGCAGTAGTGATGCAAGTGCGATCTCTGTGGATGATCCTTATTCCCAGATCTGCACAGCTTGTCAGTAGATGGTGCAGAGTTATGATATATATGCATGTGAATTACCAACACAATAATATTTTTCTCATCGGGCGCGGTGACGCTTCTTAGATGGACTAATTCATAAATCCTAACCACATCGACGGAAAATAAAACCAACCATTGCCAGTTTTCATAATGACAGGGCTGTCGCCTACCCTGTCGACTTAACGTTACCACTAGGTCTGCGTCCAGGTACGACGCTGATTGTGAGGCCTCATTTATGCACGGCATCCTAATCCAATGGCCAACTACGTCCCTCCATCCTCAAAAATGTACGTGTTGCCGTTTGGCTTGGCTACTTATCGCAACTCCTGAGCTCATACCTATTCCCGATGCTAGTTATGAGGCCTCTACCATGCGTGACAGCCTAATATACATGCCAGAGACCGTCCTTAATGCGCACACATCTCCGCCTGCCATCCTTACACCTGAAAATGTTTTTATTAATTGATCGCATCCTTACAGACGTAATGGGTAGTCACTCCAGTTCTCTTTTTTCGGAAGCCATTTTCATTCGCCAGGGGTTCTGAAAGGGAAAATGTATGATCAGTTACATGTCTTAGGTAAAATTGTTCAGACGTCTTATAATAATAATAATAATCATATAATGATAATAATATTGTTTATTCCCAACTGGTGGGTGGCATGCCGTCAGGCATGATCATAATGTTACAGTCAGAATAAAAAAATGACTGGCGGGGTTTGTGGGTACAGGGTAATGCTCGGAAAGGGGACATTGTCATAAACATTGGGCATTAATAATAATAATAGTAACTTGTAGGAAGCATGCTGATTGAGGCATGATCAGGTCGTTACAACCTGAACGCGGCAGGTAACAACACAACGGGCATGCTTATTATGTGAAAAGTCACAACAGTTGTGGGAACCGAAAAAAAGGAGGACAATGGGCATGAAGCACGACTAGTTCAAAGATGAGGCCTGCTGACCTGAACTAAAACTGAAAACCGTTGCAGGCCATGAGTGACCTTGGGCGGCCGAGTAAATGGCTAGGGTTACCAAATGCAAAAATGGAGATGGAGGTTGAAGAATTCGATCTGGAGACAAATGGCAAGTTTTGTCTCAAAAATATGGTTTAAATTGAAACTGAGTAGACTCACTGGTGTCACTGTTGCAGGGAGGTCAGGTGTAAAGGGTAGTGTTGATGGGGAGATGGTGCAAATGCATAGGGCCAATCGAACACCGTAAATGAATTTGAACTTTTGGAAGAGGCAAACCGAAATTGCGGCAGGAATCTAGGTTGGTTAAGTCCGAACGATATGTTCAGCGGTTTAGAACGAGGCGGTTGGGCCCAGGTGAAAAATTTGTTTGTGGTTGCGATTACAGGCTCGAGTGGGCAAGAGGCTGCGGTCGAGATTCTGAAGAAAGTAGTTGCGGGAGTGCCATCAGACTGGGTATGGCAGTGCCATGCCATCATTGCACTGACATACTTCGGTTTCTGGACAGCCCCATAACGGTCGTCAAGGTTGTCGCAATCGGACAGGGGATACGCATTTCTGTGGTGGCTGGATGCGGGTTAGACAAGGCGATTGACACAAATAGAGTCAGGCCGATGCAGAGTCACGGGAAATTTCCAACCAGTAGGAGGACATTTGGGTTTAGACCGCGGACAATCCAGATTGAATGAATAAGGGTTGCACGGGGCGTTTGCGCAACTACATCGAAGTTTGAAGCTTGGGAAGAGGGAGAAGGAGGAAGGAATAGGATGAGAGCAGTAGCATTTGGTGAGTGCAAGGAGGCAGCAGATAAAACGGTGTTCAATAGAAATAATAAAATCAGATGACAGCAAACTAAACGAACCCAGGAAGAGGTGGATTTTGTTGGCTGGGCCGGAGTAGGTACCTAATTTTGGGAAGGTAGTGACTTAGCCGCCGAGGCAGGGTGGCTAGCCGTTGGGCTAGTTGGAACAGGTAATTACATGGTGAGAATGCATAGCGGTAGTTTTTAGCTCAGCAAAAAATATCCAACCAAATGGTCTCCGTTGTGCAAAGGGGGTCTTAATGTAAACAGGGACAGCAGACAAATAACAAGCGGTTGAGCAAAAGCTTCCGAGATAATGGATAAGAACCATGATTTAACTGGAATCTACTACCTCAAATCAACAGGAAGTTAAGAGTATGAGTGGCCAGTCACCGAGTCACCGCTGTCACTGCCGTCAGCCCTAAGGAGCGAATGATGCATGGCAAAAACAGCCATTAGGTGCTAGCTATGACTACTGGTAATCAGGAAATGATGAGAAATTTACCTATTATGTGTATATGATTGCTTCAAAAAAACGTGTGTGTTATGTCTGGATGATGAAGTAGAATTGGGGTGGTGCAACCCAACTGAGACGAAGGTGGCCACGCCCTGTGCGTCGATGTTAGCCGTGAGCCTCGCCCGGTACCTCCAGGCTACACATGAATGTTTTTTTAAAAAACGAAAGGACTGCTGTCATTCGTTTGTATTCCTTGGTGTTGCCAGACAAGTGACAACCGTGACGAGTCCAATCCAGCTACAGACAAGCAGCAACGGTGCTGTTTTATGTACAACCTGACTACTTGCTCATTTACTCACTTTGTCGACAATGATGTCCTTATGTCAATATTCGGTGATCATACTCACTATTAGACACGGCAAAGTTAACGTTAAAGAGGGCTGTATACAAGGCAATCGTACGCTGAAATGGTGCGGACTTGATCCTTAAAATTCAGAGACCTTATGCGTCTTCAAACATGTACCCACGGATGTAGACTTAGCGGGCGCTTGGTGTCAAATCCGATCCTTTAAAGCACTGAACCCTAACTTCACTCTACTTCTGCTCGCCGTTACTTACGCCCTGTAGCTTAGTAGAAACACATCCACGTCGTCCCCAACATAACGCATGAGCATTTCATACTCAACCGCAGTAGCACTCTCACTAACTTGAGGCTCCGTTCTTGGGCACCGCTTATCAGCCCTTACGCTCATAAACCGGCTCTTTTATGATATTCAGCACCGGTTATGGTTAGAAAAGCTTCTGCACGCCAGCACGCTGAAAGCCATATGCAATTTCAGGCTATCCTGAGGATCTTTTCCACGTCTGTCGTATGGGTTTGGTCCCCTTCTAACTCATCGTTTACGCCAGAGTATTGCAACCCACCTTTACTCCCACAATTATGCTAAAAATATCCGAATACATAGGCGACTAAAACGGCCACTCCTAATACGATCTAACTGGAGATCGCAAGTTTTACTATATCTCATTGCTTCAGGAACAAATATTCTTCGACCCACATACAACCGCCATGCACCGACACAACGCTACCACTCCTGTCTTTGTCCTCCAGGCTGTCAAGGGACACTGACCTTCTATCACGCATTCACCTAATGCGCTTTGACTGCTCATCCGATTTTGTTCCACCTGGTCAGTCTTCTTGCCCGCCACCCATCCATAGATATCCACAAATATTTCCGCACCATGTCATCAACTTCCACAAATCCTGGTCCTGATGGTGCATAAGGATTTCCCTTTACAATTCTCCCTTCAACTGCATGCCGTCCTCCCAGGGACAGTGCTAACGCCACGCTGAGCCCCATGATCCACTTTCAGCTGTGGGTTCAGACCTTCTTTCCCCTCCATTCACTGATAAGCACGCAGAGCATTAAGTACACCTCAATCGACCCTGAACACGTGCTCAGTTAGCATTGCTGAATATACCACCACTTGCCCTATGTTTCCGCAATGCCAAAACACATCAAGGGCGATTTTGTCAACTTCCCAGTTAAACCTATTGGTTCACCATTGAAACTATCAATAAGTTCGACAGCATTCACGGAAATTGAAGAGAAACCACCTCCTGTCAAAAGTTTGCGTCGCTTGTGTAAGATTGTCCCGGTTATTGGGCATGAATCCAAAACACCACTTGTAGCAGACTGAAGATGCTGTGCCATGTTTAAGTTACCAAAATCTCATAAAATGCACGAAGCGTGACGCCGCTGACTCAATTCGTTTCGCAAAGCATCCACCCTTTTTCCCAGGTTGAAACTGCGCCAGGATGTCACCCCATCATCCAAAGGTGCACCTCAAGTTTTTCTGCGGTTGCTAGCACCTGCATGCTCAGAACTGTTAATTCATCTAGACTCACCCAACTTCCAGGATCACTTAGCACTTCTTTCCACGCAGCACGTAATAGAAGCCATCCATATCCCAGTAAGTTCTCTACTGTTTATCATGGCCCCTAACTGGTAATTTGTTTTCACCTGCGGCTCCCAAACTCACTTTCTGAATGAACACTACTGAACAGTTTGAGAAACGGTGTGTGATGGCTTTCTAACCCCATTTCTCCTACCAGCACCCTCAAATACATGATTATGCTACGTTCCAGGATGCCTGCAAGCTAACCGCCTTGCAACAGGAGGTAGCCACGAAGGCACGTACACTTCAGTTACTGTTCCAGGAGCCGTCATTCCACACGTCTGTCCGTCCTACGCAGCTTCATGGATGATGACATAACCAGCTATGAACTAAGCGGTACAAAAGTTGGCTAATTAATGTTACTCGTTTTCGCATATGGCCAGACCGGTTTGAATCGATCGCGCACAGCCATCCACTACTATGCCCACCAGAACGTCGAGCACCGTTTTTGGAATCGGGCCTCGCTACGGTAGCTAGAACTTGTAACCACTCTTAGCCGCCTAATATAGTGAGTGGCAGTCTGATGGCAGCAAAGAGCCGCCCTGCGCCCTCGATGGTCCGAAGAATATCCTTGATCCATGCTGGTCTTAATTTGTCAAGATTCCTTGGCCAATCCTAACTATCTTTACAACCCCAACTGACCCGCCCATGATGTGCATGTACAGGGCTGACCACGGACCACAGTAAGAGGTCCTGATAACGGAACCGTGACCGCCATACCCAGTCTGATGGCTTGCCCATGGCTCAACAAATCTCGACCATTTCCCAGCCGAACATGCTACATGCGAACAAACAACCGTCTCACTCCGCTGAATTTGTACAAAACTCCAAAACACTGGCCAGTTTATTATACTGTCTGCTCGCAATGTCCATAAACCAGCTAAGCCCGCCCGTGGCACTAACAAGGATACAGTAAACCGGTGAGGATAAACCTTTGCAGTGCAACCAATATAGCGGGTGCCGACTATCATAAAACGAACAACCAGCCTTACTAGCTGCGAGTGATTTCTTGGCCTTGTTTGGGGGAACGCCGGATACAACTGGAGGAAACTCCTTCCTACATAGGTCCTTGCATCTCAGGGACGTGTGCAATCAGGCTACTGTACGGGTTGTTTTGCCGTTTTGCTGCACGAATGTGAGACTTCGCCTGTGCGGGCAACGCAGCTGAGATGTCTTCCCATCTTCGACAATTGTTGTCTCAGAACCGCATTTCATGTAGGTTGGTGTCGGAGACTCCTTAGTGAGACAAAAGGAAGCAAATTTGCAGTTGTATAACGGGGATTTCCATTTAAGTATGCGTCCAGTGCCAGAAGCTGCATTGGTTAGGCCGGGTATTGCGTATATCGAACGATCGTTTGCCATAGCGACACTCCTGGCTACCGCGCTAGATGTGGTGGGCCACCGCAAGGGTCCCGTTCCGTCACACTTCGGAATCGCTGCTGATCGCGTGAACGCCGCGTTTCTGTTGAAGTGATTGGCGGTACGCAAGCGAGCCGTCATTCTAATTGGCTGGGTTCTGGTTTTCTGACTGCGCACTGGACGCTATTCGTCAGTACGATGCCTGCATGCTTGTCGTTCTTTCTGGTTCTCCTACCTATTTCCTATCCTTTGCTAGGTTAAGTGAAGTGGCCCAAAGTTTCCCGCGATGGTTCAGTAACTAGGCGATGTGGATCGTACAAAACACTTCGGTAACCTCTCTCTCACTTATGTCCTTCTTTCAATTGTTGTACAACACACACTGCTTTTCACCCCACCAACAACAACATAGCACTCCACTCCCCCTTCATCTCCGATAGACCAGCTTTCCAGTGCAATGATTGGATATTTTCCCACACGTGAACGACCGAAGGACTCTACCTGATACACACTGTCAGTGGAGAACCACCAACCAGCCATTGCCTTTTACCTACCACTTTAAGATATGCCCTGGCAACAGCCCCAACATTTCTAGTCTATTAGCCTTCATCTTCCTAACCTAGTGTAACCCGCTGAATACATTGCTGTGTTTTAACTTATCAATTTTGAGGCCATGACCTAAGAAATAAATTTCACTTGTACGAACCATGTGGAAGGGGCTGAATACGGATATTCTGCTAATCTCATTCATTTCCTGGGTAACTAAGTGCATATAGAAGGCGCCAGCACTCAGGTATGGAAATTGATGGTAACTGATAAAAATCCCGTCTCTGTCGGCCGGTAAACAGGCAATTCGTCTGCTGGCCCGGAGAACCAGAAAGTTGTGGTGCAACATACCTATCAAGATAGGATCTGACGCGCCATGAGGAATTTTGAGTTTTGTATCAGAAAGGCAACTTCTCAACTCATCACCGCCCATTCGCATGTTTAATGTGGTCTCCAAGCTAGCGTAGCTTGTCTGCAACACTACCCTAATGTGACAACAATTTGTTGCAGCCTTCATAACTCCGTTGTACCAAGTCCACCAGAGGGCTTTAAAACATTTTATAGAGCGATCTCCGAGTATACTTTGGACCGTACTATAATCTGCTACATGACGTTTACGACCAAGCAACGACCTTGTTTTGACGATGAAACGTTGACACTGTGTGGTCTCCTGCCAGGCAGATTCCTTCACCTGTCGAAAGCTCAAAAATTTCTCTTCAATACTATCAGTCGGATTAACTCTCGGACCATTCGGGAACGATTTATACCGGAATAATCAGCAACGACCGCTGCTGGCTGCACAGCCACCTTAATAGATGGACGTCGTAGTTTGGGTGACAGGTAGTTGTCAGATATAAAACCAGTTTGACGCGAGGTGTTTATGGGCTCCGTTTTGCGTATCACTCGGTTCCCGGCCCCCACTAACAATCTCTTGCCTGTTTGCTGATTACCTTACAGTCTTCCACTGATGACACAAAGCTGTATAGGGCACTGCACACCGTAGTCGACGATGAAGCTCTTCAAGATGATTTCCACACTGCCTAAGCCTAGGCAGTAGACAGGAAGTTTGCCTTCAACCCTGACTAATATCACTTCCTCCAGCAGCGGTTCACCGAGTCGCCCATCGGCATAATGGACCCCAGTGAACTAAAACCAGTCACAGGTAAAACTGTCCTGAGAATTTTTACACAACGGGTCCCCAAGAGCTTCTTTCACCGTTACAATCTTGCTTAAGTTGCTATCAAACACTTGACTTCCATACAGGAGTCAGTGAAATCTCGTTGTTCCCATTGTGGCAGTGTACCTTAGACTGCAGGTTGATTATGCACGTCATGTTCAGTTTCCATGGCTGAATTGAAAAATCGGTTTGCCGAGAAGTACAGAGAATAGATGTGAAGATTTCAAGTGCTTTTACTAGTAAGCTAAATACTATAAAATATTCTGTGTTATTCAGTCGCTCACAGGAGGTGATATGCAGAACTTGGATCGCCGTTCCAACTAGTAGTCATCTTTAGACACCCTTGACGTGGTCTGCTTATCCTTTAAAAAACCACCAAATCTTGTACAATCTTCTGAGAACTGAACACCAAAACAGCCGCCCTAACTTCGGTTCGCGGTTGTCACCCCTCTGTTCCTAGTAATTTTTACTCAGCCGCTAGGTGTACACCTTCACAAGCTACATGCCTCAGTATATTAAACAAAAGGAGACCCAGTTGTGCTCACTTTTACAGCAAGAGATTGAGGGTCAAGGAGCTCGAAAAGATGACAGTGCCATAGTGTATCGGGTTAGGAAATCTGCGACCCTTAGACAGTCTGGAATCCTCTGGCTCCTCTAAAAAATCCCTTGTCAGACAGCATCTGTGTGTTATTCATAAAGGGCTTTGGGAGCATCCAGCGGTGGCTTGTGCGCTACCCGGAACGCTGCATGAGTTGAACTGTGTGGAACGCTAAGGAGGCCATGACAGTCTTCAGTACATCAGCAGTGTGTACAGATTTTCCTCCAAGTACTTTTCAAAAGAATGTCTGTTTTGCCTGTATCAGCTTGAACGGGTTTTAAAAATAGGTTTTGCTTTTCCTCCAGATTCGGGCTAATCTAGACAACTGCAGCAAATCAGATTATCTTTTTACTCTTGAGAAAACAAAATTTGGGCTCCTTTTGTTGCCAACTTTTGCGATTGCCAAGAGTTTATGCTGTAAGAACGTGAATGGATTTAGGCCATCGTCTCCTAAGTTGTGTGCACCAAATAAAAAGTAAATTGAACCCATTGGTCACAAAATACAGACTTACGCTTGATAAAGGCGCTCAGTATAACAAATGATGAATGATGTGAATGATGGTGAGTAAGATAAAGTTAGAAACCTATATAGCGGAGAGTAATCATGACAGCAGGGTTGCCCGAGATGCTCTTTATGGAGACGAGTTGTTGTAGAGGAACAACTCTCGAAGTCAATCGATCAAAACCCCTTGTTCCAGTGGAATAAAATTAGCCAATGGAGCTGAAGTGTACCGTGCCTGAAAAAGTGCGCAGCGCTGTAAGTAACGGCAACTGTAGGAAACTGACTCCTTATTTTAGTGCCACAAGGGTGTTTTTGCGTCAGAAAATCTGGATTCTTGAACACTATATAATTAGAGCAGGCTGCGGTGATAACCATCATAGAAGCGCACTTCTCTGTCTCAGGAATAACTGAAGGCTAGCCTGGGCATCTATACCCGTTTCTGGAGGAGAAATATTTATTATTTTTGTGGAAAATTGGGAAACACTGCCAATACTACTGCGCACACAGGGCAAGTATTCAGAGTAGTCAAATTCCATGGTGATATTACGTAGAATTACGTCTTTGACAGGCAAAATCATCCAGTGCGCAATAGCTTTTAACACCACAAGTTCAATAAAGACCGAGCTTGATTCAAATCCTAATACTATAGAAATTGCTTTGAGTTTAACCGCATCAGCCTAAAGGTTGCTGTTTGAAAGCACATAAAAATTTAGAAAAAGCGGTTTTTTGCATCACTACTAAAACGTATTTCAATCACAAGTCCACACTACAGAGAACCGGTGGCTGACAAACGAACAGACATCAGACTACTAGGCAACCTAAGTCAAATATTTGTCAGTTTGCCTCGGTGCTGGGTACCTACCGCGCCAGACGAAGAGGGCTTAAACAACTTAGATACACCAATGACCCGCTGAACGTATCTTCAGCAGGTATGGATTATCATACCAAGCCAAAAAATATTACCAAAACTTCATGACTCAATGACGTAGCCTAAACCATTCAAACCCTGCTAATACCTAGGACACTTCCAGTGCTGAATGAATCTTTAACACAGTTAAGCGCGAGGACCATAACGTGCCTTCCCCAATACAGGCAGATAGTACTTCCACCCATGACCATCGTCCTGTGGTCTAGTTTCTAGACCATTTCGTTCATTTTTGGTCTCGTGATTAGTTGACAGAGGAACGAACTAGACTAGATTATGGCGTCAAACTAACAACCACAATAAGGTCTCACTTAAATCACGGTTTCACCAGTTCGAGCATGTCAGGCCTACTCAAAGTCATCCCATATCCCAAGACAATTTTTCCATTCTTCCCAAGGACTGCGCTTGACGTTTTAGACTTCAGCTATCCTGGCACAAGCTAAGGCAAGGGCTTTTGGTTTCGGACACAACAATGACCCCTCTTTTTACTACGTTGCGTCGCCAGACTCATGGAAGCCGGTAGGCTTTTACCGTCACTACGGAAAACAAAAAAGCATCTAGCTCCTGATTTAAGTAAATGGTACACTTGCACTCAACATCTTAAGTAGTCAACTGCAAGAGAAGTAGAGGAAAGTTCATGAGTGTTTCAAACATGGTACAAGCAGCAAACTTGAGTCCAGCTTGAACCGTGCCTCTATCAGTAGCAGTCAATACTGCACGTTTGGTAATGTAAATACAAAACCCTTGTCTAACATATTCTCTGCCTACTGGCGAACAACCAACAACTTCATCCACACACGACGACCTCAAAGCGGCCAGCTGTCGGTTTGGGAACGGCCAACAACTCGGACAGATTATGGTGTCTTGTATCCTTAGTTTACATCACTTAATATACATGATTATGCAGCGAACATAAACAAAGCTGCGACGGTGCAACCAGACGCCCTAGGGTTCAGCTTCCGAGACCAAAATTGTGGATATCTGCAGATGCCTCTGGCACACAGGTGCTCCTTGACGGGGTATTGATCGATCGATGAGATTGACAGACATCGGGTAGTTAGTTCACTACTGGGTAAACGAGCACCCCGCAGCTCCGAAAACACTGTAAATCATTTTGCTGTCTCTCAATAGCTAGCAACAAGCCATACATACCGCCTTCTCGTTCAGTTCTTCTAGCAAACATATAACCAGCGATTACCGAATGGTAAAAACATTTCTGGTCATCACAGTCATGAGACATTCAGACCTACCCATAATGAGTGGTTTCAGTCAACCTTCTCTTTAGAACACGAAACTATGGGGGAATAAACTCAAAGAATAAACTCAGACTCTCATTTACTCACCACGAGAACTCACTAAACGACTGCCGTGGTTCTATCTTCATGCCCGCGCTTTGCTTCATCTTAACTAAGGATTGAGTCCATAGCTCCTCGGGCATTCCTCGGACCCATTGATTATGTAGTCCTTGACTTTGGATACGTCACCCACGCAAACGCAGATGGTACTCAGTAACCTTTTATCTGGATTGATTCACACAACCAGTTCAAAACCCTGCGAAATACAATGTGTGCCAACATTTTGGAACTTCCTGTCACTGAGCGAGACATGAACCATCCTTGCTAAACAACATGACAACCCCCCTCAGAAACAGCGTCCTGTATTAGTACTGTTATTATCTCTGCTAGACAGAAGAACTTCAACAGATACAGAAGCGAAAAGTAAATGGTAAAACGACATGATCTGGTAAAAGTGCTGACAACTGTGAATGAACCTGGTGCAACTGCACCGCCCCTAAAAACGAACGTACCTTCCCAGATTAGGGGGATGAAAGGAGATAGTGAGTTTTCCTCTTGGCTGGGTATAGGCACGACTCAAAACCCACCTGCAGACGTTCTGATAAACTGTGCGGAGAATAAAGCGTTATTTCTCCACTTCCATCAAACAACAGTCTTACTTTCAACCCAAAAGAAACAGTTGACGACTTTCTAAAATAAATGCTGTACACCCGTTGCTAGAAGAAAGGGTTTTTATTTAAGTCCATCTTTTGCCATGCTCTAGACGTTGCCAAGACACAAACGATGTTCTATCAGAGGCTTTCTGCGTTTCAAAGCAGTGGGGTGGAGACGTCATTACACCGAACTCTGATTTTTGTAAGCGGTTTAAGCGGACCAACTCTCGGGTAGTACTGCTACCTTGCTGTCAGACTTTACGAAACCAACTATAGCTCACTACCTCCGAGCATTTCTGAAGCACTGATATAAGATATTAGCAGGCTCGTCAGCATAATTGATTGTGTCCGACTAACCTTCTTACTACTGCTGGCCAGGGTATACGAAGAGGTTGAATCCATGTAGGGTAACGACTTGAAGGCTCATTTGAAGGATTCTGATTCAGAGGTTGGATTCTTGGAGGGTGTATCCTCCAATTATTGATTGAAACCGACAACGTACGGAGCAAAGCGTCACAGCTGTTTGCACTGAGAAACGCGACATCAAAAATATACCAGACGTCTCCAGGATATAGTGGGTGGGTCTTAACTCTCCATTGCATTTATCAGTGATTTGTACACATCTAATGGCTCCCACACTAAATGTCTGCTAATAACAACAAGCTCTAAGGAGATATTTGTTTCGTGGAATGTTAAAAGTTTCTTAACTGGATTTCCGGATAACCTAAAAATGGCCATTAGAAAATCAATCGAATTTTGCCCCGAACAGCAAATAATGCACATCAAGTTGAGTTGGCTGGGGCGTGTTTCAACATTGTGTACAAAACAAGCCGCATTTTTCTCCAAATCCCTTTTGGCGAAAACCTTTCGGAGGACAGGTTTTGATGCGACAAATGAAAGCGACTACCGTCAAGTTGAGCTCTGTGGAAACCTTGCGCCCTACTGGATGAGGTACATGTGATTCTCTTTGCTCATATAGCCGAACCTAGTGGCAAGCCTGCTGTCAGTGTTTAGCCGGTCTAGCTAACCACTGCCCTGTTGTGAACTGGGCTTGTGTTGGATGAGGTTCGCAAAGGACGTTGCGTTAGTCGCGCTGATGGTGTCTTTCTCCAACGTGTTGCTCAGACAAGCTTGTCTCAGTTATTCTAGAAGATGTAGACAGCTTACTGTTTGACATTTTCGCCGGAGACATGGGGCATTTAACAATGAGTATATATCTTCCTTCCTTTTCGCTACTCACTAGAGCCTTCTTCCTCCGTGGTTGCCTGGCAGCAAAGCACAAGCTTTCACCAGTGGAGTTTCACTGTCTGTGGTGATGGTGGGTTGGAGTTCAGAGGATAAACCTCACGCACTGCTCCTCACTAACCCAGCCTTCGCTCACACCCTCTGAACCTATACAGTGTCATACCGTCACCAACGGAGGTAGTACGTCCAAACGCTGGCATTTTCAGTAAGCACCTTGGATTCCTACGTCAGTTCTTGGAGCAGATAAAGTAATATCACTCAGCTAACGTATCACGAATTTGTTTGACGGAAGTTCACCTGAACCACGTAGGCCAGGAACTCTGCTGAAGAGTGACAACAGGCTTTAGAACAGATCTAGGGGAAGTCCATTAATCTCACGCGCAGTCTTTGTAACCTTCCTTATGATGAATGACAAGCAAGCGTCAGCTACAAATAAGTTGCTTACAAGAGATAACGTGGTAGACCTATTCTAAGCTAAACCCTGCAAGATGCCAACCGTGCCCACCATTTTAGCTTATACGACCAAAGTTTGTAGACATAATCTGATGACTGCTCATCAATGCAAGTATCTCGACCGACGTCGGTAATTCCACTCAGTCCACCTTTCCTACCTCCGGCATGTTTGTCTCCGATATACCATCTACACTCAATTCCACCACATTTAGAACATGACTAGAAGGTTGATGCACTCCTTGGCCTGCGGTTCTTCCAACACCGCGCGACCCAGTCCCATTATACTACGGGAGGACATAGACCCTTATGGACCAACAAAACCCAATAAACCAGCTACCTGTAAAAACGGGAAGGCAGCGTGACCAAAGCCAACGGATGTTATTTCACGCCGGTCATGGATGGGCAGCCACAAATGTTAGTAACCTCTCTCAAACGGAGCGGTACCAGCCGATACAGCTTGCCTGGATATAATTTTCATCACAAGAGATATTGATTTAGTCCCTATCCAGATAACGACGAGAATCCCCATTCAAGCGTCTCCACCTGAGTTCTATCAATTCCATTATCTCAATGCAGGCGTCCACAGCAACAGACCCTTAGACTAACCGTGAGGGCAGCAGTTTGCTGTCGTTTAAAACAAACATTAGTGGATGCTGAAACCACTCCCAAAGCAGGAGGATGATAATTTATTGTCTAGTTCAAGTCAGATTTAAAAGCGCGCAGCGAGTGAACCGTATTTGTAGAGGTGTTGTTTCATGGAAAATAGGTCTAGCGTGGTCGGATTGAATGGAAAAATCCATTTCCTAATGCGTAGGGCGTCACTGCATCCCTTCGTTTCTTCTTCTGTAGAAAAAGAATAAGTTGGATTGTTATATTCAGGTAATAAACAGACTTGTCTGGCGATACAAGGGAGCTTAAGCCGCAGGCCTTTCCAGCAGCCCCCACTTGGTGTCCTCTGGCATTAGACCATGTAAGTTCAGATAGATCTGCAATTAATTTTTTGCACCACTGACATAAACTCCATTGAAGTAATAGGATTTCATTTACTGTCTTTGTGCTGGCCTTGCTGGTGAAAAGTTAAGCGTTTTTTACTCTTAGCAAACAGCACCGGCGATATTCCGGGTGTGAAATTCAAAGACACTCACCGCATTTCCTTACCAGGAGACCGCGCAGAAAGGTCTCCTTTTTGAGCCGGCTGCCAGTAAAAAACTTGCGCAGATGGTTAAGAGACGCACTTGGTTGTCGAAGAGCCGACAATCCGCAGTGCTGCGGATGGAAGGCCATCCTGCAGTTTCATCTACACACTTTGTGTAATTTAGCTGAATCACCGAGCATTCCTCCAGCCGCATCAAAGTGCAGTATTCGATGCACTATATCCTAGTGGCTTCAGGTCACACTCAATTCTACACCGTTTGCATCAGACAGAACGACCGTTCTATCATTCACATTTGAAGCAGTCACTGTAATGTGCATTTTATTTGCTGTATTGCAGTGGAGGATGCAATTAGACACATTGCAACCATTTGTAGCAGGTTCTGTGTATGTTTGCTTGCCTTAAAAGCCTTACAATACCATGCGGACGGGGCATCTTCAGCCAGTATATCAGAGCTATTGAACTTCCGCGATGATGGTTATGGTTATCAACTGTAATGTGAGACCAAAGCCATCAATTTCCCACTTATTCGTGAGTGTGTTAGCCGGAATAGTCGCATATTGTCTACAGTTGGTATTCAGTTGTGATTACAATCTATTTCGCCCTCATATTCATATCGATCACAACGTGGCTTGATCTTCGCTCGTCCGAGACACAACTGAAACCCGGATTGAAGGAATATGACACAAAAGCTCCTCAGCTAGTATTCATGGAATAAGGGCACTGTATAACAGATGGTCCTCTGAGTTTCCTTGTAATGATTCCACGATTACCAACGTCATAGTGGTGCTCGATTCGAAATTTTCGGACTTCGATTTCATTATCATCTGTCAGCGAATTCACTGTTGGAATGGAATTCAAATAAGACGTAGATATCGGATAATCAGAAAATATCACGAAATTTCAGGTTGTTATCTTACCAACACGACGAAAATATTATTCAGCCTTAATTGAGGCTGTTTATTCTACAACACCAACTAATTTTCCTAGTGTTAAACATACACTTGCCTGCTAAATCTGGCTCGTGGACCGTTCAACATCTATGAGCAAATGAGATTGGCGTACACGTCCTAGCAGAATTCGAGCATGCGCTTCCGCCGAAGACACTCTTCGATCAGACGGACTTAACTTTTGTTTTACGGGGTTTGAAGCACAATACATTATATGCACCAACGATTTGATCGATCGTTCCAATCAAGGTTATCACGCGACTGCATGTGATACCGTCTAGACGAGCTTTTCGGTTTGAGGTACAAAGACGCCTAACAGCCGCGGTACGAGCAAAATTATGTCCATTCATAATCACCCATTCGCTGAGCAATGGTACGAGCCACGACTCCCTTCGGTTTTAACTTCAACAGTTCAAACCTTTGTTTGTCTAAACTTTTCTTTTACACGGAATACCTCTCAGGCCCGAAAAGCACCTTTAATTTTCAGGACAAGCAAGGTTTGTTGCAACAAACAATAATATTGTATATTCCTGGCAAAACTGAGCAATGCTCTCGGTAGGTTTTCTATGGCTTCTTCCTATGGGTTGCTTCTGAGTAATCTTCACCGCGTTCACAACTGTGGAAAACCTTTTTTTCTTCAGGGCAGAACTTATTAATTTTTTAGTTGTAGGTGTTTGCGAGAATTGGTGAGTTCAGGTTTACATTAATCTCGTTTGAACAGTCGTCCTCCCGTCCTGGCTTAACTATTTTGGTGAGTCGACACCAAAGAGAGGAAGCACTGGACTCGAGTTTCGCTCTAGTTAGAGCTCATCAGCAGTGCATATTATTGGCCATGCCGGGTTTAAACTACGGAAGTTCAACATGTTAGTCGAGCGTGTTACCACAACTTCGCCAGCGCAAGCTGGATGCATCTGATTTTTGAAGTCTGAACCGGCGAACTTGTTTATGCTTGAGCGATGCATTTGATCTGTCTGACCCCCGAAGGACGATCCAATAACTGCCTTCGATTGACCCACCTTTTAGGTCTTCCCAGTCAGGTAGCGCCACGGACGCTTGAAAACTGCTGGACAATTTCTGATTAGTTGGTGCTTTCGAATTCAAGTTCACGTCACTCTCGTGTGAACAGTGGTCACCCTATCCTGGAGCAATTAGTTCCAACAAAATAGGCTATAGAAAGCAAATAACTTTTGAGAACGGTACAAGATTGAAGTCATAAAACTGAGGTACCCATCGATTGCTGATAAACCCAATAAATGGCTGCGCAAGTATACTAGTCATCTAGTTGGAAAATACACATTACTCAAACGAAGTGTTCCTACAACACAAAGTGACACCACAGAACAGGGAAGGCCAACGAAATTTATCTTTCTTTTCAATTTTCATTGCAGGTGAAAATGTGTATTCATTTTTCGGGAAGACGCATGAAAGTCGAACGGCGGTAAATCACACAGTTTTCAACTGAAGTACGTCAAAGGTACGATCAATTTCGTACAAAAACTGGAAGAAGACAGAGGTTTGATTTTCTGCATCGATGGGAGAGGTACAGGATGTGATCACTATCTATACAAACGTGGGCTATGCGAAGGTAATTTGCGCGGCTGAGACCACAGTAAAGGTAAGTTAAACAGACCTTTGCATTCATGTTGGTCGGTAATTAGGAAATGATTGGAATGGCTATGAGAACAGTGTCACTCACCAGCTCTCCTCAGCTATACTGTCTACAGCTCGCCCAGAGCACTACTGCAAAGAGTCATCTATTTTCCAGACATATTCTTTGTCGCAGTCTTACATGGGCTGAACTGAAGACTTTTTACGGGCCGTGTGAGCTAATGCTTTCTATCTGTTTGTACCCAACGAAATTCGAGGAAGCCGCCCGAAACGATCGATCCACATTATGCTATCTGCATCAGCAAGTAGAGCTTGATCCTTTTTTTGTTCAACGATCATTCCACTCAACAGACAAAGGAGTTATACTATATGCAGTTTGCGGCAATCGAGGATGTTGAAATGGCTTTTGAAGTTGGGTGCCTGGATATTCGGTAAGGGCCGTCATCTTCTGCTCAGTGAAACCTATTTCAACTCACTTCAGAAGCGTCCTACCTGGATCAAAACTGTCACCCAAGGACCTCATAGATCTGGTGGAGAAAGTGAGAACACTTCAATCATTCTTTCCTCCCTGTGTAACAAATCACTACAAGGTGAACCCCTTTAAACTATTCTACAAAATGAACTGAAAATAATTGTGTGCTACTTCTGTCCTTGAACTGATCACCACTTACATATTACAATGCCTCAGTTCAGTGAAATCACCAAGCTACGATCACTGAATTTCTTGACTGACTGATTTCCAGTCTTTGTGGTAGATAAATCTAAACTTATTTCACCTTTTTTCTACCAGATTAATCGTTTTCCCCTTAAAGTAAAAATGGCAAGTAATATAATAGTTTATTTCGTGGACAAGCGCTAGGGTTCACTGAGTGAGTTCCTCTAGACCGGTCGCCTTGGGGAAGGACTGTTGTAGTGGAGCAACATATCCATATATCGTACAATTATTTATCTCATCGAAGTTCTTATAAAATTCAGGATGGGAAACTTCCAGAATCTTCCGATCATATGAAAAAAAACTGACTTATTTCTTCACGTTGCCCATTTTTAATAGTCAATTGCCTTACCTTAAATGTTCACCTTTAACGATTAATTTGAAAAATTATAAATCCTTTTGGATTGACGAGGTTGAATGCATTACTGAGCTGAGCTATAGTTTTTCGCTACAGTCCGGCGCTGCCTTCCGGACGAGTTTGAATCGAGGGCACCAAAATATCCGAGTAGTAAAGTAATATTTCACTGACATAACTAATCGGTGGCTTATCGCCCCACATCCTTAGTTCAGACCGACTAGAAAGACCCCTGATCCAAACTACCCTCCCAGGAAGTGTGAACTCTTCAACACGGCTAAATCCTATGCGACTCAGATCACCATTACGCTGATCCAGGCTATGAACCATATATCGAATCATGCATGTTGCCAACCCAAAATACGTTCCGCCATTTATTCACAAAAGTTCACAAAACTCAAGAATTTTGGTATTTCGGAAGCGGTCAAGTTCTAAGGAGTTACTTAATTTTCATTTTTAGATTGAAGGCCTCGAACAGCCAACCACGCAATATACAGTGAACTGAAAACGTCCGTAACTAAACGAACCGAAATTTATTAACATTTCGTGCACTGTAGGCGTTCACCTTAAAATCGCTCTACTTATACAGTTACATGAACCTTTGAATGACCACTCCTGAAAAACCTGTTTTCATGTCGGTCACACCAGGCAATATTAGGCAATACTTATTAGGTATAAAGTTTTCGATTTTCCAAACATTCATTTCACCCGGTACTTTGGTCTGTCTCCGCTGGAAAATCAAGAATCAGAGCACAATTGTTTCATCATAGTCAACAGTGTGCGTCTCACAATCTTAAGTTAGGATTCGAACCTCAAACTCTCCGGATAGAAGGGAACATCTTGTCAGTCAACTGAGCGGCTGACCAACAGCGTGAACAACTTGCAACTAGGCAGGGATTAAAGTCACTCCTCTATTAGTTACCCGATGGATTGTTTAAAGTCTGAAATCTTTTGTTGGCTGCAACTGTGATGTCAAATGAACATTAGAAACCGTCCATAGTAACAAAATTTGGCCTTTGCTTCTCAGGGGTTTCCCTTGTTGAGTGCTTTTTCATCCTGAAATTCTAGTAGTTGAGTTCAAATAGTCCACCCACCCAGCTTATCGCATGCGAGTAACTGATTCCGGTTTCTGTGGTACAAGACGTGTTGCAGCTGGACCTAGTAGAGGGTCATCACCATCGTCATTGACAGCCTTATAATGAATAGAAGAAAATGGGGGAGGAATGGGATATACGGCTAGCCTACCATAAACATCCGAGATACTTATACTTCCAACACCCAGTCAGACAACCTGGGTAGAAACTGGCAGCATGAACGCTACTGGCATCTGCTAGCCGCCTTCTAGTTCAAGTCCCTATCCAAGTACAAGGGAGGTCATGTGAAACCCACAATGGAATGCGAACAAAACCAACGGCACCTAAACCTTTCGTAACATTCTTCTGCCAGGACAAATTCCGTTCTCTAGGTTTCCGCCACTCCTAATTAAGCACGGAAAACGGCACACTTCTCGGTAGGCGGTAACTTGGCATATTGCATGACTCATCCTTAGCTTACGGTCCGGGATCCATTCTTTAGACGAGGCGCCATCTGTCTTAAAACAGACCTTTTTCCTTATTACCCAATTTCACATTCCATAATTCCAGCCAATTTTATCTGTAGTTATGAGATATTGGTGGCTAAAGACTTGAAGGTATCACAGATCCAGTGACCAGTTCTCGCAGCGTTCCTTGAGGTCCAGTGATATGCGTCTCTGATGCCATAAGTTGCTCAAATTGACAAAAGCAGTTCTGGCCTTCGGGGTCTGTGCGCTGGCTTGGTCTTTCACAACACAGTTAGGACTTCAGAGTCGTTAACTCTCGACGCACCGAATAAAACCCTAAAAGAAATCAGTCAAGTTTAACCTAAAGCTACATTTCAGTGGTGGGTTGACCGTTTTTTTTTTCATAAGCCACTCGATCGACATAATACGGTCTTTCTTCCTAGTGTTCTTCCTACCGTACTAGCTATGGTGATGGGTCACGAAGTTTCCAAAATCTCCAGGTTTTTCACCAAAATCATTCATCTTTCAACTGACTCTAGATAGCTGCGATTCGAATTTGCTAAGCTATTTAACCCGGCTCGCTTTTCGACTGACTGGTTTCATATGCATTTGTTTTTGTTTACAGGGCAGATCACTGAGACGTGCTGTGCAGAATTATTTGCTAAAAATCAAACATTACACCGAAGAGGATTGTGTTTTGGATATGCTCAACCGTTACTTGATTTTGTTACAATTCGATCGCGACGTGATCAAGTGTTCCTTTGGGGTGAGTGCTAATCAAGTTTGACATCTTTCCCAAACTGGAACTCAATGATTTCCCTACTGAGCTTTCGATTCTGCGACTAACCACAGATTAAGTAAGCCTTTGTCAAGCACCAAATGGCATTTAGTTAAAAGAACCAGAACTGTTACAACATCTCCTTGCTTGGTGGTCCAGGATGGGGAATCTTTGATAGGTGCCAGCACAGTCAAACTATGTTCAGTACCACGTGACGTTTACAGTCTGTACCAATTCAGCTTGAAGGGCCACTTCAACAGTGGTCTTGAGAACAATTTACATTTTATCTGTATTGTTTACTAAAAACAATTCACATGTTCTCGTGGTTTCAACAAGCGACGAACTCACTTATTGATGTAATTGTAAATGGGGTGGTTAGTAGTGGCAGGGTAAGTGGTAAAACCCAAATAACCAGATCTGGAGCACCGTCTAGCACTGTTGGAAAAGTGGACGCGTTGAGGTTGAGTTTGGAACATCGGAACGACGCTAGCGCTACCGAATACATTCCATGCACAGAAAGTGTGTCAAACCACGCGGAAGACTGAATCGCAGTAGCTGAATTAGGCGAATTCTCGTCACCCAACTCCGCGCCCTTGTGAATGTGGCCCTGAAAGGACATGAGGCTTGACGAGGTTAACCCTCACTTCTTCCACCTAGTAATCTCGATTTCTAAGTATACGTTTAGTCAATTGGCACTTAGTTTCAATCATCCCGCTCACTTTGAGGAGGCTCGAAACGCAATTTGGAGGTTATCCAGAGTACCTTGTCAAAAGTTCGAAAGATTGTTTGCAAAGAAAGTTGTGTGTTAGCTCGCTAAAGCTAAGAAATCCGTCGAGGTTGTCCTTTCCCAGTTTCCCAAAATGGCACTCTTTTGTTCCACTTGATCACATCACAAATGATGCACTAGGAAAATATTTGCTTTTTGCGTAGCCCGTTGCTTGAGCTATTTGACTTTGGACAAATTCCATTTTAGCTTTGTAGAATTGGAAGACTGAGCTTATGCTTTGTTTCAACGTACGTGTCGAGAAAAAAATAAGAAAATGTAAATCGATATGTGAACTGTTCCAGCCCTGCATTACTGAGAAAGATCATGAAATGTCTGGCATGTGACTGACTGGCTGTACATAGGCTAGGACAAAACAGGTGGAATGTTGATTCCGAAAATGTCATCCTATGATCTGCTTCACTCAGTGGCTTTTCATTCATTCAGGCTCATTTGGTATGTATTTCTGAGATCCAACAAAATTAACAAGTTACCAGCGTTTTGTGAACTTTTGCCTAGTGATTCTGCAGTACCAACAGACTCCGGTATCTGAATATACTTATGTGCATATGCAAATGTTCACGTGACTTTTGTCATTCTTCACCCGTCATACCGAAGACAGAATGATGCTGTGACTGGTATGGTATTCCGAACTTTCCATGTCTCTCTCTCTGTGTGCGTACGTGAACCTGATTGTTTAATGTCCTAACTTGACTCCTTTTTCTCAATTCACAACATTCGTTTTGATTTCAGGCTGGATACGGTATACCTGCTGAACTGGTGATTGGGCCAAGATTTCAAGTGTCTATCACTGTCGAAAATGCCAGACAGGTAAGAATAACCTCAGGAAGTATTGGTAACTACAAGAGGAAACATGCCAACATATCAGAATTGTCTGGCGCTTTTGTATTACATTTAATGTAAGTCAACTGTCGGATGGTCACACAAAAGGATATACCAAATAACTCTACAATTTACTGCCCAGTTAAGACAATCAGCCGCAGTTTTGGAAGTTGTACTACCTACTTGTAATAACTAATTAGCATGCTGTTACAAAAGTGAGGTATTGCAACGACCAGATGGACGAAATTCGAGCAATCGTGCTGAGGCACGTGAATGGTGCATTTGCACTTCCCGATGGCAGCAAGGAATAGGTACTAAAAACACTGGAACTTCTGGAAACTTTTCATAGGTGTTCGTAAGGTACCATCGAGAATGAATTTTTCAACTCCGATGAAAAAATACCAGTAGACAAGGGTGAACGAAATGAATAGGACGAGTATAGAAGCACAGTTACGGAATAAATTGAAAGGGATACTACCCAAACTATGTGGTATGGAAGTGTTCGGTTCCGATAGGAGAAGATGAGCACTCCTCGTCGTGATAATCGGGGAAGGAAAGTGAGTAGAAGAGGCGGGTTAACCTGAGCACAGTGCTAGAGAGAGAAGGAGGAGAATTGGAGACAAAACTTGATTGGGGGTCTCTGTTTTTGTGCTAACAGAATGGAGTTGGAACTTACAGATGTGTCAAGTGTGGAGGGAAATGATGAAGAACAAAAGTTTCTACTGAGTGCGCTCATCACGCTTCAACTGAAACGATTTCCTATTGACGCATTTGCTAGCTGAGCTGGATTTCATGCAATGAAGTTAACTCTGATTCTGTCTATCAGAGATGAGCAAGTAATGCCTGCAGCAAAATAATCACCCAGTGTGGGGAGACAGGGTTTCAGCCTTTAACGCCCACACAGTCTCTTTTCACTTCTTATTATCCGCAAGCATGCACGTCTAAACCATTCAGAGATAGTTGTTGCCCTGGTTTGGAAAAATGGGGGATAAGTTGGCTCATGACGTCAAGAAAGGCATTCTTAAATTTTTCGCAAAACCGAGGAATCCCATGAAGTCCAGCATATCAAGGAACATTGCTAGAAAATCGACTCATACCATCCCAGTTAGCAGAAAGGTATGGCCAGAATATACTGCAAGAGCAAGTGCCGCTGAGCAAGTTCCAGGTTTCCCATTCCGTTTTTTGCTTTCACTTCAGCTATTGGACTGGGTATGTGCTGAAGTTAAGCCTGGTGGGTTGCTATGAGTTCTTCAGTCAGCTAAAATCCGGCCGGGTGGCTTTTCACCGAAATTATTGCTGTCGAATTCCATTTAGGTATCCCCACGAGGCTTTGAAAAAGTGCCACTTAAACACAAAACGACGTTTTTGGCTGGTGTTCCGTTCACCGAGTTTGGTAGTTTGATAGCAAACGTTTCGTTATCAGTCGAGGAGACATCAACAATGCGGGACTGAATGGGTACACGTCACCTCGATTGGTGATGAAACCTTTGCAATCCAACTGCCAAGGTCGGCGAACAGGCCAACAACCAATCAGCGCACCCGAGCTACCTATACTCCGTTACACGCACCTAGCTTGGGCGTAGTGAGTAGCATATCAGTTGTGTTTTTGTGTGGAAAATTTTAAATGATGTTTGATGGAAGCGCTTCACAAAGCATTTGGTGAATTACTTGGCACTGTCAGGATATATTTGATGTATCATACCTAATTATGTGATCTTAATGACTCGTAACGTAGTAGGAACTAACGCATGCTCGCTACTGGCCTGGTCTCTAACCGACAGAATACAATATAGAATACAATCTGACTCTTGAAAGAGTATAAATCGTCACTTAAAACAGGACTGTGCTGATTATTTTGCTCTCTGTACATTTTGGTGCTTTAAAATATAAGGCGATCAAACGGCTCCTCATAACCGATGTAACTGCACGTCCTATGCACCATTAAGAGCGGTACTTTATGTCCCAGCACCAGGCAATTGAAATAAAGCTGCCTTGAGAAGCTATTCCGTGTTTAATAACATATGAGACGTGAGTATTGCCATTAAACTAGATAACGCGTAGGGAAACGCAAAGGAGACTGACCGTAACCGATTTGACGAGCACAGCGAAACCGCGCCTAATCCAACGGCATTGCGGGATTTGCACCAGACTCTCTGGTTGACACACTTTCCACGACAGTAAATCCTCCGGTCACCGTGACCGCTTCCTCAAAACCAAAACTTGACACCACAGATAAATGCCTGAGAGAACAGATTCTCCGTCGATTAGAGAGGCAGAGTTACCAATTCCTAGAGGTTCCGACCATTGACGCTCACCCCAAGCAGCCACCATTTCTCCCTTGCTGCTCACACACACCTTGGACCCGGATCGAAAGGCTGACATCCTGAAGAATTGTGCCAAACGCAGGATCATTGACTAGGTTGCGTAATACTAGGCAGTGCACAGACAGCAGCTTTTCCATACGCGCTCTCCATTGGTTGTACTCATACCTAGGATACTATGACTTCCGTGTCGTTTGCCGGCGTGGATATAGCTTATAGGGAGCGATCTTCGACAGACGTGGTTAGTCATGAACGGACTATCTGATGTACTTATTCAATCTTTGAAGAGTTTAAGGGTCGTCGCTAAGCACAACCAAATGAATTAGCCTAGGTATTTGGTAGCTCCTTGTTGATTCGGCTTCAACGGGGCATATAGCAATTAATCATACATTTTCATGAGCTGCTATGGTTGTTCGTAGGATCCTTTCCCCATGAAAGTAACGCGAATTAAATAAGTCACGTTGTCCATTGGACTCAGGGGAGTGAAGGGTTCCTCGGTGCAGCTAAGGGTCTAACTAAGTACGTGGTCGCTCCATGTTTCCTGTCCTCGCAGTTCACAATTAACTCTCATTATTCAGGCGCTGTTCGCCACGACAAACGGCATAAAATCGACCTCAGTGGCTTCCAGCTTCTGGTTCGAGCAAGCCTGAATTTCTGCACACACGAGTCATCACCGGTGATTAATCCATCCAGTGAGATGTCATGGTACTGATAGCCCATTTAGGGCATCGAAAACCCAACAACCTTATCCGTCCCCATGATGAACAACATTGGGGAGAGCGGCTCTCTTCGCCTTACTCCTCTGCGGTGGTGAACCTCAGAATGGGGGAAAACTGCTGTAGAAATCTCGTAGGACTGTGCGGCATTTCAAAATAGGAGTGGCGGTTCTCCAAACAACTCGGCGGATCTGACACTTGTGTCATGTGATAACGAAGCAAACGCTTTCGAATTGTCAACATACGTTAAACTGTTTTTAGAATCAGTTGCTAAAGAGTGACAAAGCAAATGTGTTGAAATATTGGCGGCTCGGGTGTGTTTCCTCGTCTGCCCAGATGGTCGTTGATCTGTTCGCCGAGCTTGGTGTCTCCTTGACTGGGGACGAAACTTTTGCAAAGCAATTGCCAGGATCGGCGAACAGATCGACGACCAGCTGATCAACCACCAGTGACAAAGCAAAACCTGTAAGAGCGGAGTGGCCCCCGAAACCCCGTCGCCATATTGAAATATCAACTGCAGTGAGGGCAGTTGCAGTCTGCGGCTCCAGTGATAACCGAACGCCATATGAAGTCACCGTAAAACAGTGGATAACAGTCAGATCAGTCTCAGCTGGTCCGATGAAACTGGACTTGAAACACCAACTAGAGTAACCAAGGGAAACACAAATATGATTGAATAAATCTAGCTAAAAAAGCAAAAGCTGATGAGAAAGCATTAGCGCCAAGCCGGCGAAGCATCCTGGGCGTAAGCTTGTCCAAACCCTGAGACGTATTAGCCATGGAGCAGATCATGCGGCTGAATTCATCCTATAATCGGCCTGACCAAACTTCAGCCTGATAGTGGCACTGTGTCACTTGGCGGGCTCTTCATATGGTTCGAACAGAGGGCAGTAAATTTCGGTATCCGAGGCAAGTCGCAGTTTCCGTTGCACAGTTTATTCCATAACCCATTCAGCATACCAGAAGCCGCATCCTTCTGGTCGTACAAGGTCTGGATTGCGGCGTAGTTGACAAGGCGAATTTGCCCTCAGTTGCTAGGCGTACGATTAATTTGCTGGCGACGTTAGCCAAGGACAGGACTCCACGTCTGTGGAAATGCCGTGAATAAATGGCGGTTTAGAAGCGACAGGACCTGCTGTGGTCTCATGATGCCAAATTACAGCATTCGTGCAAGAGCCAAGAGGTCAAAGTGAGCGGGTTGCGCGGGTGTAACACGGCGGAATCCATGGTTTGACCGAACCAGGTGGTGTAGGCATCAGAGCTGGACAAAGGTAGATCTGTTTGATCATTATTTTGGTCGAGGTCAGCAGATGATCATTCGTCAGGGTAAGCTCCCCAGTTAAACACATTTAACTTGGTTTTGATACTGTTTGCCGATCGACCAGGAAAATATCACTTAGTCTTGCGAATAGCGCAGTTTGCGAATCACGAGACGGACATAACCGTTCAGCCAGGCACCAGTGTAACCGTGGCTCTTGGTGGGATCAGCTGCCAAGTCTTCATTTGGCCGAAGTCTTTCCTCGCTCAAGCTTATCTGCTTATTGGTAGTTTGAGGAGATTTGGGAATTTTTGCGGAGATTTCACTTAATCTATAAGTAGCTCATTGGAAGAATAAACTTCACCCGATGAGTGAAACTTCCATCTTCTCGAGGAGCCAGTCAACACGTGTGGCCGCATGATGTGGGTCCCGTGATTGAAGGATGAGCGGCGCAATATCCTGTCTAAGTGCGAGTTAATCACTGCCGATCAGCCGCTTGTGGCCGAACGGTTAAGTGCACAAACCACTAGCCAGGAGGTCGCGGGTTTGAGACTATCCGGAGTTTCGTGAGAGGCACACTGCTGATGATTTCCAATATGGATCAAACAGCTGTACAGCGCTTCTTTGCTTTTCAGCACAGATTGGCTTCACTTATCTGTATTATACTGAGTTGCATGCACGCGTCGGCGGTTGTGGCTCAGGTCGGAAGCACGCGCGGACAATCAGCGCCGACCGACTGGTTGGCAGCACTTCTGTCAACAACTTCATGGACGTGAATTAGTCAGTGGGCTCCCAAACCAAGCTTTTGATATACAGAAATTCCCACAGTCCCCACATATCTCTTCTTTGTAGTAGTCAGAACTGACGTAGGGGCGTTGACTGGATCATGTTGTTCAATGTCGAAAACAAGCAGTACGTTGTGACCAAACGGAGCAGTGGATCTCACCTCGAAATCATGGATCTCTCAGGCTGGATCTCTCAGGCCTACCCAGTCGGCCCCACATATGGTACTGCGCCCCGAACTCTAACACTACTACAACAGTTCAGTCCATTTATCCATCAGGTTTCCACGCAAACGAAGTGTACACAATTTGTCGGCTTAGTCAGGTTACAAGGATTGACAAACACCTGGTCAACAGTCCCATGCAACATTCAAAGCAAGTTGAATGGAATTTAGACAACACTGTATCGAAAGCCTTTGTTACCGTTCATTGTACTGATTTGGTTTTGTCGTAGATTGGTCTGTGGCAACCTACTGGACTTGCCTGCGCGAAGCGGTAGGCAAAATTGTTTCGTATAGTAGATGGAAATTCTAGGCTCACAACGGAGGGTGCACTTCTGAGTCGTGAAATAAAAGCGCAATAAAAACAGAGGTGGTAGAGTCATGGTTTTGATGCCTCTGTGCTCCAATGCAAGCCCAACCTAGCGACCGAGTTAACCACACTCATTTAGCCGTACCAACCAAACCAACAAAGGTCTCTCCAAAGAGCTCATTATTCCCTCGGACCATAGTATGTCATGCTGAACTCACGAGCCGTCAACCGGTAATGGGATTACTTGTCCTTTCAACAGACACGTTAAAGCGTGCATTGTGAAATTGACAGAATCGATACCAGCCACTAAAAACATCTGCACAACGGAACCCGCACCGCTTAATCATCAGCTGGCACCCCTTGTGTATTCTAATATATTTATTCACTACTAAAATCCCCAGCGTCATGTCTTATGCAAAACAGAATCCGTATTACTGTGTTGCAATTATCTAAAGCCGAAGTGAAAATGTGTGAATCGATGCATGTGTTCCACCGACTTTTCTATCTGGTGGTCTCTTCCAGTAGTGGAGCGAAAAACTGGATAGGTCCTGTGTTCATATCATTTAAAACGCCCGTGTCGTTCGGGTCTCAGCACCCAAAACATTCAGAAGTTGTCCTCAGAATCGCGCTCAAACCACCAGTTTCCTATGAGGTATAACCGTAAAATTACTCTCTAATAGACTGCTGGCTGTGTCGACGATTCTATCCCGCTCGATATTGCAACATTTTCAAACAAATCGCTGAGCTAAACGGACAGACCAAAAGCAATAAACATATAGTTATAGTTTGTCAACTGATGCAAAGACAGACCAAAAACGATAAATTCTCCGGTATCCAGTGCTACCTGCTCCTTTCAAACTATGGAATTGAAACCGTTTTTGAGTATGCAAATTTTCTACTCGCTCGTGTAGGACGACTTACTAAGTTTTCACGGCACTTCATCTCAATCCCGCGAGGAATAAAAACATTGTGGCCGTGAATATGAGCCTAGATACAGTTTGACTTTCCTGCGGCCCTAATTACCGTAATATTGCGTGGCAACGTTACGCGGTTAGCCTTCATTATCAACCTCACTTGGGCGGGTTTACAAAGACAAGAAATCCAATTGGGGTTATTTGGGGCAGACAACATTAAGTAATGACCGTACAAGGATGGATTCGACGAACGGCTATTCAAATCGTGGAGCTACTCAACTGAGGTTTGCGTACAACTTAGCTACCAGGAATTCCATCTGCTCCCACTGCTTTTACTGTTGAATGGTCCTGATATTCATCTTTTTGCGGCTAAAATAAATAACACACACCGTGCTGTAAAAACAATTCGACTTTTTTTGGAAGAATCGATGCAACCGCTCACTAGGTCGTAGGTGCACGATATAAATTCGGCTTTGGCGGTTTCACCGTGATCAGTTTTACCAAATACGATCATTCAGACCGGTCTAAACAAGGCCAAAGTAGAAGGAAATGAAAAAAAAACAAATATTGTACGCGGGAGATGGATAATAAATCCGAATATTGAAATGTACATATCGCGAACCTGAGACGTTTGCCAGTATGAGCAGCATACAGGCGAATGGTAGACCAGAGCAGTTGATTTCTTTCATCACCTTAATTGCCATTTGGCCAGGCCACTTGGAGCAGTTGGTGTCACTGTTTTTGACTTACAGTACTAAGAAGATAAGTCCGGCGGTTCCAACTTCCGTAGGCATTAGTTTGTTCCACAAGAGAGAGATGTAAATTGTCCCATAGTTCTTTCATTTGGATTCCCTAAGTAAAGGAAAACATGTGGTGCAGTGAGGACGTATCAGAATAAACAAATTCATTTTCACTTCCATTCAACCACAAAGGTTTTGATTGCTTTTCTTATGTAAGCAAATGTATCCGGATTGGCCCTTAAAAGAGTAGAAACGATCGGCCTCGACAAAAAGTCCTGTAAACTGAAAACGCTCGTGATGAAAAATTCCATCAGATTTTTTTGCACTAGCTGATTTTTAATGTAAAATTCTCCATTTTGATGGATGCTATTTCCGATTTTATCCTGTTTTGATAGGACATGACCCCTAACGGACCCAGTTTCAGACATTTTTGAGGCTATATAATCACCTGCAAGGAATTTGATTGATTGTTTTATCTGGATGGTCATCAATCTTCGCTAAGTCCACGATGGCTACCAGGCCGTGGGGCTGAAATTCAGCTATACGTAATTAAGAATGTACAGTCTGATGCCGAAAAGCCCGGCCATACGGGGTATTTCGGTTCCTTGAGATGCGTCGCGTGCATTTCTTTTTGCATTGGAGTAAATCCTCTGGCTGGTGTTTGGCACCTTCTAAATCCTTCACAATTTGTGCTAACTATTCAGCTGAAATACAGTGACTGTTTGCCGTCAGTAAGGTTGTTTGAGAAGCTTAGCGGCAGTTTTGATCCCTCATTTTGATTTCCTGGCTGTGGAAACTAGCGTGGTCAATATTCTGAAGCTGTTAGCCAAAGGGTCATCTATAGGATCGGCCTAAACCTAATCGGTGAAGCTCGTTCCTCTAACTTTGTTCGGACTTAACCACTCAGATTTTAAAATCTATTTCTTTGATCTTCTTAAGTAAAAAGTTAGGGTTCATATTTTTTGGTGTGAACAGATGTTGTTGATGGACTAGTGAGACCAGCCACTTCAAGATTTCGTAACCAGTGGAGCCCTTTCCCTGGTTTTGTACACAATAGTCGGGTTTCCTGACCTCGAGAATATCGTCGTCTGCAATGCAGCTTGGTGTATCTTATTGCGGAGCTTTTATCTATGGGGCTGCGTCTAAAAACTGACAAGTACTTTTCAACCATTATATCAGCCAACAAGCCAAAAGACGACCATCAACAAATGCTTGCTTCCCGCATGACTCAGTTAAAAAATAAGCAGGAGTGACTTTTTTAGGATACGTATTTCCCACATAAACTGAAAGAAAATATCAAGCAAAGCGGTAGATCACTTGTCTTCTTACATGCTTTAACTGACAATATACTTTGTGACTGGCCCCTCTGTGCCCACTCAGCGTACCCCTTGTAGGCCAGAGAAACCCGATGTGACAATTTTTCGATATTTATTCACATTTCTCTTCTGATATGATCGTATTTTGTCAGTGCTGCGTCGAACCACAGATTTATTTAATCAAAGTCGAACTTATATTGTAAGGTTACTGGACTTTTATTCTCTATTCGTGCTCAGTTGTCACTGCCTGACAAATAAAAGCAAAAATGCTAACAACCAGTGTATTACAGCACAATTCCAACATGTGTTCTGCTTCCCAAGAGAACTCTTTTCTTCATTGGAAGGAAGTCTTTTAGAACCGAAAATTGGACAACAGTTTACGAACTGAGTGATTTAATACCAACAAGAAACAATACGGTGACGCTACACTTCTTCACCTCAAAACAGCAAACTTTGACGGTGCCACCGCTATATATTTCTTGAACAGTAATGTGTACTTTTGCTGGAATCGATTTGGCTTATTTGATAGTTTGGAAAGTTAGAAGTTTGTTATCTTTATCCTGTTACCATACCGACTTTAATCACTGAACAGTAGGATTTTAACTGGTAGAAAACAATCGGTCATACAATTACATTCGGGTATGTTATATGAATAGGACAACAGGGTGTAAAGACCAATTGTGAACGCTCGTTGTTGCTACAGTCGACTGTGTCGCACTCACACGCAGACCGAGCCATTGGATATCTGGATCATTCTATCGGTTCACACCGAAAAAATTCCATCACATTACCCGCTTTTGCAAGCAGTTACATGAAAATGAACTTTTTTACTAACCGACCGCAAATAGCATCAGATTTTTCTTATGCCGATCATCTTTTTAAAACGGAAACTTTGTGACCGTATTTTGGTAGCCATAGAGAGCAGCTTGTGTTGTTTGCGCGTCACTTATCACCTGCTGCCACATCATCGTTGGTCGACGAATGAATAGGAATGGCGTTTGTTTATTGTCAGGCTTCATGATGACGCTGAACCTGGTAAACTAAACTCATCAAACCGCATTTGGCAAACATTTCATGAGAAAAAGTCTCCAGATTGTCGGGATAAATGTCATAAACGTCACAGATGCTCCTTGTTGCGCTTCAGTCTTTCCCATTTCCTTGTTCATCTCATGTCATACCTGCCTACAGGAATATGACAAAGTTTCGAGTCACTGATTACCCAATACCGGGAAGTATTTTCTGTCACGGAGTGGCAACATAGTAAAAGCCAAACGTCCAAGAGTTCAGTTGCTTTATGTCATGTCCGCGGTCTTGAAGTAACTTGTACGCTAATATGTAAGTAAACTTAATCACAAGGCTCTGGTCCGCTGAACAAAACGGACTGCGAAAAGTGGTTGACCAGAATGGGAGGGTGCTTTAGGAAGTTTAATAAATTCAGCATGTTCCGGTGACAAAAGCCACACCTAATATAGTATTTAGTACTCTTTACTTTTGGAAAGATACACTGAGAATTTGCTTAACGTCAATCAGGTTAGTTTAACAGTCTGATCTAACTGTGACTACCAAGTTTTGGAATAGGTTCATGTGAGTTTCAGCAAACATTTAGTGGGACCGAACAAAACCAACCATGCACGACAGGTTTGTCGGTAGGAAAGCGTCTTACTGCGCACTTTAGTTTTGTTCATGAGGCTGACTGAGGTTTGGTAAACAATGGCCCTGAAAGAAAAATACTTGGCATTCCATCGTACATGTAGAAGAATCGACTAAAATAGTGATGAAATACTCGCTAGTGTTCAATTATTTCCCACTGAAGAACTGTGTATTGGTGCGGTACAAAGTCATATCCGAAATGGACCTTTGACTCATGATAGGCCATCACAAACTATGTTGTTTTTCGGAAATCAGCGCACTTACAGAAAAACCGAATATGGCCGAAAAAACATGGTTATGTTATTGTTCTATCAGTAATACGGAGGTGCTTTAAGGACGCTGGTTAACAAAAGCATATTTTTTGTCTCCAGATCTTGATCCACCTGTTTTACCCATTCAGCAATGCATGGCTAATCAGCGTGCATTGATAGGCTCGGTTCTTGATATCCTCCTACTACGTATAGTCGGGATTAGTTCATCCACTGACACTTTCATCATAGCTATCTAAAAGTGCAGCAAAATCAGACATAAGTATAAATGAGTATTATAATATTATTATATTATCAATTTACCCATTAAACCATTCAATGGAATTTCGGTAGGGTTCACATCCTCTTTGACCACGACTTAGTGCTAAAACGACCAGACGTTATCCATTGATCCAATTGAAAAACCTATCCTCTTTTTGCTTTCCACTTTTCTGACACTGAATGCTGCGCAGTTTGAGCTGTATCTTTACCAAAGTCCGATCAACACCAACATGTTTACCAGATAACGAGGGATGTATTTGTTCTTTGGAGATTTACCTGTTCATGATTACTTGTATTTTAGTAGACGTGTAGGATGTATCGCAAATTAAATTCTTATGCGCTTTTTTGAATGTTAAGGGCCCCGGACTATCGAGAAAAAAAGTTGCTTGACATGCGTAATCTGGAGTTGTCACTGTAGGAAAGGTTTGCCCGGTCAATCCAAGTAAATCAAATACCGTTTATGTTCACGTAGTGCTGTAGTATAGAGAAAAACCGCCTGGTTCGATCATCTTCCTATGGTACCTACTTTGGGTCTAAGTGTAAATTAACGATTTCTGTTACTATTTGTACCATCAGCCAAAAAATTGTTCTCACTTTACCAGACACACTGTGAACCTAAACGTCTCTCGTAGCTACTTCGAGGCTGTACGATATGCGCCGATTTATGACGCTCTTTACAGTACACATCTCCTCGAGTGGTTGTTTTCAATTAATATCATCAGTATTGATTGCGGTGAAGGTTGGAATGAATATATCTTTTGCCTGGTCTTATCTCTCCATCGGACTTTTATGCATCTTGTCGAGTTTGATGTTGACCTCGGATCCTCAGGCGCAAACTACAAATGTACAAAGGTAATCCAAAAGCACACATGCCGATGGAGTTGGAATGAGGTGACTAGTTTGTGTGCTGCTGAATAGCGTTTTTTTATTTTAGGCATTGACGTCAGGTTCTCGGCACACTGTAACACTTAGTGGCCAATGCACTTACAAGGTAATCCTGGTGGTATTCATGGTCACGCGTACTTGACTGCACAGACCAATACGTAACCTAGGTTACTGGTAGAAGGCGAAAGTGTCCTTTCACACTTACATATCATATAGTTAATGTGTGGTGGTGAACACGCCTATGAAAAAATGATCCGATTTTGAAGGGTTGCGTCAGAGCGAAATGGATAGGGATTATTTCGAGTTCATTCACATTCGTGTCGAGCAATTACGTGCACCCAGCACCCGCATTCAGCAGAAGAGTGGTTGTTTGGCTGCGTGCAACACTTGTGACTTGTACTACGCTCTAGCTTTCCCCACTGATTTGCTCGTATGTCACGTATCCAGCAATGCATTAGGAGTTGGCTGGACAGTTACTGATAAGAATCACCTTGAACAATGACGAGGCCAATCTTACCTATACACTACACCCACGAACTATGCAGTTTCACCTCGAATGAGTCAGCCTGTCCCAAGATTTTGACATCTGAAAAATTTGCAAACACATCCCTGAATAAAAGTACGGAAGAAAATACTGGGTAGATTGATAGAGCAAGGACTTATGTTTAAGTTGAGTCAAACCGTAAAGCAGTAGGTCTACTCCTTATAAGGGTTTAATCCTAACGCTTTTGTGGCGTTTACAAAGGTCTGCCAGATGACCACCGTAGAGCCTGCTGCGAAGGCATAAAGGGAGATAATGACTCTAGAATGAACATAGATTAAAAGAACGGAGATAGAGTGAAAGAGACAAAACATCCTCTACAATGAACAAGCACAGATCATTTCAAAGAAAAGCAGAGCATAAAAACCCTCATAAACACAGCTTAAGTTAAGTTAATGATAAAGTGTGAGTTGGAGAACATACTGGAGAATGGAAAGACAGTAAAAGACCCAATATACTCGCTCTTTCAACTGCGATAACCAGTTGATGTACTGGTGCTTACCAAAGCACGAAACAGAGAATCAATTCGTTTTTAAATAGTGAATCACGATGAGACGAGGGATTCTGCAAGTGAGTTATTCATTTTCGCTTTAGCGTCACTGTTGACTGATTTTGGAGTTTCGCGGACAGCACATTCCAGTTGCTAAATTTGAAATGGAGGGGCATAGTAGACGACTAAATTGAGGATGGAATGGAGGGAGAAAAACATTCTAACCCTGAGGAACGGTTTTTTATCTGAAATCAAGGCTGGGACTTTGAAGAGTGTGTTTTCCACTGACAGGAATGGGAAAAAAGGCATTTGACATTCTAAGCTGCAAAATCTTAAATTTCATTAGGTTTTCATATCAGAAGTCTTCTCCAAACATATTGTATCTGCAATCCTAACAAGTCACCCTTGGCCAGCTGTTGTTTCTAAAGTTCCTGCTGTAGTCCTCATTCAACTTTTCAAACCTCTCCCAGTTTATCTTAAACATCATAGAATACCAAATTATTTGACTTGCTGAGACCATTAAAATCATGATCGGTTTTGCACATCATTCGGTAAGGACATCATAAACCAAAATTCAGCTGTATTCCAGGTGAGTCTCATGTCAAAGCCAAATTGGTGTGCAGATGAGTGTATAAGTCAAATTTCGTGCAATTTGGGTTCAAGACGAACATAAATTTGACGGAAACTCGGGGAGTGCGCCTGTTTGATGATCACCAAGAACGACGAAACTGGTCGTGCGCTGTCGAACTGTTTTCAGCAACCTTATAACTACTGTATTACGTGCACACAATCATTCGTTACTTTTGGGACATTCTGCCCCGAGAAGCGCTAACGCTTAATATTGTGCGCCAAATCTTGTAGACCTTTAATTCTCAGTGACTTTCGTGCATTCGTTTAGCTACAGAACATCCTCTGCTCGATGAAAACTATGTCTTAGTCAACATAAGAAATAGGTGCGATTCTTTGGTTCATTGAAGTAAGGATAAACCTGGCGCATGGGGACAAGATGATGACTGTCACATTTCGATCTTCATCATTTTGGTTCATAAGTTGTTCAGCTGCACTGTTAGAGAGCAAAGAACCTTGAAAGAAGGATCTTTTGCCCTGCAGTATTCTTTGCTTGATGTTATCAAAACTTCCGGTGAACTATTTATCAAAAATATCTACAGTAACATTTGCCTTCGAACTGACCATCCAAACAACGGAAAGCGGCGAATATGGGGTTCCTTGGGCATCTGAGATAGACTAACAGTGGCTTAAGTCAACTTGCCTCCTAACACTAAGGCTAGCCTCTTCTTGGCCATTTTTTATCTGTTATTTTCACTTCCCTTCAAATAAAACAGCAGTCAGCTATTTGATTTTGAAATAAGCCACTTTTGAAAAAAAACGAAGACGAGCAAGAAATGTCCGTTCTGTCTGGTGTCTTTCAACGTCCCAATAAATTTTTCGGCAACGGCAATATCAACGGGAGTAGATTCCATTTGAATTTCAATTCTATGCAAGCTAAATAGTTTATATCTTTTTGACCATTCACTAATTTCAAAAACAAAGAACATTCACCTGATGATCACTGATTTTTTAAATAAATCTTTAGTTGAAAACAGATTGGCATTTCGACGACGTAACCCTCTTTTTTGTGTTTGTCCCCTAATCTAAAACAATAGTAACCACTCCATTGAACTGCAAATTTGGCTTTGCTTCGTGTTGATGGTACACGTTTTAGAGGAAGGTGACTTTTCGCCGACATTTTGAACCATAAATCTTTTGTCATGGATGATTAAAGGTATCACCAGCCTAAGGAGCGCGTTTTGTAACTTTATATTATCACTGCGATTCATGCAATCAAGGTTTAACATGAAAAATTCAACACTTGGAAATAAACGTACGAGAATAATTAGCGAAAGCTAGCTACACAAACTGTCTATGTGGAAACCGGCAGAAGGCCTATGCGGAAGCTTCGTTGTGATTTATCTATCGTACCTCACTTGCAAACTTGTTGCTGGTATCAAATGTATTAGTTAGGCTTGGTGTGTTTTCACTTTGTTCCTAACGGTAACAGAATAAATATTTACTATAGACTACTGGTAAGTCCACCCAAGAGGCAAACTACGGTGGGGAGGGGGGCAACAGCGCTTTTAGATACTCATGTCACTGAGACGAATTGAATAGTACTATCAGAGGCAGTGTATAACCTTATTTATAATTCCAATATCTCTATTATGGCGCCAGTGCGCCAGTGTCTAGAACAGTTGAAAGTTGTAACATCTGTTTGCGGTCTAAAACACACAAAGCTAACTAACAACCGAGTTGGAAATCGCTGTTTTAGTCTAAAATATGTTAATCTTCTAAACCACAATCAGAAAAATTCAGTAATATGTCTAAGAATGTGGTCTTTTCTCCGTTTGTGTGGACACGCCCCTGTCTTTGTGTGCGGTCTCTTGTACCCGCTGTGCCAGTGTTTCTTTGTAAGTGAACCAGCCTCCAGCCACTCTGGTCTCCAGTGGTGGTATTTTCATGCTAAGTGCTTGGTTTCACTGCATAGAGAGAATTTGGTTTATTTTTGATCCGTATTTCTCATGGTTACCGCGCGTTGGATGACCACCCCAAGGTAAAGTAAACCAATCAAATTTGAGTTTCGTATTATGTTGAGTATTCCAGAATTACCGATGGAAATTTTGAAACACAGTGTGGCACGATGGCACGATGTTACCACTGTGGGGGGTTTGGATGGCAGCCGGTGGAGCATGGGATGACGAAATAATGAGATTACTAAAGGTGTTTAGCCCTTGGTAATTTGTGCGTTGTAATGCACGATTAACAGATAATGCGGATACTTGCGACGAACATGTACAAAGGTGACAGCTATTGTTACTTGAATTCTAGTTCCAGAATCCACTGTGGACCATCATCCTTCCCCGGGTTTGCCTGTCCAATCTGACCACACCGATATAACCCCGTGCATATCAGCTAATCCCAAAAACGGCCTGCGCAAACCTGCATGTGTGTCCAACCCAACTCCTTGTACTTGAAGTAAACCCCAAGGAACCAGATCGAAGGATAAAGATATGGTGTTTAAAAATCCGTCTGCGTGGCCGCCTGGTTTCCCTCAGCTGTTAGCTCAGCTGGGAACAAATGAGTATTTGTGAAGTGGTGTATGCAGAAAGTGGTCTGGTGGTCCGTACCACTTAAACGACGCACCGTAGATACACAACATGGCTAGTTAGTGCTAGCCAGCACTCGTCACAGAGGATCAACTCCAGCATCGGTGTGGGTAAAATACAGCATAGCGTCCGCAGTTGTGAGACGGGGCATTTGTGTTTATTTTCACGAAGTATATAAAAGCAAATCTAATCAAATAGAATAAAGGCCAGTACATTAAAGTAGGGTACAACCAAGTGCAACACAATAACATACAGTGCGCTGCAAAATAAATAGATACAAAATACCAATGGAAACACACATAACACAGTCACTCAAACCAGAGGTATTACGTCATGAAACACTCAGGTCTCCTCTTTGCTTGTGCTGTCGCGCTTTTCAGCTACCTCTGAAAAAACACGCCGTTCTACCCTCTCAACCGAACTGCCGTGAAAGTTGTTTGAACGTTATGAAACATGCAACATGACGCATGAATCACTGCTGTTTGATTATCAATTTTTGAAATTCATCTTTTGTATAATGCTGGTCTATTTCACCACAAAGAGCGTGTCCCAGTGTTATACCGAGCATGAGTCAAGTGGATCAGTCAAATGAGGCCAGCCTACAACAGTTGAAGTGACCGTGAAGAGGCGGTGCAGATTACGAGACTAGTGAGACCGAAACTTGCTTGGAAAGGATGCATATTTAACTGTGACTCATGAGATTCGCAGATACCAGTGGAGCAGCAATTCACAGGATTTTTTGCAAAGTTGGTTTTTCGTTGACCGGTCTCATCAGGTGGTCTCGGTAGAGGATAGCTATTTTTAATCCGCATAAAACGCTGTCTACATGATCGGATATTCGTGTAGTTTTGCAGAGAAAAATCCTCAGTGACTTTGTTTAGACAGCTTCCCGGGACATCATCACACATGTGCTAGCTATCAAGGCCTTCCATCTTAAGGCATCATCTAATAGAAAGGTATATCGGCGTATCGTTTTGTCTTGAAGAAAGTAGGACACCCATAGTGTTTGTGCGGCCCTAAAAGGATCAATCAGTAAGTCTGCACCCTCATTCTTTTTGTCCCAATTTGTTAGTGATTGTTTGCTCAGTTAAACATGGTCAGATTTTAGCCTCAAAGTGTTTGCTCTGACACAATTATGATCAATAGGATGACCATACAGGAGTCATTTTGTTGCCCCGAGGTGTCATATGATTGAGTACAAGTGAGAAATGAGCCCTGGCGAAACTTACTTAGGGGTACGTAGCAAGGTAAGGCAGTAGATGAGAGGCACCGCTGTTAAAAACAGTTTGTTCTCCTTATACGGTTAATAGTGTTTATATCATAGGGATGTGACGCATACATAACGGCATTTGACTAGCCTACTGGAGCAGGCAATCAAAAGCTAGAAACCATGATCTCTGCAGGATTGTGTCCAATTGGATCTTCCGGTTTTCTCGAATCACACGTATTGTAGACATTTGATGCAAGTAAACTTGCGAAAAGGAAAACATGTCACATACTTTTTCGTGAAGTGTATCCCGGTGAGTTCTCGGTATATCATCCTATGGGTCAACACATGCTGAAAGCCAGGCTCTCACTGTTGTGGTGAAAAGTGTGAGTGGTTTTACAATTCTGTCAAAGGACGCTAAACACGCATCAAAATTTAGATTACACAGTCAAATTCTGTTTTTTATTATTTATACATTTCGACCTAATTCATTTCAGGTCCTTTTTAACCTTTATTATCTTAGCCTCGTCTTCTGGCCTACTTTGCAAGCATTAGACAAGTGCTTGTTTCAAGAACGCCGTGTCCCGATGGCGAACGCTTCCAAGTTCGCCTAGCTATTGAACCCTCGCCTGATCACTCAGGTCCACTGGAACTGATTACCTTCACATTTTACTCACAAGAGGATGCAGATACTATTGTGCATTTGCTAGAAGGATACTGTGGAGAATCCATAGGGGCAGCATTTCATCATGGATCAAGTGATCAACATTTAGGTCGTCGTCCCTCACGTGAAGAATTTCTACCTAACGGATGCCCTTACCGGTAAGTCTGTCAGAGCATAGGCCTACTATCCCTTACTAGAAGATCAGGTCAAGTATAGTTCGCTATGAACTACCGTTTGCAAACCGCAGTGGTTTCATAGTCAAAATCAACCAACTCTCTTCTTATGTATTTTTTGATCGAGTTTCCAGCACAAAGACAAACACAAGTTTCAGTTAATCGGGTATTAGGGAAGTCGAATAATTTTATTTGACGTACTGTGGTACTTATAGTGTTATTGTATTCCAGTCACGGTCCACTGCCGGTTTTGTCCTGCTTGGGACGAATTCTCCGTATTTCGATCAGTTCAAAGGAGTCACACTTAAAGCTACCTCTTTCTTCAGATAAGTGTTTAAGCAAAGTGTCCTTTTTCTAATTTAGCGGTTGTTATAAAACACTTTCTGTCGATCGAGCTATTTTCCTACTGTGGAACACAGACTTATGCCAGCGTTTAGTCGTCTGGTGAAATTTCCGTTCTAAGTACTACATAGTTTTAAACTACATAGATGAAAAGCAGAACTGAAAAGTCTCTTCAGCTTTGTCAGAATATGTATGAACGAGGTTTGAATGAGGTGTAAAAAAATCACCACTGGGTAGCAATAACTTCTCTTAGTAAGAGGTTTAGTGGTAGATTATTGGACAATTTTTTCACGGGGATTCAAATAGGATCGCTGTCTCCAGCACCTGAAACTTCCGATCAGAACTGGATTCTGTATGGTAAGTCGTTGAAACAGAAGTTCACCTAATGCATAATAAAGTGTGGTTGATATGCACCTAGAATCTTTTTGGGACCACGGGAGTTTCAGTTAGCGAGCTCTTAATGAAAATGAATCTGTGTTACAGCGTACCGGTTTTTGCCTCAGTTAGGACTAACAGATTTTCCCCGAGTTTGTCGTGCCAGTGGGAATATTAGGGTGTTCTCCATTTTCTATAGAGTCTTTAGCAAGTAAAACGAATGGTGTGTATTCACGGTAACTGGATACAGAAACCCCAAAATGAACAATGTTTGTGGTGTCCAGGGATAATTATTCGCATATGAGTTCGGAAAATTTTAGCAAGTGATGGAGTATAATTGAAGAAAAGCAAGCGTCTGCTTTGGATGAGACTACTTGTCTAGCCCGGAAGCAGACTGAAAATTCAAAATCCTCCTTACCACCCAAAAACGTTTTGTAATTGACGCAGGGCTGAAAAGGTCTCCAATATACATAAGCCTTCCGAAAATCATCGGTCGAGGGGCCAATCAACCGCGTGATATGTAACGTGCACTGGTTGACTAAAATATAGCTACCGCCATATTCTGTCTAACCGCAAGTTAATGACATTGTTAACCACTCACTCTTGGCGGGGTGATATGACTTTCGACCTCAAATCAGAAGGCTATGGGTTGGAATCTACCCGGCGATTCACGAAATGCACAGTTTTGATGTTCCTCAATGAAAGTGAAGCAAACTTCTACTGCTTTTCGGTTCTTTGGCGTAGACTGACTTTCCTTACGGGATCACGCCTTATCAGCAACTTTTAAAAATCCCCGCTTTATACCAACTGCAAGTTTAGAAGGGTCAGTCCGACTAAATACGTCGTATTCTTGTGGTTTTACCTATCAGTAATTACTAATTTCAATGCCTATAGTTTGGACCGATTAATTTACGCAGACAATCAATCACTGGTGGCTCAAGAACTGACAACCAGATGAATCCTTAAGGAAGTTAAAAAGAATATACCGTTTCCTAGTGTAATTCTATGGCTTTTCTCGGTCCTAAAGGTTCACTGCTGTATACATACATAAAGCAATGTAAAGCTTCTCAGCACACTCTAGTATCTTGGACGTCTGGCATTTAGATAATATCTGTTGTCCCTCCCGAGTACTTCGTTTGTCAAATGATAATGTGACAGAATGCGTGGGTACTGTGCACCATCTTAAGTGCAATAAACTATACATGAGGCCTTGGTTGTTCACTCGCCCGCAATCTGTTCGACTGCCGGTTAATTGATATATAAACCCATACAGTGTGACGAAAGTTTTTCATACCGTTGTTAGACCACGTTTATTTACTCCCAACTGGCGCGTCAAACTGACTTTTTTTGCACACATCACCGAATCCCACAGAAATTTTCATCCTTTTTTTCAAAGCAGACTTTAAATGTCACCCGACCGTTAATAAATAATTTGAGTCAATTTTATTTCAACCAACACACTTGTCACGTTTCTCGTGGACAGGTTTCGTGAAGTTGAAAACAGCGAACTCCGAAGTAAGTCTTCTTTGTCAACTGAAACAGTTCCATGTCGAACAGCCTGCTGTTTTGTGAGTAACCTGTATTCTGGATTGCATGCGGGAAACTCACTCACATTGTACTGAATGTTATGCAGTCTGTCTGAATCAGCCGTGATACAGTGTATTTATTTGTTGTTCTGCTGGGTAACACATAACCTACAAGTGTACGTTCTCTTGTACCATTCCTATTGAATGCAATGAATAGGAGTCGTAAATCCGTACACTTACCAGACTTATCCCACATGCTAGGAGATAATGTTTCGCACGGATGTGTTTATTTACACCATGCTGTTGGTTGCTTGAGAAAACGTTATTTTTAACAGCTTCGCGCGTACCAACAAATCCTGTCACAGGGACTGGGTGATACCATGGTGCGATGGTTTGCTTGCCACAGCAACCGACTGAATCATATCGGTGCAGGCCCATTCAGTATCTACAGCGTCTCCTACCAGAGTGGTCAGTAGATAGAGGCCTGACAGGTAGACTCCTGTCCCTGTTGGTTCGGGGTTGGAGCCGGTGTGAAAAGCGACTACTTAAAATTTAAAACTCTCTAGTATTCTAAAACGGATAACCGCTGTCTTGTTTTGAGTCTTTCGAAACAAGGACTTTGACAGAGCATTGAGGATTGAAGTTTGAATCTCCTGGCAGTACCTGAGCCTACGCACAACCATAAATTGCACAAACGGATGTAACTTCGTGCCACATCGGCCAGTTTGTCTTGCTCTTTGCGCACATCTGGGCAGGTAAGCCAAAACATGCGTTGGCCCACAGCTTTCATTTTTGTTCACTAGGTCCCCTTAACCTTCCTCTCACTGCAGTTAAGGTCATTCTTCGGTGGCTACCCAGCTGCTGATACATCCGTCAGGCACCCAGGGAAGTGGCCGAAGCCGTAGGCTTCAAACCGTTAAAAAAGCTAGTCAACATTTTACTTTTGCGCGCACTTTTATTAAGTTGTCGATAGACGTTTGCTGCGTTTTTCAACCCTCTGTAGAAGATCCAAGCGCAGTACCTGCGAGTATGACATCACTTTCTTGTCGACTGCAAACTTCAAGTTATTATGCCACTGCGGCGGCTGGTTGCAACGGACTTAGTATAGCCCTTAGCTCCTGAGCTGATACTTGCTTGCTTGACTGCATAGCCGTAAACCATTGCGTCTGTTGGTTTCATCTGTCTACTTTCGTAAGGACTCGTACTGGTAAAAAACAACCCCTTTTTGTTCAGTTTCCACCTATGAATCAACCAACAGTAGCATTGATTCCGCGAGAGACACTTATTATCGAGAAACAATCATTCCTCTCCTTTCCACCACAAAGCGTTCACATATTGTCCTAATCACATAAAGTCTTACTGCGCAGATAAGAAGTATCAGTTCATAAGAGGTGCGACTTGCTGGTATTTCGGGTTAGACCCGAGGGGTAATTATAGTTGTGAACGTCATTTACAACTCTGTACTGATCACCAGTTCCTCGGTGGCACCGGGTTCAGGCGTAATACACCTTTGTGCTGTATGACGCCCCCTACTCCCCAACGAGCCAAAAGGTTCAAATTGTGCCGTCACCTACAGTTGGCGATCCTGAATACCGAAGTGTCGATGATTCAGCCCGCACAGTTTATGGCAAGTAGAATTTTGGACGTGATTCCAAGTTTTTTCACTTGCAAAGTGCACAGTACGATTTCAGGATTTTGAGTCTTCTCTGCATCCCCCTAAAACTTTAGAGAGAGGAACGGGAGATTATTGGTCGGTTTTCTTATCTGAGCAGCTGCATAAGCCGTGACTTTGCCTTGGAAAAAGATACAAGTATTATTAAGGTGCGTGTAACTTTTGAGAAACTGCATCAGCTGTAGCTTCAGAAGAAAACTTCAATGAAGCCAAAGGACTTTGTGTACAAAGTTACCGTAAGAGCATTTTCAGATCATGGCTGTAAGATTTGGCCCCTCCGACCTGAGAACATTAGACGAATTCAAGCATTCGACCATCGGGGCCTTCACAAGAAAGCAGGCGATGGCTGGCTGCAGCATGTTTGAAATGAAACGATGCCCAAGTGTGTAATTGGTGCTGAAGCAGAATCACAGGAACACCACGTAAAATTCATCAGCTTAAGATGTTTGAGACATATACTTCGCTTGCTGAAGTGCCACCTACAAATGAAGCACTGTTTTCGACTCCGAACTCTTGCTGTGAAAGGGCCCGTGAGAGACAGGCCACCAGTTGGTAACGCGTTATGAAGGTGGCTGTCGTGAAACTGATTGTTACAGGATCTTCGTACTTTTCCACTTGGTATCCACGTTATTCTCCGTGCAAATGCTGAAGGTGCTCTCGCTTCTTAGTCGGACTGTCTAGCTAATGGTTGTCTGTAGTTGTATGGTGGACTTACCTCGAGTGATTGATCGTAGATCACGCGGCTGTTGAGCTGTTTGTTGAGGTTGACAATCGGTTTGCAAACGTTTCATTACCACTCATAGAATCAGCTCCCGAACAGGTGAGGAAATTTTTTCAAGCAAACTGAATAGCTCGGTGAACAGATTTACCCATATTCACTGCTGGAGTATTGTTGTCAATGATGAGGATGATGACTGTTAACAACTGATTGAACCACGTGATTTATTGTTGTGTCATAAAAATTGACGTAGACAAAAATGGCCTTAACTGCCAGGAAACACTCAAGTTGACTCTCGTTATGGATGACTTTTCTTCGCGGAACCCAAAATGAGGTCCAGAACGACGGAAAATTATGGTATGGAACTCTTCTAGGTTGGCTTTTTGGCGACTTACTGTAGTATGTTTTGATAGTTACACCACTGCTTTTATTAAAGCGCACTACTCAAATACGTCACCTACTCCTGTATGATACAAACTAAAAAGAACTATTGTAGTCCTTACATAGGCAGATATAGTTATGAAGAACCTGACGAATAAGATCGGTTTCCACTCTTCTAATTAACTGTTAGTTAGGTAACATTATTCTTCTTGTCTAAATACGCAGGTAATTGCTTCAATCAGTCAGCGTAGAACGTCTAAGCGTTGTTTTATGAGACGCCAGTAGCCACCTACCATGTAATGGATATCACTGGCAGCGACTACCGATACAGCTGTGGAAGCCTTCTGAACAAGCAAAAATCACAATTGTCGGTAAATTTTTTCCGTTATTTTAGTCCGCTGGAGGCTTTTTTCGTAAAAAGCAGTATGGTCATCCTAGAACACTAAGCAGCTGGAGGCTTGGTTTCCGTAAATACTTACGGAGTCGTTCTAAGGAAGTTTTCGTCTACGCGTACAGGACAAGGGCTGAAGCTCTCATCAACGCACCTAAAACTATCTACTTCGTCAGACTACGTATAGTATGTTTGCTTCCTTCCTTGTAGACGTAATGAATTGAGATTTAGTATGCACGAATTTATCGATTGGCCGACTGCGGTTGTAGTAGTAGAGTCATCTTTACTGCATACTGAGCCACCTTCGATAGCGATTGGTCGGTTTGTACCAAAAGAGGACCACAGATACTTCAGACATTTCTTCGTTACTGCCGTCGACACATTATCCCAACATGCGGCATCAAAAATGAGAATTTTCTAATATTCCAGTTCTCGGTGATCGGGACCTAGTAGTTAGTCGCTTGGTTAACAAGGTATGTGAGTGAATGCAGCTGGCCAAACAGACTAGCTGTTCGAATGACTCAAATACGACTCCCAAGTAATCGCCTGTCGAAGCGTTACCGGAAAAAACAAATATGGTTCAAAAGTATATGTGCATGTCTGCTCGGTTGCTGGTCCGACATGTAAGGATGGGTGCGAATCTCGAAAAATTCAAGGATGTGCACTGGTCTCATAAGGACCTCATTCGAGTCCGGCGCTTTTAATTTGATGTGGACTAACAAAAGTACTTATGCCAGGACAGAAGAGTGACTGTTCAAACTATATTGATGTTGGATCACTACTGTCTCGCTCACTTTAAAAAAAAATTAAACGCACAAGCCAAAAAAGTACACTTGTCTGAAATTTTTTATTGTTGAACTATATCTGCGAACGACAAGGTGGGACCTTCTTCAAGGTATGTGCGGGAGTCTAAGCTCTTGAAGAAAGTGAGGAACTTATCAAAATTTCCGTTGATTATAGCTGAGAGTTCCTGATTCCCGTTAACTTTGTTTGCCGTAGATTGTGATCTGCGAAGTGGTTCGTTCAGGTTCACTCACCCTAGACATTGCACATCTATTTGACACACATAACTTCATTGAGTTGATTAAAGCTCATCGCACGTTTGAGTCTCTAATTAGCATTTAAACCACTATGCCTTTAGTTGCTTGGTTCCTGACAGATACTGTTAAGGTCCCCATGTAAAAAAGGTGGACTGCTATGAAATATGAAATGTCAAAAGTATGGTGCAATCGGCTTCGTCTGGTTGAACTCAACGACTTTATCATAACAACAACATCGGCTAGATGGTGTAAGCATTCCAACTACCTTAGTGTATCTTAATCGTGAAGTAGTTGTTCCATTCTTTCAGTATTCATAAGTAAGGTGGTTGGAAAATATCCTATGGCTAGTAGAGTGCAACCATCAGCGTGAAAACATTGACAGGTGCTTCACTCGTTTTATTTTTTTTAGTTTCACTTATAAATTTATGTAGTCACCGCAGTGACAGATAGTTCAATTTGGACTAAAAATGTCAGTCACACAAACATCATATTCGATGGTATCTTTTGAAACCAATGAAATGCTTGATGAGTAACTACATATGCTTTAATTTGTAGGAAGCTTTTTCACAGCTCTCCTCAACGATCACATCAACCATCCAGTTAGGATAACTGTTTGGGAGGGTATAGCTTGCGGTACGGCGACAGAAAGACACCCACTATCAAAACCCTGCAGGATGTGAACAAATGCCATGGATTTCCGGAATAAGACTAATTTAGATGGCGCTCCCACCTAAACACAGAACTGAAATTGATATTATCTGTTTGTCGACGCACTTGATGTTACTGCAAGCTAGCTGCCAGTTATATTTTATCTATTAGGAGACAGCCCTTTTTATAGAACGATTTTGAACCCTAGTTTTTATATAAAAAACGGAGTTGAGCATGCGACACTGATTGATAGCTCACGTATCTGAACGTTTTAAACCCACGAGTGACGCTGCGAAATACTATTTTCGATAAGATCTAAAACGGTGGGCGCAGTTATAAATATGGTGGACAGTAAACGGGATGCTATACTGTCCTATATACAAGTGGGCTTACGAACGACCGTTCGAAAACTCAAATATTTGCGTAGAATATTTTGTGACGGTAAATAGATAACGGTCTGGCATCGTCAAAAAACCATCTCGTTACTGCTACAAATTCATTCAGATCACATAGATCGTTGATCAGCTGGACAACCGGTAGGTATACATAGGCAGCATTACGTACGGAACGGTTTGCTTACGACAAGTATTCACTTTGCACGTGTCAGGGGTAGTGTAGCAAATTTTATGTGCTAAATACACAAAAAAATACAAACTAACACCTCCCTCAAGCGATTTAACTTAGAACCCTCTACGTAAGCATTGCCATTGCCGGAAACAATAAAAGAATGCAGAAGGAAGCCAAGAAATATTTTGGAATTGATGAAATGTAGTGAACCAAAGCCACTCAGTTGACGATGCTGTTAACTGGACCTGTGGTGAGCTACCAGTGACCTTATAATTAGCTTGTCACATAAAAGCCGCCTATTCATGTTACAAACGTTGGTGTCATACGCGGACCCCGTTAATTTTCCAGAATTAATTTCCGTAGGATGATTTTTCCATTTGTTCTTTGAGTCTAAAAAATGTTTGCGTCACCCACAAATATCTACTTTGTGATCTGCTTTCAACAACTCCAACCTCATTTTCAGCACCTCTGACTAGTGTTTAGTGACGATCTATGGCGGTTTTAATCAGCGATTGCTTTCGTTCCGACTGCACGATCATCCGTGCATACTTACTTCCTTTCTACTCGATTACTATTTGGGACGTTTTCAGTCATACGAATGGCGTGATAGTGTGTAACGACATGTATATATATATATATATGTATATATATGTATGTGATTAACAAAAGCAGTCTTTGAGGATAATACACGGAGGTCAGAAACAGACGGCTTCAAATCCCCCAGAGTTCAAAGCGTTTCCATCGCAGTCACACTCTCTACCGAATACCTTCCTCAACGTTGACATAAGGGCTGTCCACCAAATAATCTGTCAGTCCGTCTAACTTAATCGCACCAGAGAAAGTAAGAAGCAGTCGCTTTTCTCTAAGGAATTTGTCTGGAGAGAACGCTCGCTAACTAATGGGGTTAAAAGTGCTAAAAAAGATGCCTCAAATAATCAAGCAAAACGGTCTCTTTAGAAGCGATGTCCAGAGATTTTCAAAAAAATGTGTTGGCAATATTTGTTTTCACATTTTTCCGTCAACCAAAGCTTTCCTCCATTTTTTCAATTATTGGAAAAATAACTTGGAACCGACTGAGAAGTTATCGCTCCAGAAGGGCTTCGTAAAAGCTACCGGTTGTTTACCAAGACCTTCTGATTCGATCCGTTTTATTCATTTCGTGGTTATTTTCAAAATATAGGATGAGAAGTCAGAGTACCAGAATTTCCAGGTAGCTTATCGTTTTCATGTGATTTACCAACGTCACTTCTCAATGAGAATTTGGTAAGTTTTTTGGTCAGCGTGAGGAGTATGCGGCGTTCGTACACAAAAACCCACCTGGAACTGATGTGGCACAACGTAGAAATCCCAAAATATATACTTTATCATAGCTGAACATCAGTGAACAGTGGTTTTGCCATCGCAGATCGAATTGTTTGTAACAATTAAAATTCTGCCTACCAGTACGAAAGAGGGATGTAAACGCCTTTTTTAAAAGCACCCGGTGTGACACTCAGTGGGTAAGGATAACTTTTGTTCTTAAAACAATATCGCTAGTGCTACTTTTCCAGTCCAATTTATGATTCTATAAGCTTACTAAGTATAGCGATTTGCAGCTTGACTAACTTGCTTCATCTCCGGGGTTATACAAATATGTGAAATTGCTTTTGATTTTAGGTGTGACACAAAGCGATGACAGTCGTACGTTGGGTTGTCTGTTTTTATCGTCAGCTGTGTTCTTTTAAGAATTACAACATCGTCGGGTGTCATTGTGTATTTAAAGCCCTAATGATCAATATGATCAAAAATGGCATTTAATGGTGACTCATTGGTTGGCTACCGCTAAAACAGATCACTTGATATGAGCGCGTTTCATTCACATCTGTGTCGTGTTGCATTGTTGTTTTTGGCACGACGGTCGTGCATTCCTAACAAGACACTGACGGACGCTTGATTACTTAACCCCAAACCTTCTCCAAGGTTAAGGATCCACGGGCTTCCCAATTACTTTGTACAATTTGGAAATCTCCCGCTAACAATCATCCTGCAGATTAAAAAAAACATGTGAACTCCTGATGCTTTATGGTATGCATTGTGTGGTTTGAGTCGTATTCAAGATTTTCTGAATCCACGTCTCCACCACATCAATTTTCAGTTTGTAGTTGCATGCATATCTTACACGAGTGATCATGTGGCACCATTGGACGGAGCTAAGTATGCCCAAGCTGGAGACTTTTCGTATGGCGTTTTAGTAAATATGCAGAAAATTCGCGTTTTTACCACGTCTATTAGTCCGCGCGTAATATTTCTGCGGATAGATGAAAACCTGACATTTTTGCTGGTGCGTAACTTATTTGCTCTTCTGAGCTCCCCTGATCACTGTTTGTTGTTTGTAGTGTGAGGAGAACTGGAAGTATTTGAATTTAGATTGTTTGAGAATGATCGTAACGAAGCTATCCTGAAAGACCGAAAAGTACTGCACGGCTGTTTTATCCTTACTGGTGCGCATCTCACGAAACCCGAAAGGGTTTCGAACCCGCGACCTCCTGGCTAGTAGTCTGAACAATTAACCGTTATGCCTTGTCCAAAATTCTAATGTCTGCTCACAATACCAGTGATCTTTAGGTAGTTCAGATGAATAAATTTTATCCGATGAGTGCGGCTTTCATCTGAGCAGTGGTCACCTGAAGAACCAGTCAACACCTGACCACAAGATGCGTATTCCGTGGTTGAGGGATGAGTGGCGGCATATCCTGTCTAATTGCGAGCCAATCACACTTTTGATCAGCCCCTCGTGGCTAAACGGTTTGGTTCAAACTACTAGCCGGGAGGTCGTGGGTTGGAATCTCCCTGGAATTGTGTGAGATGCGTACCAATAATGAACCCCAATAACGATGAAGTAGTTGTACAGTGTTTCTCAGCTTTTCAACATAGCTTGGCTTCACTTGCAGAACTAGTTGTTATTCACTGGGAGTAACAATGATTCTACACGGATGACTTATTTTAATCAACGCCGTACGTGCGCGTTGTGCGCAGGACAGACTTAAGCTTTTATATAGTTGTGTAAAGATCCAAACTTTGTCGTTGTTCTAGAAGATATTTCTACGTCTATTCAACGGTTAAACTTTATGCTCGTTAACAGATTTCGTATTGCAGCCATCAGCATGGCATCTCATTAGAGTAATATCATGAGATCCGACTAAGTAGGGTGACTTACTTCAACTGACGGACAAACTGTACAGTTCCAGAAGGTTAATTATGTAAATCTTGTGAATGCACCAGAGAGTGAATCTATTGGGGTAAACGCTCACGGAGTTGTTACCTGAACCATAACTTTCCTAGAAATAATGTCAATGCCATGGATGACTTTTGGTCAACGTGAACTAACATGCCAAAACTCTGGTAATAGATGATTATGAATCAAACTTGAGACGTCAAACAACGGTACTAAACTCATCGCGTCCAATTGGTACAGCTGTTAATAAAGCATCCGGGTTGCCAAGTTGTGATAAACTAACTGACCGTTGTACCTGAATGGCCTAAAGTTATCCCAGTAAGAAAGAAGCGTACAACAAAGCTTACATCCACCAATCATCCCTTCGTTCTTCTGAAGCTGCTTGGAAGAGTGCACCTGAATCAAGGGGAAGGTATCTCATCGGATGAAGCGCCCTGATTTGCAACTTACCTTTCCTGCTCCACAGCAGACGCTCTTACACACCTTGTTCGCTTTTTTATTCCACCACTGGATACAACGGCTAGTATAATGTTTGCCGTTCAGCGGCACCACGATGCTTTTGGTACCTTTTCTCAAGTTGTGCACATGTAACAGACATTGGGAACTGCTTCTCTCCCGCGTTATCTTATGTACTTCTGTAATGTTCGTTTTTCCGTGCTCATTTTTCTCAAACCCTCGAAAACGTTGTTTTCAGTGGGATGGTATACATGAGTCCTTCAACATGCCAAATACGGTGCGGTTGGTCATTTAGTCGTAGCCCATGTATTATGGAGGTCGACTTTCTCCTTGCAGTCATGTGTGCTGCTGGACCGACTGGTTTGAGCAATAAACTGGGTGAAACTGCTACCAGTGATTAGTGAACTGGTATTTTTTCTATCTTCAGAAAACTCCACCTAACCAGCCTTGGCCCACTAGATGCTATTGGAGTGATTGTGTTTCTCCTCAACTAACCAAGAGCTTTTTTCGTATTACTCCTTGTTCGCCTTCCCCTAATAAGGCTGTACCTTGAAGGCAGCGAGTCATTTTCTCACGCATATAGTAATCTCTCTAAACATTACTTCTAAGAGGCAAAAATCACATCTAACCAGCTGACAATTTTAGGATTTGATTCAATAGATCTGAATTGACAGCCACATAACCGAACATTCACTGAATGATACAGCTCCCTCTTTATATGTCAACCGTATAAAGTGTCGCGAGCCCAAAAATAAATTTTATGGCCTGTTACAATATGCACCAGACTAGAGATTACTACTGCATGCGGCAAGCCCAGTTATCTGGTTCATTACTCCGAACGAGGAATGCGCATGGGGAGTGGTCAAATGAGCTAAACTTAACACCTGGACATACTGACTCACCATAGTTAGACAGAAATTAATTGTCTTGTCAAATAATGTTCGCACTTCCCGTTCTGAAGGTTTCGGTATTGTTTCTACTAGTAGTGTGTGAAAGCTACTGAGATAGTGCAAAGTTGTCCCTTTGGAAAGGAAAGTCTAATTCAAGGAGAAGGAACTGAGGGACCTCTGTACGTAGATATTTTGAACTTTGATCTAACAAGACCTTGTGGCGGTCTTTATTCTGTACAGCCAGTTGCAGAACACTATAAACGAGCCCCACCCCCAGAGATGATTCGGAGCCTCACAACCTCATTTTGTGTGTGGGTGTTTGAACCTGTTTGGTTTGATATCACCGAAATAGTCAGTGGTACATGTTTATGAGCTGATGTAATCCAAGTAGTCCTTTATGGGTGCTTTGTCAAGAAGCCTTTTCGGCATTTATGCTTCTTTCCCCTTCATGGTGAATCTATTCTATGGTGCCTGGATAATCAAATGTGTTGATACTATCTTATCGAGCTTCACGCAGTATGTTTCGATGCATTTACACATAGTTGAGCCAGAACAGAGGATACTCCTCTAATAATTTACTCATGGAGTTGAAGCAGACTGGTTGAATGTTATGTTGATGTTCCCGAAAGGCAACTTTTCTAGTGTCTTCAAAATTCAACACGATGGCCTTCTTGTGCACTACCTACATCCGCTCCGTGCCAAAGCATCAGACCCACCATCCCCCGTGTCATTCGATATCTCTGTTATTTCCACTTTCTCACAGAAGTCGAAATACCCCGGAGTAATGTCATTTTGGAGCAAGTTTTGGGTGAAGGGCAATTTGGAGATGTCTATAAAGGTGTTTACACGAAATACGTAAGTTCCGCCATATAAATCATAATTTTAAAACAGTACATGTCACCCAGGTTTACTATGCAATCAGCTGTTTCTATCAAACCCGATGTGGACCTCGTGCAAACTCAAGTGATTACATGTGCACTAGTCGGTCAGAGGGAATGTCTTGGGGGCTACTAGAAAACTGACACTTTATGGGGAGCCGTAAATCGCACTATAGTTTCCCATGTCTCCCAATAACTTCATAACTTAATAATACATTTAATCACGACTGGTCTGTACAACCTACTAGATCAGAAAACATTTTTGAAGTAAAATTGCCAAAAGGTATCATATGACAATCGATTGTTTTATGTGGCTCCAGGTCGCAAACAGAGCACACATACAACACACACAAATTGTGTAAATGGTATTCGTCTATTTGGCTGTGGCCAGAAATTTGCAGTAAACGGAGCGTACATTTTTCCTTGCTATATCATATATGATCACTTCTGCAGGACACTGAGTTGCTTGGTGGACCTCTAAACCTAGTAGCCCGCAAAGTGTATGGTTCGCACTACTCGACGTCCATACCAGAGAAGTGATGTACATTCACTGTCTTGTATTCAAGCCGGAGATGCTTACCACATGATCAGTACCATTACAAACTACCCACCCAACAGCGCACTGATGATGTCTCCTCGAAAGGTGACGAAACGTTTGCAAATCAATTGCCAAGCTCAGCGAACAAATCAACAGCCACCTGATCAATTACCAACCATTACAAACCATCTGATCGATAAGAAACAGCATACCAACCCAGGTCAATTGTTCAGCATGATTTAAAGAGCACCACCTAATCGTTTGAAGTTCACCCGCAGAAACGCACCTAAAGTAGCAGAGTCCACGGCATCCGCGTCTGTCACTAAACAAGGGACGTGAGAACATGACAGACCTTGGCCAGCCAGTAACCCCGAGGGAAACTCAAACAGGGCCATCTGCTTCCGGCTTCTAACCAATAAGGTCTCTTCTATTATCTTCTCAACCTTTCTAAAATGTAGGTGTACGATGAGATCTATCGAAGGCACTGCTCGCAAACTATGATAGCAAATCCGTGGTAAGCGAACTTCTTATAAGGACACCCTGCCCTTTCATAGATATTTTAACTTCTCCTTAACGTAGACACTTCAAATTTCTTTATTTATTGACGGATATCTGGACCTTCCCTAAAGGTATTCACTGCTCAAAAACAAAGCATTTGCACGTGTGTGTCCGGATAGTGCGACAAGCCCAAAACTCCACCCTGAATAGGTATCAGATGCCATAACCTCTTTCAACTAATGCGTCAGTTTCCTTTTTCTATACAAATAAGACTATGGACAAAGCTCTGACAAGACTAAAAATTATATGAACCTCCTCGACAGTGACAGCAACAACAACAGAAAAACGCCTCAATCAGTCACCGGACATTTTCAAAATAGGTTTACATTTAAATTAAGCCGTTAAAGGAACTTTAGATGACAGCCATTGTGCCAGACAGACACAGTATACGTGTATTGAATTTAACGGGATTCCACTTTATCTCTCTAGTATATAAATGACAAGAGGAAGCTATTATGGCTTTGCTTCGTCCCTCTGTCTTCTGATTTTTGTCTGACATGACTAACTAACGCCGCCAACCAGAATCCACTGGAAAACGGGGTGGAAGCACGAACTATTTACATGTAAAAATTCCTCATATGTGATCCACTGATTCAGGTTTTTTTTCGCCCGTCTCGGTAGACCTAAGCTTGTTTCCTCCAAACATAAGTGACGACTAACCGCATGGTGATTTTCAGTTGCACCATATAATCCATAAGTGCAGTGTTTCAGGTGCCAGGAATAATATATGTTTGGGAAATACAAGGCAGTTTTGTTCTTTCGGAAATGTTGGCATAACTCAGACATGGTGAGACACAAACTGCCTAATAGCTTACAATAATTGTGGCCCTACGTATGGCTACATTGTAGACAACGTAATCACATGGAGTGATGGTTGGCTACAAAGGATACTTTGCAGTTGTATGTACTCTGTGCATAAGCTTCAATTTAGCATAGTTTTGGTTTGAACAACGACTTGGTCATCACCTTTCCGAATTTGTGGCGTTTGTTTTAAAAGGTATTCGAAATTGTAACGAAAAGCATGGGATATTCCGACCAGCCATACGCTCCTTGCCAACATTAATGCCTATAGGCAATTACGGTAAATAAGTCCCAATGTGCAGGGATAAATCGCCAGTCAGGCACACGTATTTTTAACAATCAATATGTTGTCAAACCCCTAAACATGACTACCCTACGGTGCCTTGTAAGCTGACAAGACATGGGGATGTAACGGAGTTAAATAGATTTTTCATGTCACTTGTGTTGGGATTCATTCATACTTCGGTGACTAGGATCAATTTAACATAATTTTCTTCAGAGATTTTCTTCGTCCTGGACATTGATGCAGCTTGTGTGAAAAGTAAAAGACAATAATTAGAACATCCTAAATACTGCTCTTGTTATCTGTTCCGCTTTTGTTACATGCTAAACGTAAGCTGACATTTGGTGGAATCAGAAAATGCGACAAATACTAGATGGGTTAAGTTCTTGTGTATTTCTGTCAAGTTAATTTGTGCGACAAAAATACGCACACAATGCACATTCCCCAGTTGAGGAGTCACCGCCAACACATAGCCGCCCTCCGTTTCAACGATGCACGTGACCCAATTGTGTGCGCTGACCATGTACCGAGCCTGTGGTTTTATTGTTACTGCAGCGAACTGAGTCGAATTCTTCGGACCGAATCCATCAGCTGCGCAGGTGTTCGGTGGGCGAGTGATCACTAGGTCAAACATGCGTCGCTGTAGCCTGATGCGTCACGTGACCAATTCTGCCTTTCCAGCAAGCCTTCACTATGTTGCGAAGGCCTGTGTAGATAAGCCATTCGGGAATCGGATAGTCTTGTTGTTCCGATCATAAGCCCCATCATCATAGTTCGCATCATTCGTTCGTTGGATCACTGGCTGAGTTGAGTTAGTGGGATTAAATAACCCGATTATTCATCAATTACCTAATCAAGGAAGAGGCTCATCAAAGCTAACACCCAAAGTACATAAATAATCGAAAATCTCGGATACTGATTTTTTGAATTGAGACGGATAGCACAGACACACCAGAAACGAGTGGGATGCAGTTGTGTGAATTACTATGAGCTAGCAGTCTGTAGCGTGACAAATGTGGATTACATAGAGATGGTTGGCAAAATGTTTTATCGCCATAGTCTGACGCCTTCCCCATTGCCTTGAGCTCAAGGTCCCGCAACGCCCGATCCGGTCAACTTCACTTACACTGAATTCGGAGTGAAACTTTTTGGATGCGCCAAGATCTTCGGTAGCATGCTTGTAAACTATTAGAATTTTCCAGACAGGAAAATGTCCATCATTTATTGGAGGATCACTTGATTATCATGACAATCGCTTGCGCTAATACAATGCTCTCCATACAAACAATGTAAAAATAAGTGTCAGAAGACAGGTGGAGAGAACATGGCAAATTTCGCAGTAAAATACGCAATGCGGCCAGACGTGAACTCTTGATTACTTTGCCATGAAAACCTCAGGTGCAGAGTTTCTCTCAGGAATAAAGGGGAATCTCTCACGTTACTACTCAGAGTTTTGTGGTTCGGTCGTTTTTCTCCATTTTTATCTGAATCAAAGCAACCGGGTGGCACAAAGGACTGTTGTATCCGTTAGAGTAGCTATTTAAATTTCGCTCGATATTGTGATAAGTTTCCTTGAAGTTATTTTTAGGCCTTGAACATGGTCTACCTACCACGAGGCCACTTTCATTGTGCGTAGATAAAACGTAAATGCTTACGAGTAAATACCTGCGACGATATCCACGCCCGCACCATACATACACTATTCTCATCACCGAACTCCACGGACAATCAACTGCGTTACGGACCGTCGAGTGGTGGTATTACAATCGCGTTCACTTGACGGAGAAATTTGTCTTGAATAACACTACACCCATGTACTTATTTCATCGAAAATAAACATTTACTAAAACATAGGTCCTCGACAGAGACTAGCCGAGCCTCATGTCTTGTTACAGCATATACAGTAAAGCTGAAGGTTTCCAAATAGGAAAGACTTTCCAAACTTCCGACTTAGACTTTGATCTTAGTATATAAATCATCATCATCATCATCATCATCATCATCATCATCATCATCATCATCATTATCATCAGCTGTAAGAACCGCGTACTTGTCGCACAGTGGTTATTACTGCCACAGTTTCGTACACCGACGATTCGGGGAGGTGGGCTAGGTAGTTGCGCATTGGAGGAGGAAGCTTGTATCATTGCTGCATAAATACAGAGTTGTCAGTGAACTTTTAAGTGCGGAAGAGAGGTATGCATTGAAGGCAATAGCTTGGATGCACGCCCGCCAGTGAGGACGCAGCTGGGCCATGTCCGACAAATTCTCTAACCATTGATGTGTCCCGTCTCGCGGTCCCCATCCAGGGAGACGGTAATGGCCAGCGCAGCTGAGTTTACTTGTTGGGGCTTTTATACTTCACTACTAAGTTTGACCTCCCCTGGCTTGTTTCCACCCTTTGCGTGGTTGTGCGAAAAGAACCCTTAGAAGAAGTCGGTCGACTGAACCTACTGCCTATTGTTTTGACTAGTCGAGCCCAAACAAACTGTGAAATAGAACGGTGAATGAAAACCAAATTCACAGAAATCTATCTTCCTGAGTCCCAGAGAAATTCAGCTGTAATTGACAACTAACTCAGTGTTGTTAGCCTGTGATATAATATTTACACTTGACTGATGCTGCAATGGAATAGACCAATGCACTGTCAAACACCATTGTAGAATAGGCAGTCACATGAATTCCACGCAACTTAGGCTGTGCCTGCGAGACCTTACAAGGAAGTTCGTATCTCTACTAGTGATGTGCCGAATTTCTTTCAGTATCAGGTGATCGGTATTTGTAACTTACACGTAACATTTTATTCCGGAGATCGACTACATGCTCCCGACTTTTTTAAACTGCACTAAATCTTCTGCAAGTTTGACATGATAAGCGTACTTTCGTTTAATTCGGTGACTTCTGTCAAATATAATTTTGGCCATTCACACAGGCGCACCTATTCATTATGTCGTGGGTCTTGGACACTGGAACAAAAGATACTAGATTGCGTGATTGATGATACGACAACAAATACAGAAACATCTCTTCCTCTTTCCAGGCTCATGCAGAACCTATTCCAGTAGCTGTTAAAACATGCAAGCTGGAGACCTCACTGGAGGATCGGCAACAGTTCTTGGAAGAAGCGAGTAAGCCTGAACCTTTTTTTCTGCTTGACTTTCACAAGGATTCTCCCCTGATTTGAATGTGCATCTCGTGTAGCCCACGATGTCATAAAGCTCACTTTGATTTAGGTCCGATTACTAAACACTTGCTTCGTTTTTCTCGCTGCTAACCATTCCATTCTTCTGATGAATTTGATGTTATGTGAACGATCACATTTAGATCTGGAGGCATGCAGTAGGTACGGTATAGTTTTCGGTTACGTTTCCGTAGTTTTCCGGTATAGGATCTATCACTGAGCAAGCACCATAAAAATACTTTATTACGGTATTCTCAGTACACACAGATGCATCGCAAATCCTACAAAATAAACTCTGGTAAAACTGTGATCCATCAGGCAAAGAATTTGGTGAGGAAGTCACACCTGTCTACTCTGCTTCTGCATAACAGATTAGTCCATTGACCTGCATATAAACTGAATCCTTTCTCTAACAGCCACCTCAATAACACACGTCGATCTTCACTCGACCCACAACTCGCTGTTGTCTCCGTGGCCAGACTTGAGAAGATAGAGTTGACGGATGATATATAAGAATTTGTACAGTACCACAAGTATGTTTGCGATATATTGTGTTGCTGAAAAAGGTGCCATTTGGGAAGATGTATAAATCGATTTAATTACAAGTACAGCTATTGACTCTGCCATGAAAAGGGAAATAAACAATCATATCTCTTTTCTAGACGTGTTACTTACGTATTACTATAGCGTGAGCTACAGTATACAAAATTTAATAGTTTTGTTTCTATACAACAAAGAAGAAGCTGTGTTCGATGTTTGGCCTCAAGGGCTCCAAAGATATTTCGCAGAGATAATCTGGGTGCCATTAGAAACACCCTAAAGTAAAGCGGTTTTTCCGCTCGGTTTATCTCGCAATAAGCAAACACAGAGCAAACAAAAAATAATTAAAACATTCCAACCCAAACTTTTCCTAATACCTCATTTCAAGGACGACTAGACAACCGATGTTTTAACCAGATGTATTACCGCAGTGTCAAGATCCACTTTAAACGCGGCCAAACCTCGATGCTCTTCCACAACTTCACCTATTATATGGCCGAAAAGTAGAGACAAAATGCCAGTGCTGGTGTGTTTCATGGTTGGTTATGAAGTCCAGTGTGTATATGGCTCCACATATGCAGGTCGCACAGTGCTGCACTTCTCCAAGTAGATCGGCGAACTCTTCAAAACGTGTCTTGAAGCAGGAAGGAGAGGCAAAATCCACCTAGTGGAAATGGAGCAGGCCGTTAACCAGGACACGGCATTTCGGATCATGGACTAGATGCCACAAAACCAGTCCAAAACGTTCAGATTATGCAATCTCACGATTACTGAGGTTATTGCCATGCAACTGCCACCCGAAAATTGTGAGCTGGCCTCTCCTCCAACGGATAGCACACATTAAACTATATCTACAAAGTGGCTCAGACAATTATCTGTTAGATGACCTCTGACTTCAGTGAGATTCAGGTATTCCTACCCTTACTTATGGCTGACAGTAAGTGATTTATTTTGTCGCGCTTGCTCTTATATATGACGTGCATCGGCAAGAAGATGAATCCCTGACATTCCTGATATTCCGTTTTCCAGTGTCGAAAATCGTCAGTCTAAGGAGTCGTCTGGAGCACGCTAAAACTAGAAACGTTAGCGTGAATAAAACGTGCAAAACAGTCGGGCTGAAGATCAGCAATCCAACTTTGTCTTGTGAAAAATGATGCGAGTACATATCTAGTTGCACTGTTTTGGTAATAATTTTTAAGGGTACCAACGACAACATGAGTAAGCCGCACAAAGGTGGTTCCCATCGCAAAGGGGCTTGATTTTGAAGGATGATACTATAGTACCTGTATCTTTCATTTACTACTGAAATGACTAGTACTCAGTCTCTGCCATAGCAAGCTCACGATAGATTTTCGGATTACTGAATTGAATGTGGGTGTGAGACATCCGGTGACACAGGCCTCTCCACCTGATAGGGTCGATGGTTGGCCCCGAGCAGCATTTTATGGTTTGGTACATATTGAATGCTAGTACTAGAATAGTGATGAAAATATTATAAACAGTAACACTATTAATTTACCAGATACGCTTTGTCCTTTCGCTTTGTCTTTCGTCGGCTAATTTCGGAATCGTTACCTATTCTTCAGGCATACTTCGAGAATTCAGCCATCCGCATATTGTCCGGTTATACGGCATATGTTCAGAAGACCCTATCTGGGTTATCATGGAATATGCACCTTTTGGAGAGGTGAGTAGCTGGTTATGGCTTCCGTACTTGGCTGTTGAGTGCCGATTCCACCTGCCTTAGCCCATTTCCACCATCTTAGTGGTTGTGCGAATGCTGCACTGACCTAGCAAGAAGAGCCTACAGGGTATCATCCGCTCCCGTATCATATTCGAGTAACTATTCCGGATACGCGGCACCCGGACTCGACCAACGCTCCGACAGTACCGACAGTTACTGACTGTAAAACAGTGAAAGTTTTTTTGCCGTCTTTATTAATTAGTGGCCAATACGAGACACATTGCAGCTTTGTAATATGTACCCTTGTGGGACAAGCTGATATCACGTCTACTATACAGATACCGTAAATTGGAAAAGGCCGCTCCAACGTTTCCATACGGACGGCAAAACTGTCTCTGTCTAAATCTGTGGAACCGGTGCAGCTACCCAGGTAAACACATTTGTCCAACACCTCAATCGGGTCATTTACACGAATGAAATTTGAGTTCCATCATAATCGGTTTTGCAGCGCCACTCTGCGTCCCGCAGTTAGCCAGCGCATACCAAAACGTGCTACACATTTATTCAGGTTCTTTAATGTGGTTTTCATTTTGATGGGAGCCTGAGAGCCAATGATCTGAAAGCATTCCGACTGCACGGGTGTTAACTGCTTGTCGGGAGTTCTCACTGGTCACACTTTTGACAAGGTTGAAGAAGAAAACGGACGGAGAACCACCTTACCTGACGCTGCTGGACGTATTAAACCCTGGGGATAGTCTGCCATGAAGCCTTGCGCATCCGAGAGAGAGATTTGGTGGCTATGAATTTGAGGGCCACCTTTGCGTCAGACGCTCCCACAGCCTCAGACCGTCAGCAGTCACCGGAAGCTTTCAAGTGGGAACAAGGCATTTATATTTCTAGAATTCATGTAGCCGTTTCAGAACCTGTCGATGAGTGAAATTCAACTTGATTTTTAGACTTCTGTCTTCTCCTAAATTCGGCCAGCGTGTGAAGGTAAGACTGGAAAAATAGGCTAACGGCAGGACAGTTTTCGTTTAATGTCCGTGTCATCTCCTTTACTATTGGCATATATTTTGTGGGGTCCGATTCTGCAGAAAGTGTTTCCTCATTTCATGTAGCACGCTACTCACAAGGTAGGTGAAAACCACCCGACAACCCACGATCGGTTTCGCCCTACTTGGGGTCCATCAGATAGTTGCAGTCCTTGAGATTCTGTCGACCTAATGTGGGCTATCGAAGAGTTTTCAGCAACCCTATGAGTAGGGTGTTCTGTCTAGAAAATGCACTGCAATAACTCTAATAACATACCAACCAAAACATAAGATGGCCTTTGTGCAGCATACCCAGTTGAAAGATATTATCAGTGAACATTTCAGCTGGAATCCAGTTGATTCAGCCATGAACACCAACTTGTGCTGTAAATGAGCAAGCTCAGAACGGTGCTGCTGATGTTTGGCAATTTCTCGGAGATGCTGGATCGATGCGGAAACTGTCAAAAAATGAGGTACTGAGAGAAACCCAATCGTCAGCACTAAAATATGATTGGAGTCAATTTACTCGCCCCAGATAAAACAGTATTATGGAATAGTTCTTCACCGGTATCTGGTGGCCACCTGATGCAACTGGACCCAGAGCTGATTCCTACTTTGACCATAGGTTGCACGATGAGGATCTCCGTGCTGATCATTCTTTCTGGTTAGTAACTGTTGGTGGTCAGCACACAAATGAAAGAGTCGCCATCTGTTGTTCTTGCGGTCAGCGTCAATTCCAAGTCGACCATTCAGATTTGATTATCCGAGGCTCAGGCGAACTGCTCGGGCAATCATATCACCCGTAAGGATGTCGCTATCAATGCTCTTTAGTTGCTGAATCACTCCAGACGGCTCCTGGAAGTGTGCTCCTGTCCTAATGGGCATAAGCTGCTACAGCAAAAGATGTATCGATTCTGATGTAGAGTGGTGTCAGGCTTGATTGGTCGAGGCAACCAAACACGACTGTTTCCCAAACCTTACTCAACAAGGCTCGTTCTGGCTTACACTCCCACACGATATACGTCACCGAAAATTTCCCTAGGTCCATTTCACATGCGAAGAACAAAGTATGGAAAATCTGATGTCATGTTGTGTGTTTTTAGGTGCTTGACCAAACTTGAATCTTGTACGAGTGTTTCTGAAACACACCAAACGTCGAGTTTTAGAATCAATAAAGCCTGAAAGCACATCATTCGGCATTAGGTTGAAGAGTGCGAAATTATTTGTGGTTCATAATTGTAAAAACGTATTCTAAAAAGAACTGTAAAAAATATAGTTAACCGCTCACAAAGGTAAGGAAAATTGCAGAATCATATGACACATAAAGATGGATGTCTTCGAAACGTTAGTTCCCAGAAATATGTATACATATACATATATATATGTAATCGTTTCACTGAAATTTTCGGTGTGGCCATATACTGGTTTTTGGTAGGATAACTTGCGCATGGTTCAGCTGCTTCCGCAAAGTTTATCATGACGAGTGATCACTTTTCTAGCCCAAATTATTTTGATATTCTTCGCATGTTTCGGTGAGCTCAGTGAAGCTTGACCCAAAGCTGACAACTAAGTGTCGGTCAGGATTTTTTCGATCATCCTTACAGTTCAAACTCAGAACCTCACAATACAACCCTGCCACCTTATATTTTGTGAATGTAAATCTTTTGTTCCTGCCTAAAACTGCCTAGAAATCCTGCAAACCCTCATGGATGAAGTCATTAACAATATATTCTGTCTGCTTTAGTTTAAGAACCGCAAGAAGTGATCGTTTTCGATTCTTTTCTGCTTGACAGACCCTGTCACCCAGATTGTGAAAAACCATCAATTTCTTGCTATCTAGCTAAACCGGAAAGAGAATCACCACAAAGTTTTATCGCAACATAACAAGGAAAGCAGTGATCATATTTGGGGACTCGTTAAATCTCTCGCCATGTGTCACTTCTTCGCACATCCCAGCCAAGTACCTCGTAAAAATAAATGTTATAAAACGTTGTCTCGAAATATCACCTCAAGCTGCATCACGGCTGCGACGTGTTTGAAAGAATTACTACTGTCTTTATGTCATCGGCTGAGAGGACTTATTAAGTGACCAGCTAAACTTTTCGACCGTCTGCTGTAATTCGTAATGGTGATGCAAGACTCACTGGAGGGTGAGGTACTACGAACAACTAATTTCTTAAGGTGAACTGGTTAAAATGTGAGGGGTCTCGGCTTGACAGCTTGCTCAGAAGTGACTGGCGGAATCATTAACCATTCTGTTTTGGGATGTACTCGACGGGTGTGATATGCAAATGGTTTATCGATCTGGCAGTAGCTAATTGGTAGGTTGAGCCTTGAGGAATTTAGTTAATGTTTCAAATGTACACGATAATAAATTGCTGACTGTCTCCAGAAGAAGACAAGTCCATCAGTAAAACTGCCTGAGCAGTTGCAACGTATCAGAGATGCAGGCCTTGTAAGTCTTTCATTTTCTTTCCCTAGCTTTGGTCCTCTGATTGTCATAAACAAATGATTTGTCAGATAGAAGTTGACATGAAAGAGACAGATTGAAGCTATAGAAAATCTACTTGTTCACAACACTACTGACGGTGGCAAAAGATCAAAAGTGGAGTGTATTGTTGAGAAGCAGTAGCGACCAACCCGGCTGTGGCCGCTTGCGTTTTGCATTGCAAGTGATGCGCTTCCTCCAACAAACGATTGTTAACACCACTTTTCAGTGGAAAACACAGCATCCTTTTATAGATGGTGGTCACGCATACATACTGTGTGCCTCCAGTCACCTTACACTTGTGACAATTTTGTGCTGCCTGAGCGACTGTGAGTCAGTAAAATTCAGTCCCTTGGGATTAATCTCATTGTGGACACGTTAAAGCCATCTGGGGCATGCCATCCTATGAAATTTTCAGCAAAGTCTTTGGAAGTATTTGATACGTAGACAGCAATCCGCATGGTCACAGGGTTTGACTACTGCTACGATGGTTATTTAGACAAGGTCATTTCACTTCTAAGAAGCTTGTTTCTGACGTCTTAGAGATGACGCAGTTTAACGAATATTGTTCACGCCTTTATTTGCACAGCGACATCATCTATCGCATCACAGGCGACGCTTACACTACTGCCAAAATATAAAAATTTCACGAAACCAAAGGTCTTCATTTTAAGGATTCAGAGTAGAAATACAGATGGTTCGGCTGCGTTTATTGAATGCCGGTCAGGTGATTGTTCATCTGTTCGCGTAGCTTCGCAAGTGGCTCGCGGATGACTTGAAACCATGCTAGATATGACCAAAGCGCGTTTGGGTAGGTATTTTTCGTAAGTCTGCTTGTGTCTATATAGCTTTTAGAAAGAATTTGCCATCTACTTTCGGCCTGTCGCCTCATATTTTATCGACCTATTTTATTGGTCACATTGCTTCAGTTTGCTTAGTCCATTCTGTAGTACCTTTGCGCTGTCGTCCAACTTTTCCAAACTTCTGAGGGGTTGAAAAAGCTTTTTCCAGTTTTATACGGTTTTCACTTACTGTTTTATCCGGTATTTGGATGTATATTCTCTTCACGTTTAGGAAATATCTTGTTATCTGAATGACCAGTCTTTTCTGGTAAATGACAGGGTCACTGGATGGAATCAGATTGGAACTTAGTTATATAACCGGAATTTAGGAAGGACACAGATAAAGAGTATCAAATGAAACAACGTTGAAGCGCCAATGACGAAAAAATTCTGCTAACTTTCTGGTCGGTGTAAGCTTGGGACTCCAGGATCATGCAGAGTTGATCTCCCCTAGTCTGCCACACCATCTCCATAACATGGCATGACTACAGCAAGATAGTTTCGCAGTCAGATTGTTTATATATTATCCAACACTAGTGTGTCGCATTTCTTTTCAGATATGTATACTTGGACCGTCTCCACAGAAACGTCAAGTCAGTTTTTTCCGCTTCGAAACAGTGGATTCATAATCTATCATGTCTTTAAATGACATAGAGACAATCAGCTATTAGAGGCAACAACATAAGGTTGAAGCGTTACTTGAGTTACAACCAAAGGCAAGCGGGCCTTCTTAAAACTCAACTGGTCAACAATCTGAATCATGTCACACATCAATTTGCCTACCGTCAGCTATAAAGGAAAATTCCGAATTATGAGTGGCCTCTATTTTGAGTGTTTCATGCAGTTTCTCAGTATTCCATCTCAAGTTATTATACTCACGTTTATTTGGAAATAACGCTTGGTATCTTCTGCTGTTAACGAGATTGTTGCTTTGAGACCATAGGCACTTTTGAGGGTTGCATGCCTAGTTCACGGATGCCTGCTTGAAAAACATGGTTATACAAATAAACCCCAGATTAGCTTAATGCCGGTGTCATGTCCGTTGTGGGGCCCCCGTCATCTTCTTTTACTTTTCTGCCTCGTTAAAAAACGCCTTCCACCACATCGCCATCGCATCTCTTGCCAACAACCCCCAACTTTATTCATATCTTTGGAGGGCAGCATTCCCTTCCCTCTTTATCAAAACAAACGGTGTGTTTACGTAACGCCAATACTATAACTGTTTGCCATGCCGGCCGTTTTTCCAGAAGGTCACAGCCCACTGCCGGACCATTTTTCTCGCTTCTTTCTTCCACCGAACAATTAGACCTAAGAACTCCAACTATTCAAAACTCTAGTTAACTTGTTCCTGTGGAGATTACCCTGATCATCAACTGATTTACCGTGGACCGTTGGCACAACTTCTTTAAACCGTTCAACGCGTAATACAAAACCACGGAATTTATACTTTCACGTTTCGCTACTATAGGCCACGTAGTTCAACAAGATTTCTGGCCATCCACTGATGCCTATGCAATCGCTTTATATTCTGGAACAAGCCATGGACGAATAGCGCTATAAGATGTTTGAATCTACCGATGTTTTTAATGCCCCATCAACTATATTACTACCGAGTTGTTTGCTCCCAATAATTCATATGCCTTAAATATTGTATGAGAAACAACCATGTGAATTAATTGCGAAGTCTGTTGTCAGCTATTCATATCTGGCTTCCTGTTTCGTGTATTTTTAGCTGCGACATTATCTCCTGGCCAATCAGACTAACGTTTCGTTGTCAATGCGGATCACATTTTGCTATCAAATTGTCACAGCGCTGACCTGCTTGGAGGACAAGAAATGCGTACATAGGTAAGTGCCACGTGAGTTAGCACACCTAGTAACAACATATCCATATCTATGTATCTAGGTTGCGGATAACAAATTACCTGTGGATACATTGGAGAAAAGCAGCGTAGATTTCTTCTCGAAGCCAAACTACTTAGGTCACCGATTCCAGTCAAGGTACTAGGTTAGTAAATTCTGTTTTTGTGCTATAGTTTCACACCAGAAGCATGCATGCGTACTTGCGAATAATAGTACGAACAAACAGACAAGCTTTTCTAAAATTTTATGCGCGATATTTTTTCGGAATTTTGAATAGACTGAGTCCTTGTCTACGATAAACTACAAGGGTTCGTTAGAGTATCGTTTACAGACGGCTAGAGGCCGTGGTAGTTAGATTGCAGAACACTGATAATGATTACAGCCTGGTGCTTTATCAACCCCCGAGGTCAATGCAACCTTAGTGGATATGATACGGTGTGCCCATTAGCACATTGGCCGTCATCATGGTGTCCATTCTCCCGGAAAACAAAACCTGTTTCAGAAATGCTGAACGGTTTTCAACTTTGTTTAATATTCTTCATATATTTTCCGTATTAATAATAAACTATGAAATTCCAACGAACATATACATCAATTTTGGTCAAATCAGGTCGTATATTTTGATTGAGAGGAAACTAGATTTCAGTCCACCACACCCCATGTATACTGGATCCTAACCTACTCCATTCGATTTTGATTGCACACACGCGCAGAGACATTGCTGCACGGAACATTCTGGTCGCTCGAGAAGATTGGGTCAAATTGGCTGATTTTGGAATGGCAAAAATGTTGCAGGATGCTGAGGAATTCCGAGGTGCGTGTCCACTATTTGAGCCACCGCTAGTCTATGTCTGTTGTAACCAACATCAGATCATTTCACCATAAGTGGCAATTGGAAATCGAATTAAGGAAACATCCATAATTTAACTAGCATCTTTTAAAATCAATTTCATGGTAAGTTGCGATTCATGTAAAACTATGAGGTATTCGGACGATTTCTAATTGAAAGAATACACAAGCTGCAATAACTTGATCATTCATGAGCACTGTCGCTACCGAAACATTTCATCGTCCATAAAATATCTTGATTGATCCAGAAAATTACCATTGTAATGTGCCCAGTGATTTGACGAATGTTGAAAACCGCTTATATCATGGTTGCTTTCTCTTTTGGCGAATGACACTCGAGCGTAGTATTATCCCAGAAATTTAAACAGTTTTATCTAAACGATTTTGCTTAATTTTTGCGTTAGATGAAAAAGGGCGAGCAGCCTAACAACGAGAATACATAAAATTCTTCAGTGTTGTTAACGACTTAAGTGGGCTTTGCATCTAGAACTATATACCCAACAATGACGGCGGACCAACCCTGCGGCTCTCTTCTTTTCGGATTCTTTGTCGGCGATTAAACTTACAGCTTAAGGTTTAGGTTTTATGGGAAATGTTGCTGGCAAAGTCGAATAGTGCTTTGATTAATAAGTAAATATTTTTCATAGGAAACGCAAGCTTCGAGTGAATGATCCGGTTCTTTTGATGCAGTTTCCCAATATGCTGTAGGATAAAACAATCCAGCTTAAAACCCATCAGGCGTAGACGGAAATCTATGTAGCCTCATTACCCACAGAGAGGGTTCCCTGTCTAATGAACTTCAGAAATTATATTAAATGTGACATGCTTATCCTGGAACGGAGCAATATATTGAGAACACCATGCAAATGAAAACCTATAACTGTGAAAACTGTAATAAGGAACCCACACGGTGCGGCTGCGTAATTTGAGGCTTTGGGCTGGCTCGTTAGTGCATTATTGCACAATGCTTGTCTCACCTAGCGAATTCCACATGATGGAGCTCAATGTGGCCCGTCAGATACTCCCGCCACAATGTGCATGCGATGAAATCAAGTAAGGGCAAATTCATATGCATTCATTTGTATTTTTGGCAGACTGTGTAAGAGGCAAGTAGACTTTTCAAATCCGTCGCTCATTTTCATGTGTTGCTGAACGGATGATGTATTTCTCCACAGGTGGCTGATGTCCGTAGCCTGAAACAAGGGCAATGCTTATTCAAAATACGTCTTGTCTTAATCAGAAAGGAGCTGACATACTTTGTATGTCCGTTTAAGTTTGCATACAGCTGGGGCCGCTTGAACTGCAGAATCCCCTTGGGATTCCGGTTTAAAAATCACTGAACCCTTAAATACAACTATACATAGCGTCCCACGCATTGTCTTAGCTGTAGTAATCATTTGCCCTTCACCGGGTAGACAACTGAGCCAGCTGTAGATTACACGATCAGGTGTGTCACGTGCGTATTGTGTTGATCAGATGTCTGGCAATTGGCCCTGGATTTAATCAGAGCTGGGTTGGGGTCAGCTTGCATGGCATTTTTTTGGGCCGTGCTCGCTTATTCGCGTTTCAAGCCTTCTTTTAATTCACCGATAGACGTACCATTACAGGTGAACTGACAAGTGCAATGAGACCTGACACAACTGACGTTGACGACCTGATCGGTGACAGTGGGACGTCCCGTGTATATTCCTTTATACACAACTGTGCTGCTGTTCCGGCCAGGTAAACTCTTAGCGTCCGCCTAATCAGCGTAAAAGCACGATCATCAGTGTAAGGAACATTAGTATCCTTGAGTGGCGTTTTTGGTTCAGGTGTTTTTCAGTGAAGCGGTAAGGGTATTTACCTGAATACGTCTTTGTACAAGTGAATTTCCCCGCGAATCTAGGCAACTTGCAAATCTGTCTAGTCTTACGAGACAAATTAAGCAACAAACGCCCGCTTATGTTGTCTCAGACAGGATTTCCCAAAGATGAAACAAGGATACTTGTATAAAAGATCTTTAGATGACATCTTCCTTATCACGAACAGTGAGGGACGGTTAGACGCCTACTCTCTGTTTATAAGACTGTCCCTTAGAACATTTTTCACCTGTGAATTTTAGCTAGACAACATAATTTATCCGGAATGGTCAATACCTGAACCTCACTAATTCCTATCGGGTTCAGCACAAGCTTGCCTTTCTGCGTAATTTATTCCACAGCGCCAGACAGGCTTGTATGTCGAACGTAGTGCGCTCAAATATTGTTTCTTGACTTTCCGCATTGAATTCTCCTACAAATGGTAGTTTTCAGTGGCTCCCATGTCTCCTGAAATCCGCATTAACCAATCCCGTTCTCGGGTACGCTGGAGATCCAGACTCCTTGCTTCTTAGATTTGCTCACCATAATGGTGGTCTATTCTAAGTAGAGTATATGTAGCTACCGCATGTTGTTTCTCGTTTGGAAATGACTTACAGTTGATTGGTTTTACGTAAGCTGAAAGCAGAAATTTATGGTTTCCTCAGCTCAAAGTCCAAATCATCACACGCCAACTTAAGAGTTATAAGTCCTTACCGGTGTGACTGGTTGTTTTTTTTCCTACAGTACTCTTCGTTTAGTTTGCTTTTATCATTCTCTAGCCTAAATTTTATCAGGATGGCTATGATTCCGGCTGCTTTTATTGCTTTTTTACTCCACTCTTCCCCCGAACCCGCATCACTCATCAGCTGACAAGGGCAGAAAAATGCCAATCAAATGGATGCCACCGGAGAGTATTCACCATCGACGATTCAGCACAGCCTCTGATGTGTGGATGTTTGGTAACTACTTCGCATTCCCCGTCTATGTGTTTTGCCGTGTTTATTGTGTCTTGATTGACAGAAAACAAAGCACCAGTGGATACAATGTGTGATTGTTAGGTTTGGTATTGAGGCTGACTTCGACCTTTTTCGAGTCTGAGAGATGTAATGCCTAGCAAAACTAACGATGCCTGCTCATAATTATTATAATGACATGACAATTGCGGTGCTTTCTTGGTTTATGAAAATTGCATGAAACACGTGTTTGACAACCTTATTTCTTATTTCTTATTAGTTAGGTATCCCGAATGAGGTAGTAGGCGTTGTCGGAACCCACAACTGTAGTGCCATTTCAGTAAACATTGACGACGGTATTCCGGATGACAGAAGTGGGCAAACACGTGAATGTGGAAGGAGAACCTTTGACTATGACGGGAGTTTGTACGGAAAAAATTTGTAATCTAACATGTCTGCTTGTTAACGTGAACCTCTGCAATGCCTTTGTTCCTATTGCCAATCCCCAGAATGAGGACTGCTCAAAGCAGTCACGTCAGAATCACTTTTGGGAGACGTTATTCATCCATTCTGAACAGCCAAAGAGTTTCAGGCTTTATGCTGGATATTTTTAGCGCTAACTTGTTAGACGATACAGCGTTTTGCTCCGGCGGTGGACCTCGGGTAATGTGAACCTATTAACTGAAGGATCCTGGATTCGACTCAATCCCAGACTTTTCACTTGCTTCTCTCTAGACGTAGATAACTTAAAACTAACTCAGCTCTCTTACTCCCTTTGAACCTCGTGGCATCTACCAGCCGGAATGATGTCGCAACTGAAAGACTGACAATATTATTAGTATTATTTGGTTAAATTATGCGAATCGTCGCTTTGGTTTCTGATTGAATTTATCGCGTGCGAAACAGAAATCACACGGTTCCTTTCACTAAGGACGGAATTACAAACACCTAAGTAGTCCCAGGATTTGCTCGCAAGTTTATTTCCAAATATATAGTTCACCCTGATGGCAATCAGCATTAAAAACGCAGATGGAATGTGGAATTTTCTTTATTTGTTAGCATTTTTTAGCTCCGGCAACACAAAAATAGACCACTTTTTTTGCGTGGCTGAACCGAAAGGCAATTTGTGTGATATCTTTTAGGCTGAGAAACAGGCAGGTTTACTTGATTAGTATGTCGAGGAATTCTCAGGTTGTCCGTAACCCTTTTCTTTAGGTAAATAGCTGCGTGCGTCAAATTTAACCACGAATTTTTGTCGAATATATATCATTGACGATTTTACAGTTTTGCTTCTGATTTAATGTTTTCAGGAGTATGCATGTGGGAAATTATCACCGGTGGTGTAAAACCATTCGCTGATCTGACGAACGCTGAAGCTGCCGATTTGGTTACAAGAGGGCACCGTTTAAAAAGACCCGCCGTTTGTCCGTCCAACCTTTACACTCTGATGTTAGAATGTTGGAATACCAATCCTCAACTCAGACCGAGTTTTTCTTCACTGAAACCACGATTACGGTTAGTAAATGGATTGATACCTGATGAACTTTTTAGACCACTGGCAGTCCATTCGTTCATCCACTGGAAAATCGGACAGAGGTTTTGTATCCCCCGAATCAGACAGTCAGTGTTGCGTAGCAATAGATATTCGCATCGCACTGGTACCAATGCATTAAACCGCAGTCTACCGATGAGTCACGAATGAGTTGGGCAACGCCCAGTGATGACCGGTGGAGCATGGCTAGCCAAGGTCACCATTCATTATCAAAACAATGTTCAGCCAAATTTAGATTACGTTTTTAAACGTCTGACACGACTGATACCTTGATAATGAAAACCAGCTGGATAGTAAATTTTGGGTTCCTGAAGGTCTCAGGGGTGAACAATATTCTTTCGCTATGACCTCGGTAAAATTTTGGTCATGTGACAAACCAGGTGTCATTTTTATATGCTAATCGACGACTAGTTAGAATAATCGATTTGACTATCACGGATTAGTTAATTCGCTCAACGAAGTTGCTAGTCATTTGACACAATTCATACCTAAATCACTGTAGGTTGACTGTTACACTGTTCTGCTGCCTTGAAATGGCAATTCGTTTAATGTCTGATAGTCACGTTGTCTATCAGCTTCTTTTCCGCCTTAATGCAAACCAACAAGACTTGCATAAATCCATGTTTAGTTTAGCGTGCGTAGAATGAAAAGACTGGCACAAAGCCATCTATAGCCTGAAGATCACTCACTATATATGCGTTTTTTTCGACGACAACCACAAATAAGTCTCTTGAAAGCTTCAAGGTCACGCAAATACACCATTCAGCCAGACGTTGCTCCACGTTTCAGATAATGTTTGTAGATTGCCCGCATATTTTTCTGAAACGATGATTTCCCGGTCGGTTCTAAAATATTTTCAGTTGGTTGAGAATTTTACCACTGTTGCAGTACGTTATCCTCTGTTCCGAGTCATCCGATCGATAAGTCACATAGACACGTGTATCCGGCGTCAGTGTGCAAGACTGAACGAATCGCATAGAAAGCTGAAACAAAAATGTGTGTAACGAAAAAAGTGAACAAACGTGGGAAGAACATGGCTTGTAGTCCGAGTGATGGATGGATAAAGTGCCTAAGGGCCGTCTTTAGGCTGCAGAACTGTTTACGCCAAGAACATATTGTTCGTGTGTTTCTAGAATATCGGCCCTTAGGTGACGATAAAAGCTGGAACTTCTATTTAGGTACAAGTTGTCCCACTGATATACTAGTCCACTTCTCAACAACTTATTCTCACACTCAAACAAATGACAACAGGGGAGCTTTTCCAACGAAAGCCAAGCAATACTGTACAGCTGTTTCGTTCTTCATCTAAAATGCTCGGTTGGAAGAAACTAATGAATCTTCAAAGTATTTAGAACCCGTAGTTAGAACTATTATTAACTGGCGTCTCAACTGGCTATTATTCAGAGAGAATGCATACGTGACTCAAGAGATTTCCTTTTTCTCAGCATTTCGCTATCAATTTACAGGTAATGAGAGCATTCTGAAGTTTCATCCTGCACGTCAAGTCAGTCTAGGCTGAAAAGCCGGGATACACTACAAGCCCTTTCACCCTTGTTGGCAATTATAAGTAGCTTCTATTTCCTTAAGCTCTTTAGGGGGTTAGAGCCCGCGAGCTTTTGGTTAGTAGCTGGACACTCCCATGTAAAGAAAAATGACCCAGTGAAAAAAAAGGTTGGACTTTACACTTAATATGCACTCGCTCCTTAGTGGGCCAGTAGCAATCCGCATCTTCTTTGCTGACCAGATCTTGGGGGTAAAGGACTGCGAGATGAAGTTCGACATTGAAATGTAGATTCCTCATCCATAATTAGTTAATGGTGATTAGTCATTACCCTTGCTGACACCTAATAGTCCGTAACTGTAGACGAAAGGCCATTTTTCAGCCTTACCCGAGACAACTTCAGAACTTGTCAGTTTTGTTGCAAGTGTTTTGTCACCGTTGGAAATAGTGCCACTAATATGGTTTGGATTACTATCCGTGGTTTTCAGCTAGGTGGTGCTGGCTGGTTGAGCATTTTTTGTTGCACGTGGGGTACCTATAGGTCTGATATGTTGTTAACTGTCTTGTTCAATAGTCATTTTGTTAAGTTACTATGCTGAACTATCTACAGCGTACCAAAAATGCGGTCTGAACTAGACCATTAGAAGATAATCGCCCCCTAAACTAAATGTATGCCACTGAATTTCTGGGAAAAAGTTTTTATCCTGCTGGAATTTTGGCCCAGGCCAATTTACTCCTACATCCTAAACCCTTGAGATGAAACGGTCTTCGTTCTACTTAGAGGAACGTGTAATTACTTCTTGGGGAATGAATGGCAAATCAGTAACCTCGAGCCGGATTCTGCTAGCTGAGTGTTCGGCTTTCGTTCGATCGAACAGCTTGACATAACAAAACTGTGGCCGGAAACTCATATTCGTGTGCTCTTAGTTTGAAAGGAACAGTACGCTCCAGAGTGTCTTCTTTGACTTTGAGGATGAAAACAAATGTAGACAAAGGAAGAACTATAATAACAAATCTACTGATCTTTCAAATGATCCCGATTCACCGATGACTTCTATGCTGCATTAAATTAGAAACATTCGTCTGTTCAGAGCGGATAATTCCATTGTGTTTCTCGAGTGGTTGTAACACGCTTGGCTCGGACGTCAAATTCTACAAATCTCGCACTCAGCTACATCTTGTCATCTGCTGCTTCTGATCAAGCAGACCATATACATTAGTGTGGTTTAGCACAATGACCTAAATGTCCGCCTTTTGTGTCATTTATTTGCATCTCGCGCGCTTCGGTCTTGTCATTCTCATGCCTACTCTGGCTAGCATTATTCACGTTGTTGATATTGGGCTCAGGCACAGCGACACTACACGGAATTCACACTCGATACCAGGTTACAATCGTATAGTTGAAAACGGAAACAATTTCATATAGGGAATGGAATGTAAAGCGGGACTATACTTCTTTCGGAGTTACGGCCAGCCGATAGATTTGTAGGCCACTAAAATGTTTTGAGACCCGCAATTTAGACTAAAGTTCACCCGGGGAACGACCGCTCAGATCGTGCCATTTGTGAGAGAATTGTATTCTTGAGGAGACCACTTATAGTTTATATGGTAAGGTTTATATATTGATGCAGATTCCTAGGATTTGTTTTACGGTTTATTTCCAACAAGCATGGAACAGCAGCACAAGACTTCCAGGTTTTGGACCATAGACCGACCAACCAATCGAAACTTCAACCGAAACTTTAGGATCTCGTCAATGCCTACTAATTGCTGGTAGTTTAGTTGAAATACTTAAGACAGAGTTTCTACTGTAATCTGGATGCCTATTTTTGCCTGGCGTGCTGATATTCTGTAGACGGCTATGTCGCACAGGTCTGCGAAAACCATTGGTCTATCAAGGAGCCAGCCAATACACGGTCACACGATGTGGATTCCATGAGTGCAGGATGAGTGGTATTTTATCCCATCTAAGTGCAAGCCAACCACACTGCTCCCCAGGTGGTCTTTGCTGAATTACTTAAACCTCAGCTAGGAGTCATTCTAAAGATTTGTTAGACGCGACCCCAATAAGAAGAAAACAGCCGTGCAAGAGTTCTCTGTTTTTCGGCACCGATTGACTTCACTTACAGAACGAAATCTCCCCTGAAAACTGCTCAGTCAATATAGATTGTGTTAGATTCACATCTACCATCTTGATACTTGTTTGGTGAATTTTACCTTTTTTAACATATAATGATCCTTTTTCTTCTATGTCTGCATCTCAGAGAGCTGGCTGCACAATCACGAAGTATAACGGAGACGGAAAACATGAACGAAAGTAAGTCATTCAGTTTTTGTCGCATGTGTTAGTTCTGTCAGTTCATCAGTCTAATTCCGATCATAAAACTGCTAGCAAAGGAGGCTGTCTGCACATTCAGTTCTGGGAAGAATGAGTTAACTCGTAATGCCATAGTTGGCGTTTATCACATTCTATTCTGCCCGTTTTATATTACTTAAGCAAAATTGCGAGGCGAGAACACGGGCCGCTGCTGAACCTATTTGGGGGTTGTGTTTTGCGGAGAATGTATAGCGTAGATCAGGAGAGACGTGTACATTTATGTGTATCTGTGTTTTCGAAGGTGAGTGAGCTTGAACGCGTCGACGGCCTCGAAAGTCAATGGTCTAGTGGGTTTGTTTGAATCCCCTGGAAAGGTGAATACCAGTGAATTTGTCCTCACTAATAACAGATCAAGAAACTGAGCAAAATATTTTCGTTACAAATAGAGATACACAACGAGTCATGGGAGAGATTTCTCGTCAAACTCCTCTCTGATGAACTCCCTACGAGAAGCCAAAGAGTTAACCACGTAGCGGGGGACACAGAATATTTCAGAGCGAAGCATTCTATTGGATTCGGTGTCAATATACCCAGCGGCTAGGTCAGCTTGACCAACTTGTCCGGCTGGTTGAGGTCAAGTTGCTCAGTTTCAACCAGCGGTAATTAAGCAGAAAACTTGCACCCGCTTGTGAGTAACAACATGCTTTGGACCAATTCGGACACTAATCTAATTTGGCCGAGAAACATCGCAGAATAACAAGTGGACTGACGTTTACCCGGTAAAACCTATCCGTCTACACAGATCGCAGTGGTTGAATAGTCGTCAAAAATGCATAGACAAAGGATCTTACCTGAAGCCAGGAAGGCAATGAAAGGTTAAGATTTTTTCGTATGCAAATTCAAAGGACAGGAACGAAATATGCCTGGTGTAATATTTTGCACAACACAACCTCTTCTAATGACCACAGGTATGCCGCTGGGAAAGTCTGTTCCCACACCCGGGAATGAATTTGCCTGTATCGGTGTGTTGTCAGATTTGTATCGAGCACACCCGATGCCATGATGGTGTTATGATTTTACCCACTTTCATCAAAAAACTTTCTTTCTAATGAAGTTTCAAACCATTCACAACTTTTGTTATCGTTCCTATTGTTCCTATGCAGTGGAACATTCCCGTACTGAAGGCGTGCTTAGGTTCCCGCGTATTATCTGTCTTCCTTTTCTCCCTGGTGTTAATCTCCTGGGTCGTTTCCGTGTACGGAACACTTGCATCGAAATCGTACCATTTGAATGTGACTGTCTCTTAACAGACGCTTATATTCAGTAGTAACGTTATGACTTACTTTAAGGCCTCCAGTTCATCAGATCTACAAGTTTTAGTTTCGGCAGCCTCGGCAGCCTCATAATCGTAAAGTCCCAAGGATACTCAAAGAATAGGTTTGCTTCATAGTGCGGTCCAATGTAATCTTCGATAGCACGTCTCACTTGCAGCCCATTGATTGATAGGTTACGTAGTTACTGTTTTCTTTTTCCAGAGTCCTGTAATTTCTGTGTAGTGTTTATAATCAAGAGTTTAAATTTACTAGTCATTGTTCAATCATTTCTGCTCTAAAGTTCCCTGTGTTTATTATCCTGAGGGTGAGGCAAGAAGCTTTGCCCCTGGGTTTTCCCACATCTTGCTCGTTTACACAACTTCAGTTTTCCGCTTCAGTAGACTCCGATGTCTTCACATTACTAGGAACTGCCATGAGACTCAACCAACCTGGTAATCTATGACGTTGTCCATCTCTATGTCGCACTCTCTTTGCTTAGCCTATAGCAAAAAACATCAAAAAAGTTGTCCAGCGGGTTTCAAGAGTCTGTGGCGCTGCCTGACTGGAAAGTCCTGGCAGGCGGGACAATCGATCGTCACAACCAGGACAGTTACTGAGTCGTCGTTTGATCATGAGTCGGGCACACCAATCACATCGCTCAAGCGTGAACACGTTCGCCCGTTCAGAGGTGAAAATTCAGATGCGCTAGTGGAGTAGTGTCAACATGCCTACCTCGCATCTCAGGTGTCCGGAGTTCAAACCCCGGCACAGCCATTGGATATGCACTGCTGATGAGCTCTAATAGGAGCGAAACTCGAATCCAGTGCTTCCCCCATCTGGTGTGGACTCACCTGAATAATTACGCCAGGACAGGCGGACGAATGTTCAAACGAGAGTGATGTGAGTATGAACAATAAATATCCCGCAAACCCCACAACAGATATCGAAAATAGAAACACATTGTGTCCCATCAGCTTGTGCACTACTTTGATGACAGCCATTCTTCTGTATGCAGATATGTCTCGAGATTTTGGCTGGATCTGATACATCACGGAACGGGCTGAGCGGGGTGAAAGCTAGACAGGATTTGATGCACAGCTTTCTTGTTATAGATGTAGCAAGATTTTTGCCTTACCGATAAATCTGATTAGCCGAATAACATCAAATTAACCGACCACTTCAAACTCATGTGTCTGACCGTACCTACTGCAGCTTGACCCCTATCGGTGCACAAGGTTGGTTTAGACGGCAATGGTGAAGGTTAAACAAGTCGACTGGTCTATGATAAGGCACTTAATTCATGGTTATTCGGTTGTCTACGCTTGTTTGAAAACCGGCCTTCACTTCCACCAGTCTGATAAATCGTCCTAGTTATGTGGGCAGACGAGCTGATATTCCAGTTGGAGTTGCATAGACTTGTTCAGTAGTAGGGTCTTTGCATATAAAAAGTGTGGAACTGAGTGGACCTCTCTTCAGAACCAGCTTAAAGGATTCAAGATTAGTTGTAAGACCTCAAAAAATATTTTCTTGATGAATTAGTCCGTAGTCTTTAACTGGGTTTGTCTGCTGCTATAAGCATAGTGCAGCACATGCCCAGTACCCACAAGTTCAAATCTCATTTTTGGGTCGTTACTCTGAAGTGATTCGCCGCCTGTCCACGATAAAATGGTACGTGAGTATACTTAGTAACAAAATGTGATCCCTGAAACACTATGTGCGACTTATCAGATTAAAATTATCGAGACGTATTACGCCTGACCATCCACCATACATGGACGAAAGTTCTCGTTTCGAAACCTCCATTGGCAAACATCTTGTGAGGAACAATCCCAGACGTGGAAACACCAAGTGGGAACAGCTGTAAGCAAACGGGGTGCTCGGAGTCTTCCTGCACGTGGTTGGAAACCGCACAGGAATCCCAGTGATGGGCGTCTCTGGCCAAAGTTTGCGTTTACTGTCTAGGCATGTTTTGGGTAATTCCCCCTCCACTGCTTACTAATTCAATCCACCTAACGGCACACCAAACCAATGAGATTCTCAACTGGATTCACTCCAGTGCTGTTCCACGTTTTTTTCGCACTGTTCTTATGAGCCCTTGATAATAGTAATAATTCTTCTAGAAACAAGTCTTCTTCCATTTACTTCCACTATTTACTAGGTTGTGTTCTTTCCTAACTGTTGTATGCCAACTAGGCGCCAGTAGTTCCTGTTTGTGTAATGCATCTATCATTGGGCATTGTGACCGCGGGCATTAAAACCATTAACCTGTGCATAAATATTCCAAGATTACTAACTATAGCAAGACCAAAAATAGCTGAAACTCGCGGTCAGGTGACTGGCGCTTGAAATCAGGAACCCATACTTTATATCTTTCGCAAAGATATGATTCTGGGTTTGTATTAGCAGAGCCAGTTTAACTAGCTTTTTAGCAGTTTGGTCGCAGTGAGTGGGTTGGCTTGCGTCTATAACTTACTTTATTCAAAATCCTATTTCTCCGTCGAGTATGAAGGTAATGGCTTCTTTTTAAGGCAGATTCACAACAGGACGAACTTCACTGTGGACTCCTGAAAAGTGAAAGGGGTAAAACCTCTTTATCAATGAAATATTTTAATTAGGTATGCTTTCTGTGAACGTTCCTTGAGAAAGGCCCCTCTTTAGAGGGGAGTCTCTCTGGGGTGTATTACTGTACTCGGCTCGAACGACAACTCACAGATGAATGGCTTGATTCGAGTTCAGTCGCTTAACCATTCATGTTGAAACACACGGCATGGCTCCAGATAATCCGATGGTGTTTTTGGTAATGAGTATCGTTCTGAGGGCATCAGGCACACAAACATCCAATTAGACAGAAGAAGCAGATTCAACACACAAATAACCTATGTCTGTCTTTTCAATAAATTTTAGATCCTTCAGAAGCAAGTGAACAACTTTTGTCCCAAGCAAGTCAATGTGTTATGTTATCATTTTTACTGACTTTCTCCCGGTGGTTATACAAGCAGACATACCATATCGTCAGTGGTTTGTGGTTCCACTTGACTGAGTGCATTATTTATCAACCAAACAACGGCTGACTCTGATGTTCAGGCCGATTTTCTCTTTTTAAGTTTGGTCAGTGAAATCAGTTAGCTAATTTACTTTAACTGAAATTTTATCCTGCAATTGAAGTCAACCTACTTTGAGAAGCCGGTGAGCACTTTATGGGAATCTAAAGTTGTGCCTATTTCGTGAGTCTGCAGGAAGGTTCAAACCCGCAACCTTCCGGCTAGCAGTTGAACACTTCCTTTCGGTCGCCAGTGACTGATCAGCAGTACGACTGATCAAGGTGAAACAGAATACAAGTGTCAGACGTCTTCACTTGCACAGTTCACAGACCGTGATCCAGTGTTTGTGGGTTCCCTGTATTTCTAAGCGACTTAAGGGCTCTTTTCTGTTCTATGAAGGCTACTTGTGGTTCACAGGTGATAAGGTTGTTTTGAAATTTTCTTTTAAAATTCAGTGTAGATCAACATAGCTTGCTTAATGAAATTTCACATGAAATTTCAGAATCTGCACACTACCTAGGATAATTTATTGCACAGTTCATGTGTCGCTTCGTGATATCGACCAATTTTTTGTTGGGCTGGAAATATACTTGGCCTACAACAGACAGATAAGGGAGAATTCTCATCCTTGTTAGGAGCCGGGCAAGCTCTTAATAGGAGAGGGCAACAAGATAGAATAAACCTTAAACAAGCTCTACCGAATGCAGTTGCCTCTTATAGGAGACAGCTCTGGAGGCTGTTGAAAACTCGTATTGTTCAGCAGGTTCACCGGTAGCATCGTCCTGCACTAACGATCAGTTTGCATACTACAATGCACGTTCGGTAACAAACGCTACATGCACTTTTTCTGCTGCGGATATCAGCGTTTGAGGCTTCGCCACATGCACATTAGGCTGGTGCCTGAAATCGGTCGCTTCGTGTTCAGGACCTCCTTCTGAAGAATTGTGCCAGCAATGATTGTTCCAGGCAATGGCACAAGCTATTATTTGAAGGCACCAGTGTATGGGTTTAAGCGCTTACGATCAACCATAGCGACCGGAATTTTGTCACCTTTAACTCCATTGTTCCAGAGCTATGCGATTTTGTTCTCTATCTTTAGTTTAGATAAGGGTTGAGATTCCTTGCTACTTTGCAGTGCCTTTTTTGAAGAACCCGCTTCCCACGTATTCTTACGAGTGAACAACTAAACAATTGAGGATGTTTTAGGTTCGCCTTAAGCCACCCCGAATATTGAGTGTGCACTGACTGCAATTATCGCATTAAGTTTGTCACGATAAACAGATATCTTTCTCGAGTTGTAAAGCAATTTAGTTCTAACGAACCTCTGAGGCCAAACCTTGCATGAAAGCGCTTTTATGAAGTCACAGAACACGCAGTCACACGCGTAAACGTCGTGCTCCGGTGCGGTCGCAGAGCATTCAGGGAAATTCCCGGTTATGGCTCTCAGACAACATGTGCCTAATACAAGGCTGACTGACCAGTTTGGGTTAGGACAAATTCTTCCAAGTCAGCTTATGTTGACAATTCTGTGTCACAATGGCGCTTTTCAAAATCTGCTTAGTAAGTTTGTCTTATTCACCCACTAGCCCACTAATGGTGTAAGGAGGAAACCCTTCGCTGCGGAGTTATTGACGTGAACACACACTACTCGCATGCCCCATCAGTAGTACCCATCGTTACAATGGTAACGAACTGTGAGCAGGATCAGGTAATAAAAGATTAGCCACGCGACGATGGAGTCCAGTGCTGAATCATGTTTAGTGTTTCTCGTTCCAGTCAGACGGATCGTTCATGAATTTTGTAGGTGTCTACATAATATGCTCGCCGGGAATTCAGCGATCCTCAGTACATGATATTTTCACCGCATACCGCCCACAGACCGTGAGAAGTTACTAAAGGCAAGTAGCAGGAAAGACCGCTTAGTCGCTTAAGACTGGCCCGTGTGAAGTTTACTTGATCGGACCAAGTTTTCGATCCTTATGCATAGTGAGCTCTAAGGGGTAAATCCTTGCTGAATTTGGACGGTTATATTTGCAAACATCAAGCCAGATGGAAGGTGAATTTTCCGTGCTATTCCACTCACTATTACTGTTACTATTATTCCGCTGAAGGTCAAACAGTCGTCAATCTTCAAGGAACTTCATATTATGTACCCACTTATCAAAAGTCCTCAGTACCACACAATTTCATTTCTCGTCAGCTCATAGAAGAAGCAAACATACGAGAGGATGAAAAGCGCAACTTATTCGATCAAAACATGGCGGAAACACTTCTGAGTAACCCTGCTGACACACCCTCTCTGATAGACCAAAATTGGGTCTCAAATAACTGTAGTCGATGGGAAGAAGTGACGGAATTAGAAGACCGGACAAACGGCAGACATCCAATCACTGATAATACAGGCCTGGTCAGTGAGGGTCCTTTTTCCAGACGGAGAGTTGTTCAGCTCCGTGAGGGTTCAAATAGACGTGGCCTTGGGCGTTCCACTTCAGTTGGACGGGCTGATTCTGGACGAAATCACTGCAACTCGGTATGAACCTTTTTTGACCCGGCCATCCAAGTAGTCTTATCTGTTTACGCAATGTCTCCATTGAGTTAAATTAGTTAAAAGAGAGAAGCGACTTCATACACTGAGGTGGCGTTTTGGTCACCTCCAGTGGTCTTCAATCCACTCCAAAAAGTTAACACCGGTGGCCGATCACCGACTACTGCACTTTTGTGTGTGACACTGGACGGTTCCACCATAGCAAAACTTGCCCTGGGATTTTTCCATTAGTCGTTGAAACATCTGTAAACATTACAAGCTTCTTCAGCGACCTACAATAGAGCAGTGTTTTGAGTTACTTGCCTAGTTTCTCGATCACTACCCAACCTAACAGTCTTTATTCGAGTTGTCTAAATTTCTGCGGTGTGCCGAGAAACGGTCTAAGTAAAAGCACTAAATCGTTGTAGATAGCAGTGATTGCCTCTGTACTGCTATCAATTAACCGATTCTTCTTAGTTTTCAATACGGTTTGGGGATGGTTTCCATTTTCTTGGTTATTATACACATTGCTAATTCCGAACTTGTAACTGTCCGCCATTCTTCAAGTATTTTTCACTAGAATTCATTGTTAAATCCCTCCATCAAATTATCCCATTTTTTGTAGAATTCTTGCATCCAAAAATAAAACGTTCTTGACTGCAGCGTGTCTCTCATTAGGTTGTTTCTAGAGTAACGCACATCACTAGTGATGCATAAAAATCGCATTTTTGTCCCCCCGCAAATAAGCTGACGAAAGTGCAGTTGCTACCTTCCCGAACTACATTTCTGTGCTGTGACATCCAAATAAATGGTCGGGTGTTCCACAGCTTGCTGCGACATGCCGAGACGGATGTGTCATCAATCGGAGCGTTCAGTTTCGGCAAAAAATACCGATGTTCTGTTCAGTAGTCGGTCTTCGTCATGTGAAACTCACGTCAGCACCTGCCGCTTTGGCCATGGCAATTGACTCCGTTTGAAATGATGGTTTCTTTGCTTTTTTTGCAAAAGACTACACTGGCCATGACTGACTAATTTTCGTGAAGGGAACAATCTCAACTGTACTGGGCGACTTTTGGTCCAAGGTCCTCTTTTGCGATGATTCTTTCCATAAGGGACCAACTGTCTGTCGAGAGATCCTTATTTTTGGTATTTGTAATATGTTTCATGAATGTTTTTGTCTTTTTTTCCTTCGACAAACGCCAAACAGCAAAGATGAAGTGCAGAATGCAAGATTCAATGCATTCGAGCAGAAAGCTGAATAGGAACAAAGCGAGGACACAGCAGGCTGCCAGTTCGTCTACATGTTGATACAGGCTGCACTACCCTCGAATCGTTAACAAAGCACGGGTACTCAACGTTGAGAGCACACGATGCCAAATAGTTAGGCTAGAAAGTAGACAGATGGCGGATGGCTCTCACAAACCAATTTAGCGAGCTTTACTTGATTATAAACGATAATTTAGGTTTGCTTTGTCCTACCGGACATACTGAATACAAAGTAGCGGAACTCGAGAATACCCGCACCGTGTTCATTGAAAATGAGCTTGACTAGATCGCGCATTCGTTGTGGTTGGCTATTTTACAACTCAACGTTTCGAACACCACGGGGAACTCAGTCAGGAGAGAAAAAATCAGACTCACAAGCGATATAAAAACAGAAGACGTCCGGCATCCTTCAGTGTGGGGTTAGCTTTCAAGGTTTTTTGCTAGCGAATGTGCCAGTAACACCTGTGGGCTGCAGTACCGACCAGATAACTACTCTATCGGATGATTTTCATAAGCCGTGATTACACACTGGATGTGGACTGAGTTCAAAATCGGCTAGACACATGACATTTTCCGCATATCTCCCTGAACGCTTGGGCAGTCTGTTTTTGCCTCTGACCGACTTCATTCTCTTATGTTTTCTCAGTCGACCTCCGTTTGCTGTGATATTCCGCGCAATTTCGCGCTACGCAGAAAACACATATCGGAGCCATCGCACACACCGTCCGATCTGCATGGGATTTTAAGCTACTCGCATGGTCCAAGTAGTGAAACTTCCCACGCAGAAGCAGTCACGCGAAACCGTGAATGTGGCAATTTGCAGTTGAGACTTTGAATAGATTTTATCACAAAATATTAACATAAAGCAAGGAATTTTTCTAATATAAAGTTTGGGAAATATCGCTCCACCTTTGATCCGCTAATTTTGCGTTGCGAGCTTACTACACTTAGCAAGCAGACACTGATCATACCTGTTTCCTTGGAGAACCGAAAATGCATATCCGTGTGTAGCATAGCCACCCACATTACTGCTCCCATAGATAAGTAATCAAGGTTCTTGTCGGGCCTCAAAGCTTGCATCAACAGTTTGTTGTTCCTTGGAAATTGGTATCAGAAGTTTTTCGGACAGTGTTCGGTCGGTTGTTCATCCTGTTCTCTTGGAGGTCTGGCATACACTTGTCAGTGGTCCGTAGGCTGCCCACCCTAAGGCGAACCCCTTCCAAGAAGAAATCCCTGCTTACAGAAGACCGTTGTTTCCCAAACTGCTTACTTCAATAGCCTCATAAACCACCTTGGAAGCGAATGATCCTAGGTCCGATGGCCTAGCACTAACTCCTTGTGAAACATGCTGATTTCGCTGACATCACTATGAAATGAGAGAACTCATGGAAATAATCCCCAAGCCATGGGTCGACTTTACCATAATCTCAGTCCTCAGTCAGTGGCCTTGAAACCCTTTTGGACCACTGATCTAGATGGCTTGTCAGCACAAAATAATCGTGTTTGCGGTCACAGAATAATTGAATGAGTATCAAATACCATCGCGTCATTGGTTCTGTTGCTAACCGATCTGGTCGGCTAAGTATAGGAAGGTTGAATACCCTTGTTCTGGCTATCGGAACTTAAAGGGGCTTATCATGCCGTCATGTGGTGGTTAGAATACCGTTAGCATACCTGGTCAGCATAACTTAGCGGCCGGGGTGTGACTGCTGTATCCGAACTAACGGCCGATTATCTTTACATATCAGACCACTGGTCAGGAAGCTGTTAACACATATTGCGTCAGGGAAGGTCACACTGTCTGAACATGGTACGGCTACCACGACCCAGGCAACTCTAACATAATTAGTGGGCCAGGAAAGGCTAGATTTTCCAGTATAGGATAAAACGGGTGGATTGTTTGGACGTCATGACTTACCTCTGGTATGGAACATGTTGCAACAAGGACGAACAGCTAATGTACCATTTGACTGATGGCTATTGCAAAAAGTTGGTGGTTGCTTGACTTATCCAGTCTAGCTTAGTCACAAAAGTCACGTCTTATATGCTTAAAATGAAACTCCCTGTGAGGCCCTCACCTCTCAACTCTTGGACACTACTGAAAAGAAGTTCGTGTCAACCGAAGGGAATATGATGGTGCTCGAAGAAAACAGAGTACCATAACGGTTCAGCTCAGTAGTGTGAATGAGAAAATCCATTCTGTAGCTAATTCCTTGAACAGAACTGGAATGAAAAAGTTGATTCCGGCACCAAATTATTAAGGAAGTGCTTGAGTCAACTCAACCTGCTCAACCAAGTTAACCAAGCAAGTATATTGATATTAGGGCAAGAAGTCTACCACTGTAACGGTGGACACTACTGATGAGGCATGCGAGTAGTATGTGTGTCCTCGTAACTCCGCCTTGATCTAATGGAAGGTGGATTTATTTATTATTACGGAATTTGTGCAACTGCTTTGCAGTTTTCGTTTACAATTGCGTGATAGTCAATGAATATCCAGGAGAGTTCAAGAAGAAGCGCTCAAGAAGAAGACGGATATTCAGTTTTTAAAAACAAAGTACAAATGAGAGTTTGACTTTCCTGTCCAATAGTCTGTAACTGTTTAGTTGGCTTTTTCTAATAAACAACTCCTAGGAAAAGGGCTTTCCTCCTTACACCACTACCAGGCTTCCTTCAGAGGAAAAACTTGCTGAACTAGCTCGAAAACTTTAATAGTAATACCAATTCAACAGTGGTGTGGCGACGGTTCCAGGAGGCCCTTTAAAGATGAATATTTCGTTGTCCATACCAACGTGGTTTTCAGACGACCTGAATGCATCTCTAGCGGATATAAACCAACGGATATATTCAATCTCAACGAGATTTTTTTTTCTTTGCGCACGGTCCAGCCGTCCAGAGGTCCGAAACCTACGATCGAACTAATGAATTATTATGTTGTCATGCTGCCAAGTTGTCAAGAAATGGCTGTCACACCCCCAATGTAGACAAATATAAGAGGCTAATGTGTCTCAATAATACGAATAATTTCAAGCTGCGATATCGCGTTAAACCAGTAAGTTGTCGATATTCATATTTTTTCCGTAGGACGGCTCTGTAGTCTCACTAACAAAGTGCTCCGGCAAAAGAAAAGCGTTCCAATGATTTTGGATAATTTTACTATATGTCGACTTGTTCAACCAAGCAAGGTTAAGTTGGGTTTTCTACCACCAAACACATCTTCCTATCCGCATACCTTAGAAGCAAAAGTCATTCAGCTAGTAAAAATAGACTACCGATCACAGCTTTTTTCACGGTTCTCGGTTAGTGGAAAGCAATGTTACTTTGAGCTCTCGCTTCAGCTGGGATCCAGTTTTTGGACGTCATTGGATGGATCCGAAACGCCTGAAGCAATTTACTAATGACTCCCTAAACTTGACTTTAGAACGATGACTAAATATTATTATTATTATTACTGAGTTTACCATTAACCCCGAAGACCCACTGACTTATCCACAATCACGTTAGGTGGACCTAAATCCTAAGGACTACGCAGCCACTGGAGGGGCTCCAGTCTACTGATTCACGTCTAGCCAGTGAACCATTTGGAGTCCGTGGATGTCCCCATTAAGGAAAACCCAGTGAAGGGGATTTCGGCAAAAAAGGACGAATCAGTGACAGCACTAAATACTACACTGTATCACAATTTCTTGGTTTGACAATCTGCAGTTCACCCACTTTTGGGTATGCATTTAGGAGCAAACAATGTTCAGATGTGATTCTGCGCTTTGAGAGGAGAGAGACTGCTTTGGATGTTCTTTTTTAAAAAACTGATGTGTTCGGTGTACCAAGTGCCTTTAAGCGATTGGTTGAACCGCTTCTTTCCGAGGAGGGACACAACTGGAAGAGAACTACTTTTTATGGAAATCTTAAGGTCATAATACGGCCCAGTGGAACGATAAGATCTGAGCCGATTTTGACCCGGAACTCCCAAACTGCTCTCAATTTTTTTACCTCAAGGGGTCACTGTAGCACACCAGTTATATCAAACATGAATCACGGTCATTATTATCAAAGACTTCGGGGCATCCGAGTTCGGATTTGAAACATTCTTTGACGTATTAAGTTGCCAGCGGTAGGAAGCAGGTGATCTGCCGGTAACCGTGTCAAACGTAGGGTGAGAATAAGTAAATTAACTGAAAAAGGATAATTCGCATATGCTTGTTGCATTTCATACATGCCTTGAACTTTACGGATTAGTAGAAAATGTCGAGGTCTAGAATCCACACCAACCGAAAGGTTTCTGAATGGTCATAGTTAAAAAATTATTTCTGTAGACCCTTCGTGAATCGCTTTATCTCATCACTCACCACATCTGCTCACTTTTACAACTGCCTTTTGGGTTGATTTTGAGCTGTAGTAGTATCATCCTCTTGGCTTTTCACATTTTAGAATTCTTCCACTCGTCGCTCTTTCCGAAAACCTTCCTCTTCCGCGGACGACCAGGCAGCACGCTCGTATTTGCATGGTGTACCGAACCTCACCAGAGACCCCTCACCTTGTCGAAGGGTAGGCCAGTGGAACGCGGTTTTCCGTATGTATTGTACAGCAAGCCCATGGTGATTATAGAAAAGCGTAACCTTAGCAACTGTCACACTCGACTCGATTTATTAGTTTACTAGTTATTGCCCTACCTCACAGGTAAACTTTTTAAGTTTCCAAAGTATTTCACTTCGAAATAGACATGGACCCTCCTCCATACAAACACCACCTCTAAGCCGAGACCGAAGACGGTATGGTAGACGCCTTTCCTCCAATAAAACGGCATACACACTATCAGTAACCAAGTTCAGTTATCGTACTTTGACCTCTCACTACTCGTTTCTTGGTTATTGGACTCCAAAATAGTTACAGTTACGCTCTGGACAGCCTGATTTTCAGGATGTTGATTGAATTACTTTGCCCTCTGAAGCCAATTCCGTCGCCTAAACACTGGTATACCCAAATGAGATCAAGTATCATAACGTGACTTCCTGTTGCGCATCACCGGGAAACAGTTTATACCATTTTAACTGGTGCGCGAAGAATTGTTTTCGGATTTTGAAACGGGCTATGAAAACGAGATACTTTATATTCCCCACTTACGGCAAATGAACTCGCCAAGGAACTTATCTACGGCACTGTACTAACACGGTTCGCTACGATCTGTGAAGTCAGCAGTCATATCCGATGCGGTTGAATGAGGTCAAGGTTACAGGGGACAGTGCGTAGTAGGAATTCGTGTAGCGGGGACGTACAACGGGTGTGTAGAGCTGTCGAACTGCACCTACCTCAGCTATTTAAAAAGTTTTGCGGTCCAATGGTCTGATAACCTTGCTGTATATGAGACCTCCACAAAATTTACGTCCGTCGTAGCTGTCGATACGTGCATATATTAGCTGCGAATACCGTCTGGTAACTAGTCGATTTCGGTGTAGCTACAACGTGACCTACAGTAATGTACAGATCCGCCGCTTATTCAGCTGGTTGAAGACAGACACAGCTTCCGGACCAGAGTGGGTCGATTGAAGTTCTGTATGTAAGAGAAACCAGAACAGTATGCAATAACCAAAGAGAAGACAGATTACAAAAAAGCGGCCGGTCAACTACAAGACGGCGAGGTTGGGTCACAACACACTCTGTTTCGACGTTAATTGTCTCAATCTGAGACAAGATGTGGACTATCCTGCATTTGATATGAAAACAGAATTACTCTGAAAGTTGCATGGCACTGCAGTTGTGCATCCTCACAATTAGGACGTTTAGAATGAACATACGACTAGTTAAATATGGAGCCCTACACCGGCTACTACCCGATGAATTGACACCTATCCATTCAGACTTAAACATGCAACCGCTTTTTGACGGTACCTGTCATGCTTATAAAATTAATAATACGCTGCAACTTTCGTACAGTTTGCAATAAAAACCAAGTCTCCCCTTCATCAAAAAACGGGTTAGTGACAGTTTAGCTGAACGGAAAAGACGTCTGTTTGGAACAGCTTGGTTTAAACTCATGAGTTCTAAACGCCGATCACTTTTAGCACCTCATGCATTCCGTTGGTCAGATAGTTGTTTGTTGTTTCGACTTTTTCCGGCAGATCTACCACAGTTTTCTTTAGGTTGCTGAAAAAATTAACTTCCAATATTTGTCCTCGGTGTGCTGCCGATAGAAATTAGCTATTAGAACCACTAACCAGATTTTTTCACAGCAACTTCAAGAGATCCGCTCATTTACAGAGGTCACATACAATCTTGGGCTCTTTTGGAGTAACCACTCTTTAGTTTCGACAGTGTAATCAACTGAACTACCCTGGACACGAAACTACAAAATGAAGAACGGCTATCAAAAAATTTTGTGTATTCTCAAGATAACATCACATTTTACCTTCCCTAATGTGGTTTTCATGTGAAGAAAGGTTGTGTGATTTGCGTGGTTTGCACATAGGTTTCATCAGTGCCCGCGTGGTGCCACACTTAATGTTGGAAACTGAGAGCCAAAGCGTCACCTGACTGGTTTTCCATAATTCCTTTGCTCAGCCTCATTATCCTGGAATTTGTAATGGGCTTCTTTTTCTGGACTTGCCAAATCACACAATTATTGCTAAACTTTGTTCTCCCAAGAGGCTGCTTCGTAGGGTTCGCAGAAAGGCTAGTAGAACATTAGGTAAAATCGATTCTGGGATACTTTTTGTACTCATTTTAAAAAATACATAAGTTTACTCGCCGACCTGCGCCAATTACGAAGTAAGGAAATGAATCCCAAAAGAGTTGGGTTCAGATTCTTCTCCTCGATTATTGCTGTTTTACTCGTGCGCAAAAGAAAACCACTCGATTCGGGGGCGTCAAGGGACCTCAGACTTTCTGTATAAGTTCGACGACGAACGACCACGAACGCAGGAGATAGGACAAACATGCGTTTTATTAGGACACAATGCTCTAACCAGCTAAACATTGGGCGAAACCAACTTTGACAATGTCTCATTCACAACGCACTGAGATGAGCTGGGGCGTTTGTGTATTTTGAGGCATCCGGGCACAGCAATTGAGCACCACTGTCCCCACACAGACGACGATGAAAACTAAGACGATTATGATCATGATTATTTCCATATAAACCTATAGGATACATTTCATCAACTTTTACTCAGAGTATTGTGGTAAATTGCTTTGTACAAAATGGGTTGATGACGCCGTTGTTGCAGTTGTTTTGATTGATCTCCTGATTATCTGTAAACAGCAATCTGTTGGATACTAACTTGTTTTTACACATCGTCGGATAGTGTCTGCTTCCATTGAATGTCCTGTGAAAATAGGTTAATACATCACCTGGTTATGTTGTCTGTTAATGTTTTACGAGCTGTCTCATTTTGAAGTGAAGTGATTAAACTAAAAAATCGTATGTTGTGGATGTCTTTCGGGTTTTGTTAGGGGTTTTAGAGGCCTTGAGGGACCATCATGATCTGTCCCTTTTGGTGGACGCTTTCAAGGGGCAACAGTTCTTACAATTTTCGAAATGCTACTGTGATTCTTACAAGTGTCAACCGTACAAACACTATCTAAGGTTTTAACTGTCCGTTCCTTCCATGACTGAAAGCAGTTTCTAATGACTTACACCCTTTTGCTTCCGAGCCAGTTGGTCATAATAGTTAGCATGCAGTGTCTTTTTCTTTCTTCGGAAGCCGATGCATGACTTTTCAAGTTTTATTGATCAAACTGGTTTTACGTTATCCCCACATGTCAAATATGTAATATCCTGCTTTCCAGAACGTGAAGACCCATCCAGCGGTCCGACTTGACGAATGTGAGTTTAAAAGACATGTCAATACCAATTTGGCTGTATCAGTGTTATATAATGGTCAGTTAATATGATGTGATTAGTACGTGAGCTCATACGGACTTCGAGATATTAGGCTTGCGTCTGGTGACACTGCGCGACATTTCAACATTCTTTTTTTTCTGAAAAGGGATTACTCATGGACGGTATCGATTACACGAACGAACTGTTCAAAACAAACCGTATATTACTAAGAAGAACCAAAAACTTGCGTTCATACTTCATTCCAAGAGAAGTCCGCAGGTTCCGAACTCTTTTCTGGATTGACAGAAACAACCTGACTCGATTTAATTTTTCAGCCCTTTTGGCCAAAGTTGTTTACTCCATCAAAATGTTCTAGGTTTACTTGCAACCAAGGGAGCTTTCTACCACAAGTACACAGGTTGTGAATCCAGTGATGCCACACCGTAGTTCTGCATATTGCCTATGATATGGTACACATAGTAATCAACCGCATTTGAATGGTTTGCATTTTCTTCTCGCGCTGGTTGGAAATGATGCTGTATTCTGCATGATGAATTCACTTACCTCACGAGTTGACGTAAACACAAAACGTATTATAAAAGGTGCACCAATGTTGAATCGAGTTTCCACAGGTAAATCAAATTTATTTAGAACTTCCAAATGTTTCATTTTCCACATGGACTGTCCCTAAACTAGGACATTTATTATCTACACAACCAAAGCTACTAATATTCGGTTCAAAAATTCGTAGTCTCCTTTTAAACTCAAAATGTAGAGACGAACTTCAAAAACGAACCGACCCCTTTCGCATAGTAAGAACCGTAGTTTAGATTGAACGGCATACCCGGAAAGGCACTCTATTCTCACTGACCGCCTGATTATCATCTCAGCATTGATAAACTACCGAAGGTTTCAAATAGTAGTGTACATCAATCGTTTTGTTAGTCTACAAGGCCATCCCTAGGTTTTCCGACTGCATGAGAGTCGAAAGCCATAAGTAATTACTGGTATCTCCACGTTGTCAGCTGACCGATAGTTCCTGAGCACTTAACCCATAATATCCGCACATCTTTATTCGTTGTCTCCGCAATATAATTCACTGAGGCCCAAACGGCTAATTTAGAGACATTAGTAAATTTACTAGAAATACTCAGACTGTCAAAAAGAGATAATATAAATTTTAAAAGTTAAATCGTCTATAATTGGCATAATTTCTAAAGAGTCAACTGTGTGCCAATCTGTGTGGTATGCGAGCCATATTTCCCCCTTTTGTAGCAAGCATTAAAATTGAGCACCTTTAGCAACTTATTATCCTGATATGCTAAGTTTTCCATTCTTAACCTATTAGTTTTGCAGCTGAATGACTCCTCTACACCCGAACATCAAAGACAGAAAGCATCTGCATGGTTGGCTACTGAATCTCCAACACGATGGAACCCAAAAAATGGTACGGAACACAGTAGTGCGACGAGCCCAAGTTCGATGGAACTGGCAATGCTGCCACGAATTGCGATGAATCAGGTTGATGATCCTATTTATCGAGCCACAGTTCAGGTGGTCAAGACTGTCAGGGTAGCCAGCCAACAGCTGATGTCAGCGACACCCGAAACTTATGCCCTTTTGGCGAAGGTGAGCGCGAAAACTGAACCTGATGTTTTGTTTCGTCATCGAGCAATATTCCATCCCACGCTGTTCATTGATCCATGGATGAGCTTTATTGTGGGTCTGGCACTTTGAGAATTCTATCAAATTAATTTGGCTTGATCTTTCAGACTTTGCAGACTTTCCAATCAATGAGACTTAAAATGTCCCTCTAGTTGCAAGTTGATTTCATCCGTATCGTTTTTATTTGAATTGTCCTAGTCTTCTAATGCAGTACTTCTGTTCAACCGAAACAATAAGAATATTAATAAAGCCCTGGATGAAGAAAATCCTTAGGCAGCTTACTAACGGCCTTGTCCTCCTAGAAAAAATTATCGGTCGCATAATTTTTAGTCAGCTTATATCGAACAGAAACACCAAATTCTTGCTTGCATACTGGGATTGTGTTATTGTGTGACGCAAATGAATCCTTCGTGTGTACCGTATTTCAGCCAGAGTTGTAACGAGAAGATATCTATCTGGGCCTCGTGACAACAGCATCTCAGTTCGCAACTGAGTGAGTAACTTCACTAATGATAATATGATAATGACCATTCACCTGTAACATTCTCCTAGTGCCTGGCTGCCATGCCATCTGAAGGAAGCACAAGGGTTGGGCTGGGCTGGGCTTGGGCTGCCAGGCTGCCCAAGCCTGGACAGGAGCAGTCAAGATGCTGAGGTCTAACTCGAACCACAGACCCTCCGGTCCGTACTTTCGCGTCTTAAGCACTTTACTAAACTCTATGGTATCTGTCCCCTTGATTCACTCGTTTACAGTTAAGACTGAAATTCCGTTCCTACCGTTGGAAATCCAACGAACTGCAGCTGAGTCATCATTTGAGGGCGTGAACATCGTGTCCATGTAGTTGTATGAATGTTTCCATGGAAAGTATGGGCCAATCATCACTTGTGTGCACTTTATGGTGATTCATCTTTCGGGCAAAATACTCACAGAAAGAGAGATTCGCTTCCTCCCTGATCCTCTATGTACAGGATCCAACTTTGGATGAAAAAAGGGAACACTAGACCAAGGACTGGCGTGTGAAGTCGGTGCCAAGTAGAAGCTTTTTTTGTTTCACGCGCTGTTCAGAAATGAAGTGTAAGTACTGTTCCCTCCAAGACTTACCATCACAGTGACCTCCCCTGTGAGCAACCTGCCTTCTAGGCGGGTGCTGTCTCTTAGTTTCTCTTCAGGAATATCGTTTAAACATCAGATCAACTCCAAAGTTCATTGAGTCGAGTGCAGGTGCTCACAACCCTAATTAGCACCATCGGTTCCATTTGGTAAGGGTCATTTAAGTGGAGAAAAAAGCACCGTGTCACTAATCCTCTCCCGTTGCTCCGGCGATCTGTACACGGAACCTAGCAGTGCATATGATGATGTCCTCATGTTTGCTTGTATCAGCCCGAAGAAACAAGAAAGTCCACTTAGAGATTGATTTTTCGATGCTTCTATGAACCAAGAAAAGCGACCTTCAAGTCCGAATGTCAAAGGTCAATGTCATTCAAAGTTCATAGGATTGAGTAAGAACCCAGGGATGAGGAAACAACCAGCATACAGTCGTTAAATAACTACCATTATCAAAACAGTATTTCAAATTTTGCATTGCCAAATCAGCCAGATGTTCTAGAAGAGTGGCTACGCTATTAGTGGGTGCAGTCCTACTCGGGTCTGCTCCAGTCCGCTCGGATGCATCTTTCATGTGTGCTCAGAACTCAAACAGTAATATATATACCTCGCAAACTGTGTAAATATTATAGTGATTTGAACGAGCTTCCGAACGTTTGAGCTTACTTTGTGAAAGAATGACGACATGCTGATGGCTCTAGTGACGACCCTAGTGAGATATATTTAACTGAGGGTTGTCAAAGGTGGTTGGAACCTTGTTCCTCACCCCAAGACTCATGGGGCGTTTTTCAAAAGCCTTCAACACCCTCTTCCTTTTTTCTCCTTTATTAAGGCTTTTTCCTCCATGTTTGTTTGCCATTTAGGCACTAGCATCTACTACTGGTGCACTGCAACCCGTAAGGACACTGGTGATAATAATGATAATAATGGTGAAGAGATATGGATTATTCTAATTTAATTCCCTCAGAAAGAAAGGCAGTGGTACACCGGTGCTTTTGAATATCGTCGTATAGTGAAACACCATATTGTGTGGTACATAGTATATGTCGGTGATACAACGTACAGTGTAACACAGCTATCTGTTGTTGAGTGTGGGCGTACAAAATTTCCAGCCAGGACATGGCGATTGGCGGACTCTGGTTATGGATCAAGTTTGATGTAGCACCAGGGCAATAATGTGCTTTTCTTTCTTTTTATCGATTTCTAGAGCATCGGTGCTGCTGTCAAAGATCTTCTCACTGCTGTTCACACTCACTTCAGTTCTGAATCCATCATTAATGAAGTAAGTAATATCATCCATCCGAGAGAATTTGGAATGTATGCTATTAGTCTCATGTTCGGAAACTGTGTTAGTTGGACCCGCACCCTAATTCTATTTAAAGCTGCTCGATCACCTGTCTCGGATTTATTCTGATAAGCGTGGAATGGTTGAGATTTTTGTGAATCCAATTTTTTAACCTAAGTCAACCAATGGAGATAAAACGCCAAACAGTGCTGGAATTCCACAGCTGATGCATTCCACCAATTGCGAGAATGATTCCGATTAGTCAGTGAGGGCCAGCTCAGTGAAGTGGAAGGTCAAGCCGGACTTGCTTAAGTCTGACGTTGCAGTTGATCAGCTGCAAGGATTCCATGGATATCAATACAAGTTTACTTCCTGTGGTATGTATAGCGTACCAACCCAACCGTTAGTCAACACTATTTACGAAGTCCATTCGGGCCTTTTAGTTGTTTGTTCCCCTTTGAAGACCATAACAAATTATGAGAAAAAGGGCGAGAAATAGTGGCAAACAGCAGTATTAACCGTTTTCTTCATTTAAAAAGGAATGCACGCGTGATCGGCACGGAGTTGCCATTGACGACAACTATCTGTGACAGCAATGGAGCATTCAAATTCGGACGATGCGGACAAAATTCGCATCTTATCTGTCTGTGCCCGAAAGCCGCCACTATGTTTTGGGTAGAAAACGATCATTCAATGGATGTTCGTTTCGAATCAGCTCTTTCTTAATTATGTATTTCTATGGAAAAAGAATGATCACGGAGCCTTGTTCTAACGATTGTGGGGTAGTCTATAGAGGAAAATGTTGGTAGCTCAGGTAGCGTAGATGGTCGTTGGCTTGTTCGCTGAGCTGGGCAATTTGATTGCAAACGTTTCATCACCAATCGAGGTAACACCATCAGTGCGTCATCAGTGCGTCACTACGCTCCCCAATAACGCACTGATGATGTCACCTCGATTGGTGATGAAACGTTTGCAATCAAATTGCCCAGCTCAGTGAACAAGCCAACGACCATTGTGGGGTATACTTATTTGGTTTCAATTACACTCTTTTAGCGGTTTGATTATCATCGTATTTCATATAGTTTTCAACTCACATTACAGATATTTCTGGCCGAACGTCAGGTTAACGCCTCGATGTTCCACCTGATCTCCACAATCAAAGATGCCACACTTGCCACAAACCGAGGACCCCTACTAGAAGAATTCCGTCGGCATCTAATGACACTGTGCTATGCGGTAGCTAATGATGCTCATTCACTGTACAGTGCTGTTCATGATTGCCGACTACGCAATTCCGATGGAAGAAACTGCCACACCTGAGCCGAATACTATTTCCCAACAATCGTGGACTGTACAATGTTGTATAGACTTCCGTCCAGACCATTACGCTGCCTCAACACCCTCTCTTCATTTCAATCACAGCGATTCATTTTACACTATCCTAGAAAAGCAAATGCACTGTAATAAACCTGTTTTGAGGCTCGTGACGAAACAAACGGGTAAATTTTGGACTCGGGATCAGTGGGCAATGTTGCACCGATGGGAGATTTTCAGTGATAAAGCAGTCTTGGCCATTCTGCAACCGTAGAACGTCTAGGAAACGTTGCAATTTAATTAAACTGAATGCCATGACACAATCCGATTTTTTTCGAGCACCCCTTGCTTTGCTTTTCTCGTATAGCACAGGTGCACTTTGTTTTTAAATCTAGCCTCCATAAAGTGTGAGTGCAAGTGAAATTAGACGGATATTAGGATAGCTTTTGTGCAATGCTGTCACTTCTTGAGGACAGGGTGAGAGTAAAATTGTCTGGATGCTTCGAAAGCAGAGCACACCTAAGAAAAGGGTGGCCCGGTCACTTCAGTTAAAAAGTTTTCCCAAATACTTTATTCCCTGATGTAACCTACAGTCTTTGTTGCTTAAATAGGGAAATTAAAACAAAACTAACTAACTAAGTGAATGCAAATCAGCGCTTCTGGACCGATGAAAGAGCCACTTTAGAGTAAAACTCCTGAAATGTCAACATTAGACAAACTTATCATCCAGCCCAAAAATGATACATTCGAATATAGGAATAGTGCCATTTGAGTTACTTCCTCCATTAAGTTACCTTACTCTCACACATCCCCTGCTTAAAGCTGAGCCGAGCTATGTTAGGCCTACGTTTAGTTAAGGCGAGCTTGAATCTCTACATAAGACTGCTTTGAAAACTCCACCTTCATTCAAGTTTCACAGGGCACGCGTAATTAAAAGACTACCGTTTATTGGTTTCGTGACTGCAGGGCAGATTGTGATGCAGGGTAAGAGGAAGCGAGGGCACGCCCGAGCGAGAGCGTGATCGGAATCTAGATTGTTTATTCGGGGCAAGCGAAAATGTTCCACACCGCGGGGCCATCTGAGCTAAGTGTAATGTGGTCTGGTCACGACAGCGGCTGGTTCGGATAAGGTGGTGACACAAACACTTTTTCACTCTAAGTCTCCATGGTTGACGGATCCGGACCGTCAGAAGGAGGGAGGTGGCACACTTTGCCACAATATATCTATGCGTCGTGCGCCGACACATGTGCCGCTGTTACTCCGGAGAAAAGTCACATACTGCCGCGTCTTGGTAGGTAGCCAAAATCACTGTGTCGGCGTTTGTTGAATGGCAAAGAAGATTCGACATGGCAGCGTAAAAGCAGTTTGTTGGATTGGTTGCGACTTTTCACTGAGGCGAGTCCACTGTCAAGCTGAGCGGACATATCAACAGCTCATGCTTCGATTCCATATTCTAATAAATGGGCTGTTATCGACTAGTAGAATATGATGAAACCCCAAGTGCTACGTTTACATGTACTGCATGCAATCAATCACTATCAAGCCACTCTTGTTAGTAGAACGCGAATAGCACAATTTACAAATACCCAGATCGATAAAGCACGTCAGTTGACGGGAATATGACGGTCGTAATTTCAAAACAGTACAGTGTTTTATACCAAGTGTTTATTCATCATCGTGAAGCGCACGTGTGATGTGAATGTGACAAGTATATCGCTGTGTCCAGGATGTGACCGAACTTGTTAAGGGATACAAGCCAGCCGATCTAATATCTACTAGAGATCGGACGTCCATGGTCCTTTCTTTGAATCGATTTCACCGCCTTGCTAGCCGCTGAGGCGGACCAGTCACCTAGTTCTATTGCAGCCTCAGAGCATGCATGAGCGACAAAAATGACAATCAGACCCGGCGTTGTGTTTGCACGACTACGGCGTTACGACGTAGGAACAGGATTTATGCTAGCCCGTTTACTTTTACGCATTAAGCCCCATGTATTTTTTTGTGATAGTGATAAGTGACGCACATAAGCCTTGCTGTAAGCTGGTTAAGCCGTCACGTTTACTCACTGTGCGAGATGTTCACCCATAGGTATGGCAGGCTATCAGTTTCACTGTTTATTCGCACCATGGAGCTTTCACATTCCGGATTTCCTCAACAGACCAGTCTAGCCACGATTATTTGTAGGGTATCTGAGTTTCAGTGTCTTGTTGTGACACATGGAGAACGCGGCTGGTTTGATCAGGTAAATGTGGGTAAGTGTAGGTGAAGTGAGACAAGGACCGAAGTTTGCCATTGTTTCAGACTTTGAATTTGTAAATGCATGCATCTGCGGACAAGCCATTAGACCTTGTATCATGTTCAATAATTTTCTTGAAGGTTTGCAGCAAGATACAATGAGTAGTGCTTCTGGTCAAGAAGGCCTGTCTTCCTTCAAGTGGTATCTCCGTGAGATAAGTGGAGAAGAAATCCATGGAAGTTTAGTGTTTGAAGGAGATATCTTCTACTGAGTCCAGAAGGGTCCTCAGGGAGAGAAACGGTTGGATCAAACAATGCGATTTGCTGACTAAACCAACGGCAGAATGAATGCCAAGCTTAACATTTAGAAGTTTGCGGGGAGATTCAGTAAACCAGCTGATCTCGAATGACTGTAAGACCATATGAAAAATACGGCGATCACTTCCCTGCATCAGCGTAGACAACCAGAACTGCAGGCTGACAAGATCCAGGCCCTTATTACTGAAATTACAGTCAAATTTCCTGTATTTTCGTGCAAGCCGCATCATAAGGCATATATAAATAGCATCAGTTATCGAACAAGTGTTTTGAGTTAAGCACACTCTAGCAGCGCCAAGACATGTTGGATCGATGCGAAGTGGCGGAGACCAGGTTAGTGAACATACATGCTCGATTCGTACCGTTCAGTTCTGCAACCGAACAATGCACCGCTGTTATAAGTGGGTGGTCAAGTGAAGTGTGAGGGTTTGTATTTGTCCACCTCATACGGCGGAAGCAAAAAACGGGATAAATTACATCCTGCTGAAGACTGTGATGATGAGTAGATAGAAGACAGTATGAATGGGCCTGTGTTTTATGCCCGAAACCCCTAGGATCGGGCTTCAAATTTTTAACTAGCGCTGTTTTCGGCCTGTTACCTTATGGGTGGAAGCTTTCGCACACAGCATAGTGTAAGGAGAATTTGAAGGTGTTTGAACTTAGTTCAAGCTTCACTGTTGACTCGAATGTAGTTATTCAGTGCCCTATCGGGTGTTGTTGTAAGGAAGCGGGATTTTCAATATGATATCGATTTTTGCGGACGATAAAAGTTGCCTTCATAAGGGAGTAAAGTTCATAAACCTTGTAAGAGAAACCAGCAGATTACTAATTTCATAACTCCAGTCCTTCATTAGACCATATTCAAATTGTGAGCCACAGGCTTCAGCAAACTTGATTCCCGCACGAAAGCAGAGAAACTGCACCATCCCTTCCGAGTGATCTCCGATTAGAGCAACTGTAAAAGAGACTTTTGCTTTCTTTTGAATGAATATTTTAAACGATAAGATGATAAACTAAAACCACCCCATGAGCATCCCAATTGGACATCAATTACGTGGATTTTGGTTCGGTACTAACACATTTTAAGAGGCCATTCTCAAAAATCAGCAGACACCCTTGCTTGTTCCCAAAACGCAAGTTCTCCTCTTAACAAAGATGAACAAGCAAAACTGATGCACTGAGCCTCCCTATACTTCGGTGCCTGTTACGTTTCTGGCTAACTCCACTTTGACTAAGTTTGTCCCCGTGGTATCTAAGGGACAGAAAAAGTTATTTTAATGTGTATGACTGTTTTATTTTTCCATTGATGGGCTTACCACGTGAAATGACTGATAAAAGGTGCTCGCGTCTCCATTCGACTAAATATCAACAAGGACTCAAATTGAACAAAAAGTAGGAGTCATTTCTTAGAAGTACTATCTTCACTGCACTGAACCAAATGTAGTATAATATCTGGAAAGTGCATGCTAACAGATGGTGGGTCGATAGCCCTTTCGTGGAACTACACCGGCGGAGACCGATGCGCAATGAATAATGTCACACGAGGCTTGAACTGAGCTTCGTATTCAGCTAACTGAACATCCTCTGTCCGGTGTAAAACCAGTAGGATCAGGGGTAGACTTTGACAATACGCTCAAATGGTAGACCATATTTCCAAGTCAAGTAAGAATAGCTGAAAATTAATGACCCATGATGCATGCTGAGGGAAGTCTGACAATGCTCACCATTATGGCTAGTTGCTGCTAGGCGCTAACCAGTTTGGTGTGTACAACGGCACATCAAGGACCGTTGTGGGCTTAACACTCACGAATATATAGATCGTTCAGGCTGGGCATTTGAAAATGTATACGCGAACTATATATAAGACGTCATGAAATAAAAAATACACCCCAAGTAAATCTAAGTTATCCGTGGAAAATAGAGATAACCTGATAACCCAAATTGAGGACATGAAGTGGCAAGCAATATAGGGGTCTAGTAGGTTTTTCGGCGAACATCGAGGACTGTCTCCCACCCCCTGTTTCATCTTTACTGGAAATCATCAGCAATGCGCACGAAACCCATAGAGTTTCGTACCGGCGACCTTCCGATCAGTGACTGAGCACTTAACCAATCGGCTGAACAACAGTCTGATTAGCTCTCAGACAGAATGTAGAACCGCTCATCCTTCAATCACAGGAACCAAATCAGGTGGTCACGTATTGACCGGCTCTTCGACGGATGACTGCTCAGATGGAAGTTTCACTCATCTTGATAAATCGCTTTTCCTCTGAGTCACTTTTAAATTGACGATATAATGGGAATTGGTCATTTTTCTAAGTGAGCGCTAACTACACTGCTGTTCAGCCTCTCGTGGCCGAACGATTAAGTGTTCAACTACTGACCTGAAGAGAGCGGGTTCGAAACTCTCTGAGTTTCATGATATGTTTCATTTTTGGCTTTGTAGGTTACATTTACTAGTTGGTATGTAACTTGTTAATATATCGCAAGGGTTCGGTGAAGCTACTAGTACGATTACTTTTAGTACTTTCTGAACAGCATGATCATGAACATAAAAAGTAGGCAATATCCATGAGATGCAAGGACGCAGGATTCCGGAAGAAACATGCTATCACTAATTCGCTGAACTGCTACGGATAAAATCGAGGTGATGTTGGATTTATTTTCCACGACCAAACGTACGTTATGCACACTCGTGGCCAAGTCTATTTGGACCTCTGTACGAGCGACATGGAGTGGACAGTTTGTGTGTTCATGTAGGACACGGTTATTTTTAGCTTGTTGAGGTCCGCTTCCCCTGCCGCTACACTGTCAGGCAACTCTAGCTATAACAGCACGGTATTCTCCGATTGTCCGGCACGATATAGTCGCACAGAATACATAGTTGTTTCGGTCGTTAATTTTCTCTGTTTCGTGCTGCACGCGTTAAATTAAGAACCTGCGAACCAAACAGACTCTCATGTAGTGATCAGTTCACTCAGGTTTCTCTAGGACCATACATGCTTTTCAAAGTTGTATACGTAGCTGTCCCAACCTCCAGTTTTTCTGCTTCAATGTTGTATACACCCATTGTGTGGGCTTTTTCAGCAGAAAACTAACTGTTTTTTGGAAAAGTTTGGTAACAATCGGTAGATTTATTGCTGGGCAACGTTTCGCTTTTAACACAAAAGCTTCGTCAAGCCAAGTGACTAGGTTACGAGGTTGGTCGAGGTATACGGCAGAAGGAGAACCAATCAAGTAAGCCAAGCTAAATCTTTGTTAGGTGTCGACCGAGGGATTTTGTGTTAGGGTGGGTTACCAATAGTTACATCATCATCAATGGTCATATCAAGCGACGCTGTCTATGGTCCGGTCCAGCCCTTCATACCACGTAAACGTGATCCGGTGCAGTGGATATCAATACAGATGGAATTTATTTCCAACCACAACCACACGTTTGTCAAGGGCAAACGAAGATCGTACCTTGACAAAACAAAGAAATTAGCCTGGAAGTGCTTGAGAAAGTGCAGTCAAAATTCACAACCCAACTAGCCTGTTTGGATGATTCTTGCATCTGACCTTCAAAAATCGACTGCAGCATCAGCTTTAGCTTCGAAATATACGTTCTTAACAACGATTTGCTGTTTTTCAGATCATTTACGAATATTCTGACAGTAAGTTGTTTCCTAATAAATCTTTTACCAATAAGACCAAAACTGTCTACAAAGTCTGTTTCTTTCGAAAGCTTAAATAAAATGGATGACAAGAACTACGAAGGCAGAGTAATGCATTTGTCATAGTTCACGTTCTAGACATTTCTCACCAGTATGCCCCATGCAGCAAGGCCTGAGAGTAGCTGCTGATAGGTATGTAGTAACCGTTGCTCGTAGTGTTCGAAACAACGCCAGGTCAAATTGATCTCGAAACCAAGTTTGAACAATCTTTGTGGGAAGGCAATATAGACCGCATCCGAAGGAAAACAAGGAAAATACGACCAAGTTAACGAGGGCAACCATGGTAGGAGCATATGCATTAGTCTCAGTCGGAGTTCAAAATTCAGGTACACGCAGAATGGAGCCAGAATAAAATAGGTCATCAGAGTGTTGCGTATAGAAATACCCAAGGGTTCATGAATGCCAACTTCGAACTGAATTATGCTTTTCGATATAGGTGGGATGGTTTCCACGATTGAAGCCAGCAACAAAAATAGTAAAACAAGCACTAATGAAATAAAACCGGCTAATGCGGCGCACTCTTCGAAGTGTCTGTCATATATTGGTGACCATGCGATCTTTGAATCGCTTACTAGATAAGTTGGCAACCGTTTACCGTTCAGTGACTTCCGACCCAAAATCTGGTCCATATACAGTTTGATATTTCCTATTAGCCGTTCCGTCGATCTAGACTGGGCTTCCAGTAACACAATCTGGTAAGGAAGACCAAATCTTTGGTAATAGATCCATATTCGTTTGCTACCGATAGAGGATTGGTAACGTAGACAGAGAGAACGTAGTAACGCCATGTACAGTTCCCGCGCAAAGCACGGTTGGCAGTAGAAATCGTGTGGTAAATTAACTAGTTTCCGTAAAGTCCACAATCCAGGATGCAGTGTTGAGTCCCTGTTGATGCAGCACAAGGTGTGTGTTTGAACGTAGTCCTGTAACATCTGGTGCAATGAAGGAAGTTCTTTAGGCACACCAAAAAGCAGTCTTCGTCTGGGAGCTCGGAACAGCCAGCTACGTAACAGATGTAGGCGACAGACATTTAACCAATGGCGGATAGTCCAGCCGACCAGGTAGATTTGAAGGCCATGTGTTCCATACTGATCCATTAGCATACGCATCAATTCAACAAGACTGGTGTACGTGGTGGCCAAATAAGGCTTGAAAAACTCATCAGCTCCTGCATTCAGCATACGTAAATCGAATATGGCGGTATCGACCTCCTGTCCCATTACTTCTAACTGTTGGTGAAGCCACGCTGACAAAGATGGGTTGGTTCTTACGTGAAACTTCACAAAGTGGTCACGAAGAATTAAATTGCGATATCGCCTGTGCCTGTGCCATTGATCAGATTCGATATACTTACTGGCTGCACTTGGCTTCTGGCTACCGGCACGCACTTCCTTACTGCTGTGAGATTCTTCTTTATCAGACTCTCGAATCGCCCGAACTCGTGAGCCTTTAGTGCTGCCCTTTAGTCTGGACGGAAAACGACGCAAACTCTTCAGTACTGTAGGCAGCCGAAAGAAGGAAGTTCCATTATCAGCGGGCATATTTCATCGCATGACTGACTACACGCCCGACACTCAAGAAACACAATGCTGAAATAAGACAGATCGTTTCGAACAAGCAGTTTCATCCTGGAGAGCGGTTATAACATAAACATACATACAAATTGAGTTCAGTTGGCCGTAGCCAAGCAGAACTCCGTCAATATGGCGGGGGCTGGGAAGATATCATAGAGCGATCTTTGATTTGGTTTCATCCGTTTTTAAAAGTGGATTTGAGTGTGTTGTGATTTTTAACGTAATTTTATACGATTTGCGAAGTGTCTGAGCGAAATCAAGCGGTAACCTGGCTCACCGAATAACTCTTGGTGACGATGAAACTTTCGTCACTTTTGAAGTTGTTTCGTTTTACATAAGACACCTTCTGCAGGAAGATAAGACGCTAAATAGCCGTACACCCCTGTCCGTACACGGGATTATACGAGGTCCCATCATCATCATTGTCAGCTGTATGTATGTTTACAATCTTCTGCATTCACGTTCAATGGTCACATTTACAGAGGAACTGGTGGAGTAGCCACGGTTTCACCGGTTTCTCTTCTTGCAGCCAACGTATTCTTAGCACACCTCGGATCACAGCAGTTGATCAATTCTGAAATTCTCCCGAGAGTTTGGCTGAGATACGTCAATGACAAATTTGTTGTCAAAAAAGACGTCTTGTGCTGTGTGTTATGTGTTATGTTCTTATCATATCACAACACCTCGGGTAACTCCATTCGCTTCACTGTAGAACTTGAAACACTTGTCAGAACGATTAACTTCTATGATTTTAAGATCTCTTGGAACTATAATCCCTTTGAAACTACAGTTCACCACAAAGCATCCGAATCGGATCGTTACTTAAAATTTAACTCTGCTCACTTCCTGAGCATGAAGCGAGCGATAAGTCGTACACTTGCTCGACTGCCATACAGATCACGCAACCAAGCCAGCGCAACCTGTGGAATATGATCAGTTCATCTATCGTTGGCGAGTTACTCCTTCCGAAAACCATTCGACGTACTTTAGCATTATTGGTTCGATGTTCCCACCTGACTCGTGTAATGTTCTGGAGGCAGTGACGGTCAGGAACTGAAGAGTTTTAAAAGTCCTCAGCGCGCAGCAGCGAGCTTTATAACCCATAAAACATTACGCTGCGCACCGCCGCACTGTAAACTCGACGCTTAACAGATAAGCCGATAATACGTTTGTGCTGCGGGTGATCGGGGCATAAAATGCCGCTCTGGCCTTCCCAGCCGGATGTAAACGTTGCCCTTAGCTAGACCACCAGGAATGATGCAGCTGCCCAGGTAGACAAATTTGTCTACTACCTCAATCGGTTCATCCGCAGGCGTGAGTTTTGGGGTGGAGTCCACCCGGTCTTGTAGCTGCACTCTACACTTTGCAGGTGTGTGTACGCCAAACGACGAGGCAGAATTGTTTGGGTTGTTTACTATGGTCTGCAATACAATAGCGTCAGATCGAAAAGAGAGCCCTGTCTTCTGCATACTCGATATCTGTAGGCAAACACCCTGAGGTGCTTCGACTCCACAGACATTAGCTGAGAACCATCTGACCGCATTAGTGATGTCTTGATGTCAATCGCCTGTAGCCGATTCATTGACTAGTTCAATGGCCTAGTTTGACCGTCGCCATTTTCAAAGCCTATTCATTGCCAAGAACAGGCCTCTGAGTCTCGTTTCAAACAGTGATACCCAGTTTTCCTGAAATCTGAGAAGATACACAGAGCGATAATCAACACAGGCTAAAAATACCGATAATTCCGGGACCATCTGATTCTTGTCCACAGAATGTTGAGTCAGCAAAACTGTCCACGCCGCCGCCGAGCTTCTTCGCGGACCTTTTGCACAAAACACACGTCCAAGATAGCCAGCCCAATCTTGTCTACCAGCTCAATAGCCATTTGAAATAAATCCTCGTCTATGGTTTGTCAAATTGGAATGCACATTCTCTCTCTATCCCATCTTTTTTAAGACTCAACTCAGAACTGATTTTAAGCACCTGCATCAACATATGCTAGGATGCACAAGAATAAACAAAAGTTAAGTACTACAGTTAATGCGGTGCGGTGGGATCTAGTGATCTGTGCTACTTGGCCTGGGTGGCCGGATGGACAAGAGCGTGGACCACTATTTTGACGATCTGGGTTCGATCCGCATATGGGCATTTTCAAGCTGGTCGTCTGCCCACATCCTGGTGCTCTGTACGCCTCTGTTTCAAAAATAAAGGGGCAAAAAACAGGAAGAACAAAAGCAAACTCCTCCCATCCGTTTTCATGTCCACTACTGAGATGATTGTGCGGGGCTACTTAAGCATACGTTTGTCTACCTATTTTAGTCGTTGAACTAAACATTGAAATACTCACATAATTTAATGATTTAACTGTTAAGCAGTTAGCAGCGGCGAAACTGGAAAGAACCTTAAATAGAGTTCCGGCAACTCTGTGTTGGTGTTAGTTAAGTTCACTCGTGCTGGACTACATTTCTAACAGGTCTGCAATAGCAGCAGATGATTTCAAGTGACAGAGAAAATCTAAAAGGTCGCATTTTGACAGATTCGCAAATCGAATATGAGAAAGCTGTAACTCACCTTCTATGGCCTGTTTTGGCCCAAAAAATCCCTTATTGATAATTTTTGAATTTATCGATTTGTTTCTGGACCAGCTACTTTGCCTCGGTGTGTCCATCGTCGCGGTGAACAGTCAGCGGTAAAGATGCCACGCCGCTACCCATTACTGGGAACAGAAGATCCACAGTCAATCAAGGCGACTCGGCCTTTCACTGCGAAATCCGAACAAGAAATATGGGATTTAGGCGATCCAACGAGCAACAGGGTAATCAAACCGATGAAAATCAGTCAGTTCCAACGAGATATGAATTCATCCAAATTTCCATTTTTACCGGATCATTCGGCACCAAATATGGCTCCGCGGTTGGCATGGACGACTGAAATTCAGAATTTGGATTTCGCTCTTCTGTTACCAGATCTTATCGAAGGATTGACTGACAAAGACAAGTCCTATTCAACAATTGCGATGATAGCAATCACCGACGTCTTTAAGCATGGCCCCGTAGAAAAAGTGATTGATGCTCTTCCCACTTTGACAATTGCCGTAGGGAAAGCCTTAGCGATGAGTAAGTTTTAATCCTATATCGTTTCACATTCGACTGCGCATCGGTTTGTAGTAGATCCTAGCTGGCAAAGCAGATCACAAAAACTATTTGTTTTGTACGCTAAGTAAACTTAGTTTCAAAACACAGAGCCCAACCCAACACCAGTTACTTAAAGAACTTAACCAACTCGTTGTTTAGAGGGGTGGTGAATCAGCTCCTTTTGAATCTTTGGGGGATCACTGAAAGGAAAGAAAACTGAAATGAAAGAAATGTCCTCTCAGGGTTCCCTTAACAAATAGAATCCTTAGAGTTTCTCATCAGATTGAGGCCACAGACAGTAGGAAACTGTAAGAAAACATTTCTATTGTTCATAGTTGAATTTAAAACTACTTTGGTAGCTAATTATACAGGCTGGACTACGATCAAGTTTCTACGTCTCCATAACTATAAGAGAAGTCATTCAGAGTCTCCGTTCCACCTTCATCTAGGTACGCTTGTGAGAAAGACTGCCGGATCGCAGTGTCGCATTTAACCTAGAAAAAGACAGGATACACCAAAACGCCATTAAAAATTCTATCCTGCACAGTTTATATGAGGTGAATACCGTCAAGTAAAGCGAGTGTCACGTCACTCATAAGAATGAAGAAACTTGGATTTCATCAATCAGTCATTAATGTGGTGAAATATGTTTACGTCCTCTAAAAAGCCTTAGGGATGTTAGTAGAATTCGGAATGGATATGAGTAGCAGGCTGGAGATCGACGTAATGGCCCTCTGGAGAGGTGTCTTTTCACCAACATCCATTGGTGTACGGTAACTTGGCTTTGCGGCCAATGGATATGTAGTCATAAATGTGTAACTGGGACTTCCATCAAAGAATGTGTCCAGCACCAGAAACTGCGTTGGTTATGTCGAGCTATCGTTTGCCGAAGAAAGTGCTGTTTTCAATGATCATTTCAGAATGGCAGAAGCGGAGGCTTGACCAACCTTTGACCCGGCAGAGGGGTGTGAAAAAGATTACGAAAAGTCTGGGTGTTGTAGATGTGACTGGCCTTCCAGGATAGGGACCGCGTGATCCCCACTGCACCTGATTGGAGACGCTACAGGATATGGCTACCAGTTGATATCACTGGCGTCACCGTCAGTTTCTATCGAGATTGCCTGAGTGAGTATCCGAAAGTCGAGGTGAAAATAGGTAAAATAGCACCAGTACTCGTCATTTTCGAGAAAGTTATCAGCTTGCTCGGTCAGCTTTTCATACAGTTGTACGGTTACGAAAGGTATGCGGAATTCCCCGCGGAAAGAACCTCCAGTTGGCTTTTATGGTCAGAAGAAGCAGGATGTTAAATAATTCGTTGCTTTTTCAAATAGTGTCACCTTGAATCAGTTAGCATCCGTGGGTGATTAACTGGCCCAATAACCAACAGTCACAAATCATAGAAGAAACAGCGCGAAAGCTGAAAGACATAAACAGCCCAGCAGTTACAGTTGCTGTTCATTTTATGCTAGGAATGAGACCACCGGCCATTGACCATTTATTCTGTTGCCAGCTTCACGCACGGAGCTGTGCAGCAGATAAACACGAACATCATAACCGTTGGTTTCAGACTAACCCATAACTTCAAAAGTATCGACCGTATTCAGGTGAGACTATTCACTGCCTGTTTGAAGTTTACATAGAACCTACCGCAAGATCTTTCAAAATTGGCACGATGCAGAAACTTCTCATGTAACTTCAAATGGATTGGTCGAAATTTCACCACCCAGTATGTCACTGTTTTATCACCGAGCTCAGAGCGGATTAGAACTTCACATCATCATATACCTAGCTTCGAAGCAAACTAATTCAGGTAAATGTGGGATTAGTGCGGCCACACAAGGTCACCATTTACAACGTAGACAAAACCGAGCTGCTTGACGCTGGTCACTGTGCAAAGCACCCCCCAGATGGAAACCAAAGTTTACGTGGGTTTTCACGAATTTCGACATGTTTTGTCAGCCAAGAGACCAATTTACTTGCTACGTTTTGCCCACAACACTGTTGGAACCGGTCAAGAAATTTCATGGCAAGTGAAAAAACAAACAAATAGGTGAACGAGAAACTGCAAGAAGGTCTAAATACTATGAGTTTGTTTTTTTCGGGTTCCTGTTACATACGGTCACATATAAGAAGGTAGGCTATCCCATCATAATGTGATTAAATCAGGGTGGCACGGAGGCTTTGCGAATGTTGGACGCTTAAAAGTTTAAATTTGCACATCACAAGGATACATCGCAAGCGCAGTGTCAGAAGTTGATTATGTGAAACTTTGTCACACGGTGTAGCTCTGACACTGGGCCACCAACATACAACAAACCAGGTGCGTAGGGTTGCCCTCAGAGATGGGGAAAACAACTTTGGATGATGCCAGTCTTATTCCCGGAATTACATTTAATAGAAGTTTTGTTACAGTCAAACTCCATGTTTCGTCACTGGGTCATCGGTCGTACGGATCGCCGTGTTATCGACAGAAGAAAAACCAATGATTTTCCACTAACATGGCACACACCTGATTAAGGGTTTTCATTAACCATGTACCCTAGCAGAATTTCGTAACTCCTTCTAGCTAAAGGAACAGCGGTTCTTACAAGAATATGTGATTGTCTTGACTTGGTGACCAAATAGTATGCATACAAGCCATAATTCATGGTTTAAATCACTGGTGCAGCTTCAACTTCATTTTGCTTATTTGTGTGACCAGGTTTTATTGGTATGAACTCTTCGTTTTTATTGAAGCGCGGAATAGATGTAAACATAGGTTCATTGGACTTGTATTCTGAATTTAACGATTCTCCAACTTCCAAGATACTCTGTCAGGTCATAGCTGTTAGAACATATCCATCAGGCGGTCATTTCGCAACACTGGTTAGTTCTAGTCTTTGAACCAACCGAGTGGTAATCTGTCGTAAATCTGACAAACAGAGAATGACACGCTGAAAAATGTCTTAAAGAGCACGTCTTGCAGACGTTTTATCGCAATCAAGCACAACCGCAGTGGCGAAATTCAATAGACACGCTTGGTGAATGTGTGATTCCTACTTCTCCATTCCACATTTTGACGGAATCGCCCACCACTTGTACACTGTGTTTTGCAACTTCTCGCCAAAATGTGTTTATATGAGCCCTGCTCATAATGGTGCTGTGTGCACTGACGGACAATTAAAAACCCGGCCATTGACGGTTCAACAGACGTTGAACTACTGGCATGTAGGTGGTGTACGGCATCAGGCAGAAGCTGAACGACGTTGTGCTCGGACCTTGTTCCCAACCGTGGTTCACGGACCGCAGCTATCCGGGATATTTTGGGAACCGATTCATCATTCCTAAAAAATCTATCGTAATGTGATCAGTAAGTGTAACACTATTGACAACTGCCACTCGCATTGGCAAAGGGCATAAAAATACGGCACTTGCATCTGCCTCAATGTTCGTCAACATTTTTCTCATACTGTTCGAATCGTTTAAGGACTTTCTGGTTATAGCGATTTTCAGTCATAGCGGTTCAACCCTCATCCCACCATATTTCTTGGATGGAACTATAACCTACATAATTCTTCTTTGCTTTCCTGCTGCTTCCTAGACTCGTGATAGAACTGAACTGAAATCAACGGATAACAAAAGGGTGAAGTAAGATGGCCGATCGTTCCCTAGACGCCTCTAACATCCATACTGCGGCACTTGAAGACTGAAGAATTGGGCTTTATTATTTACCACCAACCAAATAATATCTACAATAATCTCTCTATAAAATAAACGCCATTCAGCGGCTCCCAAACTGTTTCTAAATTCCAGATAGTGCTTAATCGGAGGTTTGCCATAAAATCGAAGCCATGGCTACAAAAACTGTTTTCTTGGAGTTACATGAATTACACGACATTACATGACTTTTACAAAAACGTACGGTTACTGAGTGAATGTTTTACTAATATTTCCTGAAGAGCAATCAGCCATGCGAAATTAAGTACGTTCCTCTCTAAGTTGGGCAAACCATTGCCTGAAATTCTTTCCCGATTCGGAGATGAATGATCTCACATGAAGTATTCTGCCCGGGAGACCCAGGTCCTTTACCCAGTATATTTTACTGCACTTCTGTTTTGAAATGTGCGACATACCAGACATTAGCTGCCAATGGTCGCATTCGTGATCATCTGACTGCCGTTTTGCTACGTTCACCATTTTGAGGGTAATAATGATTATCGTTTTTGTGGGAAAGATAGACAGATTTGCGGTGAAACCACTAATAGAATCGGCCTGCTGTCGTATGGCAGACCGAACGAAAGATGTGCGCTGTATCCAATCGCTTATTATAGCTTTTCTGGCTTAGAATAAGCAGAACCCAGTACTCTTGTTTTATATAGCGAGCGAAATTTAGTCAGTCACAGATGAAACTGTCAATACCTCGGAGATAACTGCTTGATTTATGTTTTTGGATTCTAAGTATCCCACGCTGGATTGCTGGAGGATTTTACTAGTACGGGAGATTCATGTTATGAAAAGTTGTATCACAAAAATATCCCCTTCATAGTGTTACTTCGTCGGAGTTTTCCCGTAGACGATGTACTCACAATTAAGAGTTGCTGAAACCGTCCCCTAATTCAAGACACTGTTTAGAAAGAGGTCCCTTACATACAGGTGCGTCATACTACAAAAAGTAACCTAAATCTCGAGACTATTTGGTATGCCCATCGCCACTGCTGAAACGCACCAATCCCTTTACCTAGCAATCCACTCCTCAACTGTCCCGTCTTCGATACGAAAGTGTGGTTGTGCACATCGAGCGCAAAAGTTTGACAATTCGTTCCTCCATAGTAAATATCTAATGTCTATTTCGGCCAGCTTTGTCAAAGTTATAAAACATATCGGGCACGCTGCCTGCTGTTTTTACAGCGCTTGACTTCTTATTTTCAGACAACATCGAGGTTAACAGACGCATAATTGAGGCCTTACGAAGAATGTGTGTAATTCATCCCGGCGTGGGGCCCGACTTAGCCTTTTATGTGCGAGAATTACTGGTACCTTTGCGATACTATTTCGAAAAGAGCAAGAACCAAAAAGATCAGATCGTCTATAACGAAAAGCTACATCCGGACATCTATGACCCTATCGACCAATTGGTGAAGCTGTTTCTACAAATTGCTGGTTCAGAACTTGATACAGCCGAACGTAACATAAAAAAGGCCATCCCAACCTATGAACTTTCACACGGTCTTTAATTTTCCTCAAGCAAATCGAGCTTGATGTGTATTCAGTTCCACTTTGTTGTTTTATCAAAAGAAATATAATTTTAGGACACCCTTGTCCAAATTTCACTGTTCCTGGAGTCGAATGCAGAGATTCAGTTTATTGTAGAGGAACTAGCGCAGACTAAGCTCTGGTGATCAGTATCTAGTGGAGGTTTCTGTTCCTGACAGAAGGAAATTAACTGAATGAAGTAATTTGTTCACAGATAAAACGCATTAGATATCCTATCAAGAATAGGTTCAGTGATCAGTGCTTCTGGGAACCTCCAACGTTATTTCGAGCATCCAATTAATATGGGCCTCAAATTTCATTATACTAGTTGTAAGGATCATCTGAGGCTCATATCAACAGGCTTATCGTCAGGCAAGCCAGAGTTAAAGGTGAGTGTTATTTGTTCTCCTCATAAATGAAAGTAGGAGTGTGGGTTTGGCCCTCATGTGTTTCCCAGTGCTTATAAAAGAAACTGGATATCATATTGTTGCTCCACAGTCACCCAGCCCCACGCCTTGTTAGTTTAATAGACTGAGTGTTTGAATTCGTTGGCACTGAAATCCTGTCATCCGTGACACGAACCGGAACAACACAGAGCTGGTAAGCCTCAGTAAAAGAGATACAACTGTCTACCACTTTTTGGTTGTGTCTGGATAAGACACCGAAGATTGGTGGATAGTACAAGTGAACAAGAATTCACCTCAGAGCATTCACGACATGATTTTGAACATCAAGTGGCATGGTCACGAGTACTCAGAAAGAACTTCAAAAGACACAACAGAGGTGTCAGATGGAGATTCCCGGTCAAAAACAAATGCACGGAGTGTCACCCATTGTAGTTACCAATCAGGGATTCAACCTGTTGTTTCCCACGGTCTTGTTATGACGATGGGTGCAAACAGGAATTCTTCAGATATGGGAAATGCAGAAGATAGGCAAAAAAATATCCTAAAATGTCACACAACATGGAAAGCGAGTTAAAATCTGCCCAAAGAAAGTGTTACGATATTGATATGGGATTTCCCGGGCAGTCAGGGTAGGTACCACACATACTCACATATTTGGAAATATGTTCAGGGACCCCCAATTTAAGCGGTACTAAGAAAGGTCGACCTGGTACCCAAACCCAAGGTCCTTGACCTCTCCGAAATCTATGCTGGTTGAGTTCAACCGCCCTAAAGGGACTTCGTATTAGCACGGTATAATACATTAAGTAACAGGCCCACTACAGCAATCCCGAAAACGGATATCCAAGGGAAAAGGGGGTTCGGTTTCTTCTCAGGCTATTCTCTGTATGAGGTGGTAACGCTTATGACTCGACATTAGTGAGTCGTATAAAATTTCACGAAAATCAAGGAGTCTCTAAACATGTTTTTAACCAAACTTCAGTTTTCGGAAAAGTTTGGTAACAATCGGTAGAATTATTGCTCGGCAACGTTTCGCTTTTGACACAAACTTTACAGTGTTTCTTCGCTGGCTACACCCCCTAGTATGCATAAAGTACTAACCGTACGGAACTTCTCTAATATTCATGAAAAGCTTTGTTTGTTGTTCCAAAGCGAATTTCTTGCGTTATTGGACCATCCGAATGGAGTTTGTTGATGTTATCTGTAGTTCTAGCTTATCTACGTCCCGTTTTTGAAAGCGGTTTCGTCGGACCATTTATTTAACCACTAATTCTTCTTAATACGAATGATATGATCGAAAATGGATATCGATTCGTGACAAAAGCCCACAAAATTCTGTCCGTTTCATCCTAGGAGCACCTTAAAAACAGCTACCTCTCGAGTTCTAGCTTCCATTTGTAGGCTTGGGTAGTTCCAGGGTGACACTCGACATATTTTCCAACTAAAGCTTGGCTCACTTCATTAGAAACATCATCCTGGTGTTGCTATGAGATGATACTCTGTACTTGGGTGCATGGAGTACTCTGGACTAGGCACAGTTGTATATATCCGGACGTGCCCCGGGCTGTGGATAAGTGAGTAATCTCCTCATAAGCGGCCGTGAACAGGCAGTGGTTATACTACCGGAACGCGGTAGGTTTTGGCCCAGTGTCCCGATCCCTTATGGAAAGCCGTAAATGCCCAATAAAGGTATCGGGACAAGGCCACCCTTCGGATAGTTGTTGAGCGGGAGGATGTTGCATTTCTCATGGAACCGACTCCTGTCGCTCCGGGTTGCAGTGTTCCATTAGGCTGGCACCCACCTCCCTCTGACTTGCGACGTGAATGGTGTATGGAGTATGTATGGATGAAAATCTGGACCGAAACGTTGTGGCGCTCGGCGGCATACGTGGTCGCAGGGCGCGTTGGGCAATCATCTGTAATCAAATGGCACATGAATTAACCATGACCCCCTTTTTTAACATGTGTACCGCCAAAGGTGGTACGTCGGTCTTTTCACTGAATGATCCACAAGGCCGCGCTGGAAACTTCGCGAGGTAGTGAGAAGCACCGAGTTGTGAATGCTCGATTCTGACTGGCCGACATTCTGACCAATCAAGACCTGACTTTCTTTGGTCCGTAGCCCGCAAGTGACATCCGCCCAACCAAGGTGACGTTCGCTTATTAAGAGCGGCTGGCCTCCGGAAAATATGTATTTTTAGTCTACAGCTAGTGTGAACTCAAATATAATCCACCTCCTACACACAAAACTCATTTTCTATATGCCCGCCAGACTTCTCGTCCTTTATTCACTTTAAATTCGTATTCGCTCCATCTTGGAAAACAATCCAACCGTCTCCCCCAACGGCCCACAGCCGCACCTACCAAAGGTTCTCAGTATTCCAAGCTTAATGCGCTTTCCTTAAGTCAACGTACTCACCGGGTCCTGTCAGTCTCAATGTTCGAACACTAATGCACGTGGACTGGAAAGGCGAATTAGCGAGGCCTTTGAGACAGATCTGTATGACAACAGCTCAGTTGCTTGTTTGGTTTCTGTTTCTGCAAGTAAACCCCGTTTACATTTTCCGGTAGACCTCGATTTCAGTGATAGGTGAAGTAGGAGTGGTTATTGCTTGGAGGATCTGCGGTTGCCTTATTAGACTGGAATTCAATCATCAGTCGATTCGGCACCAATAGATTTGATAGTTCACACAAAACATATAGAGGTCAGCCCAAGGATCGCGCTTTATTTGTCATTTCTGCATGGTGACGGCAGTCACAAATTAACAAAAAATGAGCTCCAGTAACGTCTACACGAATCTCTCCGCCGGGTACCCAGATCAGGTGTCTTTTTCCGTGAAAAAAATCACGCAAGTGGCTTAAAGGCTGCACGGAGAGTAGTGGGGTGAAGTCGCTAGTAGGTTACCGAACAGTGGATGGGAAGTACGCCGATGATATTGATTTAGTCGAGGGTAACGCTATTGCCATAAGAGAACTATCGAGCTGTCTCGGTACGGTATGTCCTCTATTCCATCCAAATGTAGAGTTGTTTCTCATGACTGGCAAGGGACGATCCCTACGCTCAAGTTTGGCAGTGACCTCTTGGTTGAAGGTCACAACTTTTTGCTTGGAGAGCTGCACCATACCTGACGGAGAAGTGGGAGACGATACCTCTCTAATTAGAGGCTTAGTCAGCACTAATCAACTTGTGATACCTCTGGTCGGCGACGGAACCTGTTTGTGATTGTGCGAGCCGTGCTACTGTACGCTTGTGATGGTCGAGTAGGAATGATGTATCGCAACTGTTAGTCTTCTGCAGTCGCCAGTTGCGCATAAATCCAACATCTCGCCAGCAGTGAAGTGTGCTGGGGAGTGTGGCTCTTCCCGTCCACCTCTAGGGACCAGCATTTCAATATACCTATTAGCCTGGTTATGGCAGTTCCTATGTATGTCACCACAGCTGCGCACCGTTTGTAGGTGCTTAACCCGGATGGAAGAAATGAACAGGTGCACAGCTGATGAGCTGGCGACGGAACATGAAAAATTTGACTACTAACATATGGAATGTAGTGCGATCTAGGGTTCCACGGTCCGAAAGACCGTGGTAAAGTGTCGTCAGGACCACTGAGATGTGGCGCAGTGCGGAAGTCAGTGGAGTGCCTACGCTCAAAAGTGTGTCGGTTACCAAACCTGTTCATCATATCAAGCAAAGCGAAACGAATTACAAACGCGTGCAGTAGAGCCGACTAAAAGTTTTGTCTACTGCATTTGCATGGGTTTTCTTTCGTCCAAGTTTCTGGTGCTCAGTCTGTACAGATATCTGCAACAGAAATTAACCTGTGTACCGGCGTGCAAGGTGGCGTTTGTTGAAAACGACAATCTCGTGCATGAATATTCCATGACAATCAACTATCGCACGATTAACGGGATCCTCATCGATACACGGAGAAGTAACTAGGGATGAGCGAGTCCCACTTGTCAGTGGCAGAGAAGCTCAGCGATTCTGACTTCAAATCTCAGAGTAATATTCCAGTACGTTTCGAGCAGTTTTGGAGTTACCCACAAGATGACCTCTACTCTGAAACTCAATTTGTGCAGAACTTTCATGTGATCCTTGAAACACGGGCTTTTCTCCTCAATGAACAAAACCACGGATTCTCTCAGGACATTCTGGAGTGAATTCTTCAGAGATAGAATGCCTTATACAAGATTAAAGGAAAATTCCTGTTGAAGACTGACCTCTGTCAGCATTACAAAAGTACAGAACAGGCTACGCAAAGAAGTAATTAGACTATTCATCTTAAAACAGAGTTGGATGAAAATTGAGAAGCATGTTTTCTTGACATTCCGCAAAGGAACCATCCAGTACCTGAGATCGGGTGGGTAACCGGAAGCAAGCAGACACTGGAAACCTTATTTACAATAAAAACGACACCTTGCACACGAATATGCCTTTTGACTGTTCTTCTACAAAGGGCGTTGAGGTTCTCCACACGGAACTTTGAGTCATGAGTAGGTTTGACGATCCTGAATATCGAAAGGAAGAACTGGGCTCGAAAGTCTACGGTACTGTTTGCACAAAAGTAAGCAAAATCATGCAGCAAACCTTAATCGTCCATGTTCGTGGCGTCAACAAGTGCGCAAGTCTGTCACCGACCGGCACAGTACAAGGTCCTCAAACCACCTAACGACGAGCCGAATGTTGGCTCGGTAGTATAGGTTTCGGTCGTCCCTTCCGAGAGCAGTTTCGTCATTCTTATTGGAGGTGCGATCACACGGAAACCATGACGGAACAAGTCAGAGCAGTCTCAGCAGACGGGGCACGAGCAGGCACGGGTAAGTAGGTCAGCTACGCACATTCACACATGCTAGTTAGGTTATCTGTGTCGGACGGGGCGGTCTTTGCGGCAAACTAAATGACGGGTACGGATCGGCAAAACAAGTGGGGATCAAAAGTGCACGGACGAAGTAAGCATATAAAAGGGGGGATCATCACACCTTATTTTAGCTATTCCATCATGCCACAGTATTTCCGACTCGTCTGTTGTTGTATGGTGACCAACCGGTCCAGGCGATCGTACATTTTGTATAGTTCTCGGAGCACCAGACTGCATTCTGCTAGCTATAAATCCATACACCGTAGCCACCCGAGGTATGCCCGTTAACCATGCAGTTATGTCGGTAGGGAATTCTCAAAAAAAGACATCAGTGAAGACAGCTGACCCTGGTAAAGGGTCGAAGTAAAAATAAACCACATCAGCTCTGTGATTATTTTGAGTAACACAGTAGGACTAGGGAGAAGTAAACCACTGCTCCAGCCAAAGAACTGAGGTTTTGGATGGCTTGAGTTCGTACGAGTTATGTGGATTGTTTGAGGATTCACTCCTTGGAAAATAGTTCCTACAAGAATCAAGCAAATATGTTGCTAAAACTCTACATCCAAAAATTCTATATCACGATCTTACCATGAGGTACTGAATGTTCGTAAGCCATTTTGTGAATGATCTAGCAAAAAGCGACCAGCGTTCCCCGCATGTCACAAAAAGACGCGTTTAGAAAGAATATTCTTAAAAACAGTTACCCTGGGCGTACAAGAAAGAAGCAGTTATTATGCCAGTGACAAAAGAATATAAAATCATGCAAATGTCAACTTTCAAATACAGGGAAAAAGAACCAAACATAGGCAATGTAATGAAAGACCCTTTGGATAAAATCCTTCACTACGGAGCCCATATTCAGCTATTGGCTTCAAGCAATCGAGTATGCACATCGGATGTCGATTGATCTGGCTCTGTAGAATGTACCACGTCAGAATTTGAGGTCCTTCGTCGCTGAGTATACTCCAGTCTGGTCCAAGACAGAGGAGCTTGCCGCCCAAACAAGACAAAAAGGATACCACAAAAACAAGAAATAGCGGATGCCAGGACAAATACGTTTCTCCACGCAATTGGAGCAGGCTAAAAAGAGAAAAAGCGTAAACCATCAGAAAAATGGGAACGTGCCATGGGAGAGGATATAGGGATACGTAACGCCGGAAAAATTCGAGTGCCAAGTAAATATGTAAATACAGCGTATACATTCTAAAAATGGCGGTGATATTGATGCGACGTACATGTGAACAAGAATATGGCATTGCTCTAATCTAGCGTTCACGCGGAAACCGCGAGAAAACTCCCTTTCCTAGCCAATAAGGACTCTACCGGGCAACACTCAGGTCCAGATACAAGCTCCTGATCCGAAAGCATACCGACACATAGAATGCTCAGTGTAGGTCCGAGCGCCCCATGCTTATATCAAATCTCGGGATTCGATAGGTTATGTGGTGGTTCTGCACGAGAAAACTTATCATGATCCACGGAGGATTTGATATGCTTCTAACCCTCAGACCGACACTCTGTTTTGAACCGCACGGCAACGAAAGAACGGACGTTGCCACACCAGTACCATCGACGGAAGAACAAACAATTCACCGCGGTCGAACTTTTGATTAAATCAGGCGTTGTGCAGTAAATGTACCGCCTTTTTCGGTTCCCGGAACTCAGAGTGACTAGTCGACGGGGTTTGTTATACAAATCTACCATTTTTTTTATTGATGACTCATTCGGTTAGTTAGCTGACGTGTTTCACATCTATTGGTTGCCCATTTTTCACAGCAAAGCGTTTTGCAACTTTACATACCTTTTTCTACCGTTAAGTATGTGTGTTACATTTGTTGTCAACGTTTCATCTAAACTTACTGTGTACTATGTGTACCTGAGAATAGGAAGCTCTGATTATTACTTTTGCCTACCAGTAACAGTAGCATATCAGTAGTACATCAGCAACGCCTGGGACTGATTTATGTCACAGATTGGCAAGGTAAGTCTGCATACCTAATAACCCGTGGGCTTGAGGTATTTTGGAGCACAGTGGAACCACTTCTTCTAGGAAACTTCCCAAATTCAAATGTTTCATTTACTTTGAAAATGGTCAGTAGTATGGCCCTGAGAATCAAGAAAAACCCGCCTCAGGTACCCCGTTAATTTTGCTATTGTCAGACTCCGCAAATCTTATGATTTGAAATGTTTCCAAACTTCTTCCTTTCACAAAACATTTATCCTTCTCTATGGCGTCAAGCCATGTAACATAAGTTGGCAGTTTAAGTTTAACCCACTGTCGACTTTTTCAGACAATCTGAATATTGGTGAGTAATCAGAATGATTCAGCTTGATTGACTGATTTTTTGCGGAGGACTCAATCACCACCAAGTAACGGTTTTGGAATTTTATCCAGCTTTACTAAGATCCCCGACAGCTCAGTCACACGAGACCGTTTGTCCTTATTGAGGCACATCTGGTGGGTTCCGATCACGTGACCCCTTGGTCACCAGTTTCAGGCTGTTATTCTCCATTTTATTTAGCAGTGTCCAGTGAGTAGCAAATTGTAAAGATAGGAATCGTACCAAACAACAAGATTATAAACATAAAACAGACATTTGAAATACCTTTTTGCCATCGTTGTGTGACCCGGTTACTTTTATCGAAAATCAAACTTAGATTAGCTATTCACTATAGACTAACACTTTAATGAGCTTGTCGAGAATATCAGGAAGAAAGTTTGCTTCTTTCGATAAATTCGCGTAAGATTATGCTTTCCTTTGGCATTTTTCACCAGATGGGAGGTGTCAGAAATTAATTACCAGAACCATCAACTCTTAGCGCCGGCATAATATTATGCGGCATCCCAGGACAACGTGGATCCGTGTCATTCAGCGTAAAACCTTTGAAATTCAAGACAAATATTCTTCGGCAAAAAATGTCCAGTCAGTACTTCACCTTATGTAAAAAGAGATTTTTCTGCATAGGGTGTGGGTAAGCAAGTACCCATAGCAAACGCGCTTGCAGGAATATTTGTGCGAAATCTCATCACGCACACACATATCCGTTGAAACTAATGAGGCTAGAAGGGGATGAAGTGGGAATATACGCCAAGTTCGTTCACATACATGGTTGAGCGGTTGAAGAGCAACGAGGACGAGTTTTCAATTATTGCACAAAAGCACAACGTATGTTGTGTTCTATCGATGCTGCAGCACTGCCCAAGTTGTCCAGCCTGAACATGGGGCTAGTGCTCAATCCTGGAGCGCAGTGCTAGTAGATCGCTGAGCTATCGGTCTAGAAACTCGTCAAGCAAAAACTTCTAAAACTTCTCCATGCTGGAAGTTCAATTTCTGCTAGTTCCTTAAAGACAACCGTAGCAGTGGGAAGGACGATGTCTCCATCAAAAGAAGGATTACATAGATTTGACTCAGAAGAAATGGTTTGAAAAAACAGTGGGGTGAAGACGATTGGGTAAGAAAGCAGGTGTATGAGTTCCTTAGTCAGATGAAAAACAGCACATTCAACTCACATAATTACTCGTGAAGACACCGACGACTAGTGGGGCTACAATGCCACTGAAGGTCGAACAGGCGTTAAACACGGAGAACAGGAAACCTATCAGAAAATAGGAAGAGAGGAGGAAATAACGGCGACTCATGGTGTTACAAAGATGAATATCTTAGCGCACAGCACTTCGGTCATCTGACGTGCAAGGTGAACTCTTTCTTTGCCACTCTATCAGCCCATACTGTCCACGCCCAAATTATTGCGTCTGGTTAGGCGGACACATTGGTATTAGAGTTGTGTGTGAGCTGCTCCAATACAACTTGTCTGGCAGGTTTAAATGGACTGTAGCGCTGTCCGTAACTGGGAGATGGCAGTAAATCCCGAGTACGGCCATATGTATTAAGATAGTCGAAATAGTCAGATAAGAAAGCACCGAGTGTAACGAGCGGCGGGCCGTCCTTTAACCAAGGGCTCATTAATTCCATCACACAATGACCTCGAATAATTCTGTACAGAACGTTGTTTAGCACCTATTTCAAACTGACCGATTAGAATACCTCTGCATTACGCTCAACTGACCAGCTACGAATACCAGTTGCATACTTGTTAACCGAGTGCAGCGAATACGGGGGAAGCAGTGTTATTTAGAAGAAGCGTTACTCGTATCCTAACTGTAACTGTAAACAGTTATCAGGAGGCAGTAGTGACCACACTTCGGAAAACTGCTTCGATAGGCACAAGACACTTAGGATGCGAGAACCTCGGTAGCCGGAACCAAAGCACGGGCCGAGCAAGAAAGATTTCAAAATTCAACGGGCGGTGCGATAGTCAACTGTTTGCGTCGATTTAGGGTGAGAGGACTGCAAGCTTCCCCTCCGCTTTCACGCAGGTCACAACTGGTTGGGTCTCCGTTTTCAACGGGCTAGCTATGTTTGACAGCTCTCTCATATTAAATACCCAAAACAGTCCGTATGACGCCATAAGCTCGTACGAGGCCCACTCATGCTAGAGAAGACAACCACCCAAAGTAAAAAAGTCGTGAACCCGTTTCTACTTTGGGCGGCTTTGTCATGAGCTATGTGTTCTGAGTTATGGGTATCCACTGTACTGTACCACAAACTTATCTCCCGTTTTGGCTGGGATAAATACATACACATACACAGAGAAGCAGAATGCGCAATCTCTTGTTTACCATCCAATTTATGTCACTTTGTGAAACCAAATTGCAGACCAAAGCCAACTACAGCCTTATGCCGAAGTCAAAGCAACTAGAAATCAACACTACCGCAGCTGGTCTTGCTCTGAGAGGTAACGAAATAAGTAGATAACGGCATCTCGCCGATCTTGGATAACCATGGGCAGGCGTAAGCTATCTACAGGCATACAGCCGGGTGTCACCTCGTTAGATCGCAAATACTTCAGCTGTTTATGGAAGTAATGCTTTAGCATACTCAGCTTCCCACGTGGCTTCTCTGTTTGCTGATGTGCAACCCCTATCAAAGCTGACGCATTTGAATCCACAATACACAGTGGGTGCCCTTATCACATTCCCACGTCTTTAGTCCCCATCACATGCTTTCAAACTCTCGATCCCTCTAACCTAATCCATCCAGGCTCAGTGCAGTTGTGATTGGTTACACGTACGGAGTTCAAACCATCGTTGTCATAAGAAGATGTGACAACAATGGCATAGATACGGAGTCTTGAGTGTGCATTTTCCGTAAGAGAAAATCAACTGCCTCCTGACCACAGTTGACTTCAGCGTTTCAAAAGCAGGCCAAGTGAAGCGGCATGAGCTGCCTCTTGAAAATAGCGTCCTAGAGAAACGGCGCTTGTGGCATTACGAGTCATTCCCTCATTATAGCACATGGATGTGCAGTTAACACAGTTGACACACCTTTAAAATACATCTTTATAAAAACGTATACGTAGTGACTGTACTGACCTCGCAGAAACATGAGACAACGAAACTGAAATAACAATCAGTGCATGAACTTAGATTACTGTAGCGTGTTGATAACAAGTTGCACACTCTGCAAAAAGCCATAGGCACCAGCTGACCTGCATATGCTGGAGCTAAATCCAAATCGGCCAAGTTGAACCCCAGTAACGTGGCTGAAGATAGCATGACGTTCAACACCAAGAGGACAATTATTGCAGTTTTGTGAGACGCGTCCAGATAGGCGATCGTCAGAAGTAGGATGCTCTTCCCAAAAGCACCTGCAATTTGGGAACAGTATATGACAAAGAATAAGGACAAATAGCGTAGTCGAACTGGCGTTTCGACTGCCTATCGCCGTGAGTTAATGTAGATAAAAACCGTCAGCACTTACCGCGAAGTATCATCAAACTGTTGACACCAGTCAACGCTCTTGTGAAGGAATGCTAATAGAGTGAAATTTTGCTCCGGTGGCAGTTAACCCAGTCACATGGCAGCCCGAATCTGTGGACCACTAATGACCAGACTGTTTTAGTCTGCAGCACAGGTCAGCTTCGTTTTTCATTATGAAACTTCGAAACTCCTTTCTATTCTACAGTTTCGTTCAATGACATGGGAGAGAATCTGGAAGGAGAAACAAGGCACTTTGTGCGACCAACTGACCGAGCCAGTGTAGACGGAGTGTCTAAGCGTAGTTAAGGGTTGATGACGGGGGTCTGGCCTCCCCTAAAACCCCTGGTGGTACCCTTAAAAAGTGGCTTCCCGAAGCCTCCTCCACAGAACCACTACTAACCGCAGTAAAGATGTGTTCACGGACGTGAGGGACCAAAGTGGACATCGGGCACATGGATCGGGTTAACAATCCATTACCTGTCCTTGGGAGTTAGGTGAGCCCTAATAACAAACCACCTACAGGCGATGAACGGCGTAACTAATCACTTAAATTCGACAGTTGTCCAACGATGGTGAGTCCTTATTTAGTCGCTGAGTCGAACCATTTGGGGCTCAACAGCAGAAGTAGCTTTCCGGTGGACTGAGCAGTCTGGAAAACTGCTACTATCCAAAGGGTGGTTGGACTGGAAATGATCATCGACCCTTACAAGACCGGAACTCCATATGAACTTCGCATCTCTGTCTTGAGCGTTAGGCCTTGGTTTACCAAAGAATCATTCCGCTAAGACAAATTTCCTCTTTCCTGTCAACCGAAAAGTCGGCTGCCCATAAATAACAATTCTTCAACTTACAGTGTGGTCGAGGTGATGACGTTCATTCACTCACCAACAAAGTCCTTTTATTTACTCTTAGCAACACCTAACTTCCCCACTCATGTTCACCATACACAGGACCAGCTTCGGCCGGACCAAATATCAGGGAACCAACTGGCAGGCAGCAGGTCTTCAGACGCTAATTCACCACAGTGCAACCGGCTAACGATGGTCAGGCTGTGTACTAGACCGACAGTCACCATATGCTACAAACGTGAGCTCTAATCATGCCTTTGAAATCGGTGATAACGGCTGCGAACTTCGGTGGGGAGTTTGCACTCAACCTATTCCAACGACCTGATATTACGGTTTGTGGTGCAGCTCTCCCAGAAAAAATCAGCCTCCCACTCCTCAGAGATTCTCAAAGCTCAGCAATGCACGTTGGCTGACAACGATCGTAGATACTTGAAAAGCCGGAAAGGGAAACCAAAAGAGACAGGAAATTTGGCGGACCCAAGGCATTTCCGAACTGAAACCGGCTTTCGTAGCGCGACACTTTCAGCTCTTTCAGCCTGTTTCGGACTCCGGCGCAAGGGGTTCGCGAGACGATCAATGAACAAGATGGTAAAATCATAAACAACCTAGACGGGTCATACGTTGAGTGAAGTACTTCTAAGGTCAAATTAGCCGAACTCCGAGACCAGCTGAGACCTCCAGGTGAACTCAACATCATAGGCTCACCAACAGCTTACATCCAGTCTTGAAAAAGGGGGTGGAATCACGCTTACCGGCCAATTAAAAAAATTGGGGACAAAGAACTGATTCCATTTAAATGGGTTTGCGCCACCACAGCTCTCTTCCTTAAAAACGTGCACTTTCTGGCTGATTAGTCTGATTCCGGTTGCGCTGAAATCGATTAGGTCCCCGGCTGACTAACTAGCGAACTTTAGACGGCAGTTCTTCCGGAGGAAGGCTATAATCCAGAAGCACACCATCGGCCACACATCCCTAGGTACCAGGAGCACCTACTATTCAGTCGACTGAACAGCTTCGCAGCATTGTCTGGGAAGGACTAAAATGCTAGAGGAATGCTTCAGCAACCTTCGATCGTTACAACTGCACACAGCAGACTGCCAAAGTTGACGGACAAATATCACGTTCTTTTACGGTCTTAGTTGAAGCACGACAGCACCATTCATGTTTGGCCGTTGTTAAACTGCCACCTGATGAACAGCCAATAAAGACATCCGGACTAGCAGTGTTTATACAATACCAAACACAGTTAATCCCATCACTACGGGCATCTAGGGAAGACCGATAAAATCATGCAACGGCTCGGGGCTACATTAGCGCCCAAGTAATACGCTGAGACCTGGAGTGTGCAGATGATTACGCACAACCCCTGAACCGTATGAATACTGCTAGCTAACCTGGCAACGATAAGTTTGTATTGTAGCGTGTGTTTTGAACCCTCCCAAATGCTGAGTATGTCTAGGCGGCACACGAACGCTCACTTCTGACGGCCACAATCTGGAAACCGTCCGTAATGTGGGACGAATGATGGGCCGGTGAACCGGAGAATCCTGATCAGTTTTCCAACCCAACGGCGTCGCTGCAAATAACGGGACAAATGTACAACGCCTGTTGCGGTTTATCCCGCTCTCTCCTGATAAACCACGGCCTTCACGCGCAGAGGAATTCTAGAACCTGCCTGTTGTTGACCATCGGCGCAGCGAAGTATTGCTCGAGTGTGGCGGGAAAACTGTGCTGTCGACAACGACCAGGTGCGTTGGTGTGTATGTGGGTCAGAGCAGCATAGAATAATCTTAGGCACCACAGCAGTCCTGAAACAAATCCGAAGAACCGTTTTTTAAAAAGTAGAGTGTAGAAAAACTGGTTGCGAAGTTTTCAATCACCGCACGACTTGAATTCCGTCTCCCGGAATGAGGCCAAAAGGACGACAACTACCTTGTTCATCACAGTTGGCCAAGACATCAACCCAATGGCACACGTGATGCAACTTTCCTCCTTGGATTCTTTATGATTTGGAGTCACCGTTTTCCACTACCTCCATGTCCTTCGAAGAGAATACATATGGGACTGACCAAAATAGTTCCCCCTCTAAATGGGATTAGTTTTCTGGGCCCGTAATGAAAACGCACCGAAAAATACATTCAAAGTTGCTTGCTTCATTAGTAGATCATAACTGAACTGCATCGGTCTCGATTACTGGTTTCACACGGACTTAGTTCACCAACACGAATAAAGTACCAACATCCGAAAGCATTGAATATCAACGGTGAAGTTTCGAGAGGGTCCATTCCATCTTCGTCTACTTCAGCAGTCCTGATGATTGCAACCCAACGCGACTTTCGATTTTGTTATTATGCTTGTGCATTCAGACGATTCTGGTCATCGTTGGAAAAGTTGCGTGACAAGAATAACCTAAGGCATGCACTAGCTAAATAGGCTGATTGCTATTTGAGCGTGCCCTTGAACGGGCTTACCTTGAGGAGGATCACTGCATTTCATCGACATAGTTATGGATACATACAACAGATATCGATCTAAAATAAAAGACAGGATGGTAATTGAGGGCTTGATCGCTCGTGCTTGATCGCCCGTGCTTCTCTTGCACAGGAAACACGAACAGCTGCGCGGCAACTCCTAGGCAAGGTGTTTCCCACTGACGAGTCTCTTCGACTGTGTTGAAATTATATGTATATATATATATATATATATATATATATATATATATATATATATACCGTTTTAATTACACCGGAATTCACCAGTCTCACATATCCACAGCGCAGCCATCACGACACCATTGACTGGATTAACTGAAATCAGCCAACCACGGAGCTGCTGACTGGTGCGATGCTTTGTATGCGTGCTGCCGCGACTCATCTCCTTACCTCTTGCGCTCGGTTAAGCACGCCAGTATATTTCGTACGTGTGAGCAGGCGATCTCACTGATTCTTCCCTTGGTTTCTAGAGCTCTCAACATGCCCGCAACTTTGAAGGCTCCTAGCCCGGCCCTTTCTAAGGTATTGATGCTATCAAAAAAGTTAGTTTGTACCAGATTTGTTGAAAACTGAACAAATAGCTATCAACATTGGACGCCAGTATGGCGTGGGCGAAGGCACCATATGCTCCATAAAGAGAATGGAGCTCCCTGAGAACAGCGAAAACCTCGATCAAGCAAGACTCGCCCATCGGTGAGAAGAAAGCATCCTTCGCAATATCAACTGACGATCCTCTTTCAGGGTAACATGAATCGTACGAAGGTGCTGAATGTGCACAACACTGTTGCACACGATCCGCAAATAGGGACATCCACAGCACTAAGTCCTGAATTTTACCTGACGAACAGGAGCTGGTTTGGAAAGTTCACGAATGGATATAACAAAAAAACGTTAAATCGCACATAGCGGTCTCAAAGGAGGACCTGAGAATTCGCAAGCAAGCCGTTTAAAAGAGATGCGAGCCTGAACACGGGTGAAACCTGATTGTTGTGGTATAAAGTTCCCTGCAGAACGTAACTCCTGGAATTAAGGCATACATTACGCGCATTAAGCGTGACAATGCCGCTGACTAATTGCCCAAACCGGGCCTAACACAGAGCCCTCAAAGGTAAGAATAGGAATGCCCTGGACGCAGAACACTAAGGCCTGAATAATCAGGGGTAAGATCCGACGGTACCAACGGTGGAGTGAAGGAATAACTACTTGATGCAGGTCATGGCTTTTGGACGTTGCTGCCTGTTTACGATGCTAAATGATACTCCCCAGACCTACCACATTGTGTGCAGACCGAATTGCTTTCTTCCAATGTGATCCCTCTGCGAACCGGGGCATGATCCGTACATTCAATGCAGCGTTTGGCCAAGGCAACGGATACAATGAACTTCACCCTAGAAGAGCACTGGGGGTATTCATCATAGCAACGTGTCTACTCTCAGTGAAATGGAGAAAGTAACTTTAAACGCAGGCGACAGAACTGTGGCCAGAGGTAGTACACGGTTAACCCTCGCCAGAGAAGATCCACATTGGGGTTAACGGCAAAGCGGAAGAACTATTTAGCAGTGAAAAAAATCGATGAGTACACTGAAGAACTGGTCCACGTCCTCATCGGTGGCGCCACTAAACAGGTGTGTGATACGACACTAGTTCAAAGGTAAAGTGACGTTGTGCACGAAAACCACTGCCAGATTGTCAGTATTCAGTTGGCAGTATTCAGTCGAAAGTATGAGAACAAGTTCGATGTCCGATATATACAAACTAAAAAGCTTCCCAAAAGGTATCTATTTTGTATGAAATAGAGGAAGCGGAAAATTCGGCCGTGGAACCAGCTGACAGACTTAAGATGATAAATTAACTCCAGTCAGAGCGGGGATTTGGACAGATGCGTTCGACGAGTGACCGTAAGTAAACCAATGTCCGATTATGACGGATGACGAGGTGTCGATGGAGATCACTGGTTTCGCTGGGTAAAATTCCACAGAGAAGCGTGTTTGAACCTAAATGACAGAAATATGACGCCCTCGCTGAGGTAAATGTGCGAGATGAAAAAGCGCGTATATACCCCAGTGAGCTGATGAATCTGCTTTTTGAAGTAAGACAGAACACAAAGTATGGAAACACGAGCGATGATGTTGCACAGCACAAAAACATACTTCGAACATAGTACGGTGCGCGGCAAACACATAAGCGAAACATACTCAGTCCGGACCACAACTTCCTTGCGTTCGGCATACTGATCCATCCACGGCGTAAGATAAAACCATCGATTGCCGTCAGAAGGTACATGAATATCAAAGCCATCATGTATGGAAGGGCAGAAAGAACCCCATTCTGAAATGTTAAAAAGGAAACTGCTTGATCATGATTGAAAATGCCACAAGAAAACAAGCAATATCAATGTTGACCCGGACAGGGGAGGTGGAAACGTTGGATTAGATGATAATGTTAAAAGCTCCAAGCTCGAAATTGGAAATGCAGAAAGATACGACGGTCTGCGTAATTGTCAGGCATCCACAGCAGCTATAAGGCAGTGCCAATCAACCATACTTACCCAGGATCAGGCACAAAGTGTAGCATAGGATACCAACTCAGCACTCTCCCCATTGGTCTTTCATCCCAAGATCCCTGAGCCGGACTCGGCTCGATTATGAAAAATACGTGGCACCCGAGAAATGAAAAATTACAAGCCTTTGAAATGCTTTGAAAACGGAGAACCTGAATAACCTTGCTTGATACGTCTGACTTTGACCTATCCAACCTATCTTCTGGTTATTTACGGCCATAAGCAACTTCCGTTTCGTGTTGCTGCGTAGAGTTTGCGGTAGCCCTCTAATTTTGCTTAGAACACTAACCAAAGGGGTTGGTTGGCCAATAAATCGTCCATCGAAATGCCCAACCGAATTGCGTCACAGAGTGCCTAGTGTCTATTCCAGCACCCACTGTAGGCAAAGATGAATTAACTATCCTTCAATTGATACGAATGGCTTATTGTTTCGCTCATATCGTCAACAGATTCACCGTTCAGCTGTAACAAGCTTTCGGTGCCAAGCTGCTATGATAACTGAAGAAAGCACCACGGCTCTGATAATACCAGTTGCTCAAGCCTAGACAGGAACAGTCGAGATGCAGAGGTTGGATTCAAACCACGGACCTTCCGGCCAGTACGTTCGCGTCTTAACCACTGAGCCATCTCTAACTCGAGGGTTTCATTGATGAGTGCTAATCTAGAAACTTACCACCATAGCCTTGGGGCACGAGTGGTTGAGTCTATAAGGGACAATTAACGACAGAAGCGATGAAGCAACCTTATTAACGCTTCACACTCTCTCAACAAGCGTTGTGGCAGCAGGTTCGTGTGAACTAAACCGAAACGCACGACAGATTCGGTAAACACCCATATTGGTGGATGTTTAAAATCTGAACATTCAAACCGAGAGAAAGCGGATAAAAAAAGAAGCCTTAATAGCGTTCTGCCGGCTGTGGGAGTCATACGACTGATACTTCCACATGAGTTCCCGATAACGGTCTTCTGCTCTCTTCAATAGCTGGAGAAAGTCAAAAGTGACGCGAGAAATCACGTATTCGTGCGAAAGTTCACGAAGTGTTTCAATATGGTGCAGCACATAACAAACACTAGTGGCAAGTGCTCATCGAATCCTAGTGACAAGACATATGCACCGACCCGGATGCTGGTAAGAGGCTGCCAAATATTTGATAGCAGAAAACCACTGTTGAGTACTGAAAATAATAGCGTTAGGTTCGGGAGTCCGATTCAGACAGTCATGTAGCCTAGCTGCCGTACCCTTTAAGGCATCTTTGACAGGCAACCTGAAGGATGCATGAGGGCTAAGACGCTGCAAAGTTGTGCTAGCGTAAACGGGGTATCGGAAACCCACCGTTATGTTCGAACCACATATCTCCCAGTCCATACTTCGCGCTATCTGGATTCAGATAGACATAAACGTAGTGAGTTAATCAGGTAACGACGGACGATACACACAATATCAATACAGCTAATATAACATGACCATCGCCCTTTCGCAACACCAGGCGACAGATGGATGGACGTAATGGAGGCAAATCCTTTAAGTCAACTGGACTTGGGAATGCCTCACAGAACAGTAGAGTTTCCGAAAAGAAATTATCTAGCGCGTACAAAAGAGATGGGACACTACGGGTTCCGAGTGACCTCTCAGAGGAATGATTTACATACTTACCTCACTGATCGGAACACGAAGCACATCATGAATGAATTGCGGTACACAAACCAGCAACGTGTAATTTGACCAGCCGTCCAACACATAGCAGACCATGATAAGCCAAACCTGTCCACTGGATGCTAGGCGGCGCCATGGAATTGAACGTGGACGAGGAGGCTAGTTGGATAAAATGAAAACGGAGAAGGGCACTAGCCGAAATGTGACAACGTCAACCTACACTGAAAAGCTGGGATGTGTCGTACAGTGGCTTGGTCCTTGTCGGGTATCAACAGTAAAACGGCCCTAACCAGCGACATTCCAGATCGGGACTCGAGCACCATACTACGGCTGCGGGTAGTTAATGTCGAAATACTGGTGGAATGAGGAAAGCCATTCACTGAGAAGTTGGTTATTAGCAAACACGAATTAAGCTATCACAAGTCATTAGATACGAAAGTAAACATCTCATCTGCACAGAGTTTTTGAAAACTAAACATTTTCAAGCGTCCTCTTGAACTTTCCCCGACGTTCATTGAATATTACACAATAGTAAACGAACACCGCAAAGCGGTTACATAATTTCCGTAGTAACATTCCCTTTCCATCGGAGGGAGCTTGAACATCGGACCACAGACTACTTACATGCTTCATCAGCGGTATACACCGTTGCACTGGTAGCTCGGACGCGCTTATCGGTTGCTGATCAGGTGGCTGTTAATCATCGGGTTTGGCAGTACGCTTACATGCAAGATAATTACTTGCATGCAATTAGATTGGAGTAAGACGAGATGTGAAGCCAGCACCCTTCAATCTTCCAGTTCACGCCACACAAGGCAGTGTTGACAAGTGGTGACTTCACGAACATAAGCCTCAAGCGTGCGATGTTTTCTTTTGTGGACAGATTGCTCACGTTTGTCGTAAACATAACGGCACAACATCGCCGAGATACAGTACGCTAGAGGATTTCGGCAGTCTTACTAGCCCACAGATCACGAAAACCAGAATAAATTATGCACTTTTCGACAGGACATTTCGAGTTGCCTCAGAATAATTCAAATGAGGCTGGTTACCATCGGAGAGTCTTGGAAATAGTCATGACTAAAAATCTTCGAACAAGATCCGACGAATTACTGATTCGCTTCCCTGAACTAAGGGATGATCTTTGTGAAACAGTTTAGCGAATTAAGCAAAAGTGAGGAATCCGACGATAGCAAATTTCCAACCATGTCTTTATGTCCTCAGCCTCCATGTAGGCTTTTGTAACAATATCAGACCAAGAATATCGGCAAAAAGCAATAAATGAAGCTTCGGTCGGCTGACCTATCCTGTGATTAGGGCAATGTTCCTCAACCGAGGAGGAATTTCCCCGAAGGCAGATTACTAGTGTTCACGGGGGATAAGAACTGAAGACATCAGCTGTTAAAATGCTGGTTAACGGTCTAACTCATTTAACCTTTGAATCATTTGACACTTCCTCACTGGTTTGTCCTCAAATTCTGTTTTCTCTGTCCACAACTACGAAGTCTATTGTTACTGATTCAAGTTCCGTGGTCAGAACTTGCTGTCATCTCAAGACCCGTTCCAAAAAGATTCGGGCTAACTACTGAATTTCTGTACCAGTAAAAGGGAAACATATTGCGAAAAAGCGAACTTCGTGTAACAACAGTCCTATCCATGTTTCCCTTACACTCGTCCTGTGCTGGTATATGCATGCGACCTAAACATGTTAAGCAAATGGTAACATTCCCCTGCTTATCACAGTGCCTCTATAGTACGCGGAAAGGGCTGTAGATACTATAACGAACAGTGAAATGATACGCAATGGAGATTTGATGGACGAGAAAGTGGCCGGGTTTGAAAGCTATCACATAAAGCCCAAAATAAAATGAGGGGGCATAGAGCAATTTGCGCATTCAGTTTGTCATGTGGCGGAATTTGGTCTTGTTATGCCATCCCAGTTTGTTTACCAAACGATGACCGGTACGCCACCTCCCCGTCCATTCTCATTTTCACTGGTGGTCATACCATCCGGTGAACCCATTGTTCATGATACAAAGGTCACCAATTTTAGGTTCCGTAAAATCAGCTCATCTGTTGTATTAACAACCAATCGATATTGTACCTGCCCAGGGTGATTGCTCTACTGTTTGTGAGATTACTGTGAAAAATTAACTCTTACTCGACCTTTGTCTCGGGGTATTTACTTGTACATATACTTGTACATTTACTGTACATATGAAACCCTGTAAAGCAACCTAAAAGAGGATCTGTTGAAAACCGTCACTCCAAAGAGGAAGACAGTGTAAGGAGTAGTGCAATCCAATGATTGACCATGGATTAAAACGGACACCTATAAAACATCTGGCCAGCACTTTGATTTCAAAAGACGAACAGAGTGGTTGGTGGCGTGGTGACAACTTCGCAAAATGTGGGGTTTTATTCTACACGGTCAACAATGAAATCACAAGTGTTCGTGCCGTCAGTTTCTATGCTGATTGTCCGAGTGGCCAGTTGAAGTTGAAGGCACCTCAGATGTCTGCGGTAGGTTGGCACCTAGGCTTTTCCACTTCTGTAAACCCCCGCTATAGGACCTTATATGAATACATTGACACGATCGTAGAACAATTAAACACCGGTTTTCTCACGCTGTCAGTGATGTTGATGATGTTGATTACCGTAAGTGACAGGGCCAAAGGAGAGCCCTCAACGTAGAGCTGCATGTTGTGGAAGGATTGAGAAGTGCATACGAATGTACGGCTCTCTTAACAGAATGCGTGTCAATGATCATCTTTGGTAATTTCCGCTTAAAAAGAAGCGTACATGACATAAAACCTCAGTACGGTCAGGAAGACAACGTACGTGGATGTCCCTCAGAGAACCCTCGATGTACTGAACTTCCTCTGATGAGATCCACGGATGGGAGCGCGGGACTTCGGTAATGAGGATCAACCAGGCAGGTAGCCACACGAAGGCCAATATTCCTAAGTAGCGAGTTTTAAAAAGATTTTTGAGAGTGGGATACACACATAAAGTGATAAAACAGCACATCTCCCCCAAAAACATTTCACATGAGAAGAAGACGGGCACAAATGAATTCGTAAGTTGGGACTGTCATTTATGACGTAAACGGCTCTTTGTCGATCAAGGAAATAATGACAGTGAGTTGAGACAAATGATCGCTGATTGTGCTGGTGCACTCACAACTATTCCGCAAGGCACAAGTCACCACTCAACAGTACGACTTTACTGGAGGCGGAATGGGTAAAGAACGGGAAGAACTTCCAGTGGGGAGTATGTATTCTCTCGGCCCCATAATGACTTCCGTAGCCTACTAAAACGTTCAACGGTGCGTAAGGAACGAGGCAAAAAGCACGTGCTGGATGTAACCTCCAAGCTCAACGATCATCCTGTCGCCCGAAATGACAAAATCAACTTCCGACTTGACATGGGCAAACAGTAAACTTACCTGAATTAGAAGTCAGTCGTTCAGGTGCAAGCTCCATACCGTGAGACCCATGCTTCAAACCCACGGTGGAATTTCCAATTGATCCTATCCAACCTCCAGAAACCTAGTATTATCCTAAACCTCGTGTTTCATTCGGGTTGCATAGGAGTTGTACGCCAAAGGAGGCCACAAGCAGACGGTTTCACTTGACTTTGCTAGGATAAGAGAACACGGAACTGTACTGTTTTGACTTCCCGCTTCATACACTTCAACAACGGTCTACCGGTGGTCCACACCATATGGCGGGTTAAAAACGATCAGATATTAAAGTAAGCAATAATGTCTGTTCAGCAAGAAGACAACCTATTTCGTTGGAAAAAGGTATTCCTGGAAGACAGACATATAAAGTACTGGCACTCGAAGACGCTGTCATAAATTCAGAGATTGCCGGTTGACGAAAACCACCTGCAGCTGGCTATTACCTGTGCGTCCAAACGAAACAAAGTAATTTCCTTCTTTGGTTTTTTAAACAGTCTGCAACGTAAAATATAAAGATATTCGAAGAGGCCAGTGCAGTAACGAAAAATGCAGCACAAACTGAAATGAATTTGCCTGCTAGCCAACAGACTGATTCGCGAGAATAAATGCGCATAGAAAGAGAACCAGAGTCGACGGGGATCGTATCCTACCCTCAGACTCGCAACTTTATATCAATGAACTCACCTGAAACATAGAATGGCAACGGCCAGCCTCCCAGTTGGTTGGCATCGATCAAGTATCCACTGCAAACCAGGGCCAACACGGTACCAACGATGTAGCCTTGGGGATAGAGTTAGAAGTTGACCAGGTATGGTAATATCAGCCGTATGGTTGGGTGAATGGGCATGCGGCCATGAAATTTCGAAGATGACATCAAACAGGACCGGATGGTCTATGACTCGGGTGTCACTAACTGGCACCGAAACAGTGTAATGTAGATGAGCATGATTAGATTAGGTCTAAGAAAAGATGGGCAAAAGCGGCTGAAAGTCCAGTCATACTCATTCATTCTAAACGAGCCAATTTTACAGCGAGCAAAAAGCGATTGCTCGAAACATCGTGTTGTGAACGGGGCAACTATAGCTACTAGTGCTTACTTTTCCAAATCGATAAGGATGTCGTGTTCCGAATGGAAAACAGTCTAAATTGAAAAGCCCATCGGGACTACGTCGATGATTTTCTTTATTGGGAATCATCACCAGTACGCTTCTGACGAACCTGTGCGGGGATCTGAATCCGCAACAGTTCCGGCTGAACACCCAAATTTTTCAGCAGTATCGTTCGCTTGCAATTAAGCAGGATACAGAACCACTCAGTGTTGATCAGTTCGTCGAGAGGCAGCTTATACAAAAAGTGAAATTTCAACTTTCCGATTGTGCCCTCCACCCTACAGAGTAGTCAGTGTGGTAAGGAAGGCTTTTGAAGAAGTGATTGCGAATGAAACCTGTCAATGCGTCGGCAAAAAAAAACTAGATTCTCCTTAAGCAACAGTCCTCTCGTTGAACTCTGTATAAGCAACGGTGCAGCTGTATCCGGCTGGCTAAAATACACTTGCACGTTTTTTTAACAAATATGACGAAGACAGGCTGCAAATTTGACGGGCGAAAGAATACTCAGGAGATTACCGAAAGGATTGAACTTCAGAAATCGAACGAACTATGCATTACCGAGAAAATTCGGCATCAATGATAACGTTCTGGAGAATCGCGTTTTGAATAGAAGCCTGATGTGCCATGATCTGCAGGTCCACATAGGAAGTCGAACATAAGTCGTCCTCAGAGCCTTGAGCCCCGACTGGCAGAGAGCTCATAGTCCTGACAAAGAAACTGCAGAGTCCAAACCCATTCGAACGCGGGACAGAGTTGATGAACTATTTCGACCTACATCATTTTCATCCCTTGATCTCATATCTCCCGATAAACTGGGAACTACCAGCCTCGACCTTCGCCTTTATTAGAGTTTGACAATGGTCTGGGGATGAGCTACGACAGTTTGACATCAAAAGTAAACACCAGAGGCACGAGGGCTGAGATACTGCCAGGTTGCCCAAGCCTAGACAGGAGAAGTCGAGATTCAGAGGTCGGGTTCGAACCACGGACCTTCCGGTTAGTAATTTGGCGCTCTAACCACTGAGCCATCTCGCCCCCACTGAGCAAGCCCTCTAGACCACACACTTAGATTGTTGACATAGCTGGAACCGATTCACAGTTATCAGTTAAACTATATCCGGAGCACTATCAGAACAAGTACACTTAAATCCGACTGCATGCGTTTCAGGTTTATAGCAACAAAAGTCGGAAATCTTAGATGACAAAGAGATATGAAAAGTAAAGATGGATCTCAAGTACATTAATACTCAGCTACTGGCGGATTCTAAAAACGTTTACTAGTCAAAAACACGATTAGTGAATATCCAGCGCAAGTGACCTAGCATGTACCAACCCACAGTATTCTCTACACTCCTACACTCTTTCAGATGGGCATATCCTTACGGAATCGGGAACAGTTGTGCCACAATAATTTGCCTGACATCTAGGAAGACGATGAGTTGTCACACTTCTTTAAGACGACACCGCAAACATTGTTGTGCACTTACCAGAGTGCATAATTCCCGAAAGACACGAATATTCACGAGGCGGGTACCAGTAACCAGTCAATCGATGGATTGACGGATAACACATGCCCTGTAAAAAATGCATGAGAAAAACTAGACGGAGAAGGGGTAAATATACAGCAATTACCACTTTAACCGAGGAACATGTCTTGAGGTCTGCATTGAGGTCGGCTTATTTGCCCGCTGATTCTATTACTCTGAAATCAAAACGGTTTCATTCGCTCATATTCCGCTTCGCTCACGCCGTTAATCTGATTACGAACGAGCATACGCCGTTCATCACGTTCAAAGAATATAACCGTTGTTCGTGGTACTAATATGAAAGGCCTTTTAGGGGGAGGGCCGTACAAATACTTACACAACATAATCTTAATATGAGAAACGCATGTCACAGAAACTAAACGACCATGTACACAAGGCTTGGCAACAGTCATCTAGCTGCAGCTTGTCCGTGATGAAATGACTATCAAGCGAGTACTGGGTAAAAAAATCTGCATCAGGTTAAGGTGGTTGGGACATATAATACGCATAGCCAATCATCGTTCACCAGAGGGGGTACTGTTTTCCGTTCCAGCCTACCGTTGGCGGGAAGCAGCCAGAGTTAAACTGACGACTGCTGAATCCTCGCGCATTTCCGGCTGAGTATCCTTGCAAGTAGCTGACCGAAAACTGTGGTGAGTATGCTGCCACTTCGTCTGTTGGACGGTGGACTAATGTTAGGTGATATTAGGGGGTGATTCTGGGTTAATCTCGCCGATGGCACCTCAGCAGCCACAGCATGGGGTTCAGAGGTAATGGTCTCAGTGCTGGTTAAAGGTGTACGCACCTTCGAGAAATACACTCATTTGCAAATCAATTTAGTTTTCACGAGAGATTCAACTGAACCTCTCGTCTATGATATTCTTCAACTGAGTGTGCTGCACACAGGCCGCCTCATGTTTCAGTTGGCACGATATTAGAGAGATCGCAGTACATTTTCATAAAGGAAACTACTCACAAGGTTGCTGAAAACTCTTCGACAGCCCACGACCGGTTTCGCCCTTCTTGGGGCTCATCAGGTAGGCGCAGTCGCGAGTTTTCGTCAACCTTATGTTCTACTTGAACCCAAATTGGACTGTTTTCGAGAGTGAGTAGTTTCCTTTATGAAAATATACTGCGATATCTCGAATATCGTGCCAACTGAAATATGAGGCGGCCTGTGTGCAGCACATTCAGTTGAAGAATATCATAAACGAGATGTTCAGTTGAGTCTCTCGTGAAAACCAAATTGATTTGCAAATGAGTGTATTTCTCGAAAACAGTCCAATTTGGGTTCAAGTAGAACATAAGGTTGACGGAAACTCGCGACTGCGCCTACCTGATGAGCCCCAAGAAGGGCGAAACCGGTCGTGGGCTGTCGAAGAGTTTTCAGCAACCTTGTGAGTAGTTTCCTTTATGAAAATATACTGCGATATCTCGAATATCGTGCCAACTGAAATATGAGGCGGCCTGTGTGCAGCACATTCAGTTGAAGAATATCATAAACGAGAGGTTCAGTTGAGTCTCTCGTGAAAACCAAATTGATTTGCAAATGAGTGTATTTCTCGAAAACAGTCCAATTTGGGTTCAAGTAGAACATAAGGTTGACGGAAACTCGCGACTGCGCCTACCTGATGAGCCCCAAGAAGGGCGAAACCGGTCGTGGGCTGTCGAAGAGTTTTCAGCAACCTTGTGAGTAGTTTCCTTTATGAAAATGTACGTACCTTGTTCACGAACGTTCTCCCTCAAAAAATTTGACTTTTCTGTACCAGGCCACTACCCTTCCCTTTCTTTCCACTCTTTGCTAAGGCCTTTTTCATCATGACTTTGTGCAGTTAAGTACCAGCATTCACTATTGGTGTATCGCTGTCGTTGATGACGATGGTGAGGATACATCAAGTTCTCACAAACGACCCAATTTTCGAGGTAGACTCCTGATAGGGCGTGCTCTTCAACTACTTACAAAATGCTGGGCGGTCTCCTGGTGGTGATGCAACCAAGTACAACAAAGTACTCAGGTAGTTCGGTCGACTGACACGTGTCTACTAAGAAATGCGTTCTTTTTCACTCCGAATTCGGTGGAACAAATCGAGAGGAACACAAACTGTAAGGCGGCAGAAAACAAACCAGCAGGTTACGAAGAATTTGGGTACCACTGGTGCTATCTGCCTTCAAAGACAGGATCCGCATGCCCTCCTTTGTGTTTGCTTGTAGCTTACAATGACAATGACGATCGCTCCAGAAATAACTCAACAACTGATCGATATCGACGTTTATAAAGTTTCCCTCGGAACAGAAAAAACAGCCTACCTGAAACAAGCCCTGTGAAATACGTAGCAGGAGAAATGCCGTGAAGCCACCAAGCTCGACCAGCCGAGGAAGCACGACGGCGATCAACCCACAGAACGAGACTCCTGTTGCGAATGCCCATTTGCCTCCAATACGCTGAGTAGCCCATCCAGCTGCAGAATTAAAATGAAAGAAAAAGTGCAGTTAGCCATACGTAATAAATGGTGAAAAGAGTCGAAGGTATTGGAATTGCCAAAATGGAGCTTAAATACGTTTGGGAGTAAACAAGTGGATTTCAGTTGGCATTCGAAAAGCGAATGCCAGATGGTACCGAAAAATACGTCTAGCAGAAACGGCAGTTGGCTGTTGAAACTGCAATATATTCGTATATTTCTAAATTCACAGTGGACAAAAACAAGTTGGTTTTTTCACCTCAATGGTTATGATGAACCCTACTCCTTACTACTACTAACCAACTGAATGTGATAGAAACCGACGATTAGGAATTTTCATATGTATTCAATAGGGACGAACGTACCGGGAATCTGCATTAAAAAATAAGAGTAGAAGAAGGAGCTTAAAATAGCGTTCTGCTCCAGTGGCGTCCAATCAAACTTTCTGCAAGTGGATGTATAGGACAGAAGACGAATCAAGACTTACTTAGCACCACCTGAATTATTCCCAGTGATTTTTGCACTCTGTAAGAATCAAGCGGAAGCCCTGAGGTCACTTACTCGGTTATCAACCATTGAGATGATGGTGATGGCGGGCGAGATTCGCATGATGTAACAAATAGCTAAACCACAAAGTCCAAGGAACATGACGCAGTGGCGGTAACCCAGGCATGGTCTACCCGAAGCAACGTCAAAACAGGTGGACATTCCTTAGACCCGTAACACAACGTGTGTAAACGATAATATGAAAGATCCGTTTCATATAAGTAATGCAGCAAAACGTGGCTAAAATCGAAACAGAACACAGCAAAAACATGCAGTTAAGAGGAAGATCACATAAGTAACTGGAAGTATGTGAAACCTCCCATCACAAGTGAATTGAAAGGTAGCGGCGGACTTTGCAGCTGAGAAGAGCAAATTAGAAGGTTTAGATTCGGTTGATAATTTTCCAAAATTAATATGCCCTCCGAAGAGACATGTAATCATCTCTTCGAATCAAAGACCAGCAACCTGATTCAGAAAGTCTGAAGCGCTGAAGCACATCACGTCCCGGAGAAAACCGGGCTGACTCTGCTCGGTCAGTAGCCAGGGGGTCTATTTTGACGCTCAACGGAAATCAGCGTTTCTAGTGCACCTCAAACAAGTTATCATCTTTGGAAAAACGTTTGGAACCTACTGGGAAGTCATCGTATCCGGAAAAGTTTTGAAAACACTCAGTAGATTTATTGCTGGGTACAATTGGTCACGGTTCTAAAATCCCAACAACCAGGAGCTCCAAATATTGCACCGTCAGAGCGGAGAGCGTTTAACACACTGAGACAGGTGAATAGTATTATCATTACGAAGGCAGATAAAGGTAAAGCAAGAGTAGCAATAAACGAGAGCGTCTACCTTCAAGAGGTCAAGCAGCATCTTGCCGATGGACCCCACCGGCAACTTACCAACGGCACTTTTACTTCAATAATGAATAAGAGTAAGGTAGAAGTTAGTAGGTGTTTAAGATCCATAACAAGCCATTTGGAGCAAGGTAAGTGGTATCGGTTATACCCAAAAAGTAGGATTCAAACACGACTCTACGGAATGCCAAAAATCCGCAAGGCAGATGTTCCGATAAGACCAATAGTGGATGATATAGGCTAGCCACCACATGAGCTACCTAGATTCTTATCTGATTTACTAAAACCACTTATGGGGAAATCGACCACCTTCATTAGGAATTCGTACGACTTTGCCGCCGGATTTCCTTTGGAGCTAAACAAAGTCCTTGTGAGTTTTGACGTCGTCTCAGTGTACATAAGCATCTAGAGGCGGATGCTTTGGAGGTAGATAGATAGATAGATAGATAGATAGATAGATAGATAGATAGTCATTCAGCTGTAACACCCTTTAGGTGTCTAGCTGCCATGCCACCCAAAGGAAGCACGAGGGCTGAGATAGTGCCAGGTTGCCCAAGCCTAGACAGGGCAAGTCGAGAGGCAGAGGTCGGGTTCGAACCACGGACCTTCTGGTCAGTAATTTGGCGCTCTAACCACTGAGCCATCCCGCTTTGGAGGTAACCAAGAAGTTGTTACTAGCAGACACGACACTTAAGGAAAAGACAGCTCTCGGTTGATGAAGTAGTTGAGGACATAAGAGTGTGGCTGAATGTTGACCAGTTTGCTTTCAACAGCTGCTAGAACAAGGTCTAGCAATGGGAGCTCCAATATCCCCAGTTTTGGTAAATATTTTTATGGAAAATTTTGAACAGAAAGCTTTAGCCGGATTCGCGCACCCACCCAAGATACTCTGGCGTTATGTAGATGACAAGTTCGTCATGATGAAACGAGACAAGGTCAGTGAGTTTTTCAATTATCTGAATGACCTGAATCCACACGTCACATTTACTATTGAAAGAGTCACCTTCGGAGTCACCCTTGCATGAAACATAAAGTCGGGAGGAACTAAAAACCACAGTGTATCAGAAACCACCTGCTACGGGCGATTTTGAAATACTCGTCTGCCTATCCGAATTCGGTATTCGCTAGTATTGCCTCATCAACGTTTAGCCGAATAAGGGCCGTGTGCACAGAAGTTGATCGGGCAGCGGCCCAAATTGAAGTAAAGAACAAACTTCGGGGTAGTAGATAACCAACAAGTTCAGTTAGGCGTCAATTACGAAGGATATTGGTACCGGTGACGAAACCAAACAGAGAATGAACTGGAACTGCCGTTATGCCATATAAACCAGGGGCGTCCGAAGCCATTCAAAAGATTCTAAACACGGCTAACATAAGAGTAGCTTTCCAGAAGGGAAACACTCTGAACTCTGCACTGACGCAATTAAAGGATCACCTCCTGGCCAACAGAACCAGGGACTGTGTCCACAAAATCAAATGCAGCAACTGCATATAGGACATATATAGGACAGACGGCCTGTGAACTTCACACAAAAATCGGAGAGCCCTGGAGAAAAATAAGTCTGCCGAGAAACGCAGGTGAATATCCAGCGTTAGTAAAAGACTCAGCAATGGCGGAACCTGCACTGGACACAGAACACAGAATAGTTTAAGATGTTGAAGTTTTGAGGCAGTGACTACGGTACACGCCACAGAGACTGATGGTCGATGCAGTGGAAATCTCCAAAAATCCCAGTGTGAATAGAATAGAAGGCGTAGAACTGGCGAGCGTGTGGAGAACCGCCTTAGATCAGTTGGGCTGAGACGGCGGTGTGCGGTTATCAGGAAGTCATCAACAGAAGTAGCTTAGAGCTGAAGTGCACGAACCAAACCGACCAAAAATTCCACTTAATTTCACTCCTCCCCCCCCCCAACTAAATTGTCGCAGCACTTACAAGCCAACACAGACCAACAAAATTTGCCAGTGGCACCCACGATGAATAATCAGTCGAAGCGCCTTGGACAGGGAGATCAAGGAAACAAACCCGGTTAAGAAATTCCCACGACCCATTAACCGTAAGATTTAGGCAACCACACTAACCTCTAACCGATATTCAACACTGATCTAGTGTGATGATCTGAAGAGGCCTTGCTGATTGGTTTTCCGTTTGCCTTAAAATCTGGCCAACATGGTAACCTGCTCAATTGGCCTGAGAAAGCTTTTTGTCAAAAGTGAAACGTTGCCCCGTCAAAAACTACCGATCGTTTACCAAGCCCTTCTGAATCGAACACTTACCAATCGGTTACATACTTTTTCCAGTTGACTGAAATTATCCTGTTGCAAAATGTTTGTTCGATGCGGCGTCTGAACAGATCGTCTGGATGGATCGCCATTTGCGGAGAAAGAACGGACCCGCTTTAGCTCCCTGGAATCTGGCTCATATATAAGTTGGGTAGCAAAAGTCCCACAGGACCCTGCAGTACACCACTCTCAGCCTTCAGTGGTTCCAATACCATAACTACAACGCGAACCTGAAAGTAAGGGACGCGATGAAAATCCTCAACGTAGGCACACGTGTCGGACCGGTTCACAGTCCAAGCAATATGGTGTGTTGGACATAATCAAAAGCTTTCATCATCATCATCATCATCGACAGCATGACATCAGTGTTCAACACCGATGCTTCACTGCCGTACAACCATGATTTATTTGAAAAACATAATGTGAAGGAAAGAATAAAGGTGGACGGGGAAGGGACTTGGTGCTAGCTTCCTACAATCATTCCGAGGTGCCTACGCCTCCAGTCAATCATTCAGACAATCTGGATAGAAAATGACAACAAGAACTCCACTGACATCGGTTGGCAGCCATATCTTGCAGCGTCTCCAACCAGGCACAGTGAGGATCACGCGGTCCCCAACCTGGAAGGCGAGTAGCACCGACAGCACACAAACGTTTCGTAATTTCCTTCATACCCCTCTGCCAGGTTAAGGGTTGGCCACCTCTCTGCTTCCGCCACTCTGAATTGGGCATGGAAAACAGCACTCTCTTCGGCAAACGATGATTAGGCATACGCAACACGTGTCCCAACCAACGCAGCTTCTGGTGCTGGACACACTCTTCAATGGAAGTACCCGTTGCACA
>SJOL01006443.1:313117-326031 GCA_004794785.1 Opisthorchis felineus
CAAAAGGCGTAGTAATTGCAGTTTTATGAACGTTCTCGGGGTGAACTGGAATATGGTGATAGGCGCGAAGGATATCAACTTGGGAAAATATTGTACAGCCCGCTAGACTAGCTGCAAAATCATGAAGGTGGGGGATGGGGTAACGATATGGAATAGTGATGATATTTAGTTCGCGGTAGTCGCCACAGTGTCTCCTGTCGGAAGTTGTTCTTTTTGATACCATATGGATTGGTGATGCCCAAGTGCTACTGGAAGGACGAATGATTCCAAGTTGTAGCATATGTTAAAACTCATCCCTTGCAAACTTTAATCTTTCTCGATGAAGTCGTCGTGGACGTGCGTAAACGAGAGGGCCGCGTGTGTCAATGTGATAAACCATAGATTGTGTGGTTTCTGCCTGATGAAAATGGGGCCTTAGGAGCTCAGAAAATCCGCGGAGTAGGTCGTGGTAACGAGAAGAACCGTGTGGTGATAGCGGTAATGTGCCAATGTTTGGCGTCCTTGTTGGTTTTCCCCTGACTGATAATTGAGATGTGGAGTCAAATAGGCTTTGACGTTTTAAGTCTACTAGTAAATTATGATAGGTCAGAAAATATGCCCCCAAAATCAATTTGTGTACGTCTGCAATGATGAATTCTCTGCGTAGGCCGAAGTTGAAATCCAGCGTTCGTTGTCCATATGTTTTAATGCATGTGCCATTAGCCGCCCGCAATATAAGCGGGGAGGGGAGAGCGGTTACTGATATCACATTTATATCACTGCCGGTGTCGATTAGAGACCAGAGACCGGAGTTCTTATCTAAGAGAAAAAGACGGCGAGTGTTTTAACCTAGGCTTGGGACACTACTTGCATCCAATGTCCGGCCGGGTCGTTTGCCGATTGAAACTAAACTGAGGTTGATGACACCCGAAACGAACAAAGTGCTGTACATTTTCGAGCAGATCGGCCGAATCGGGTATGGTACAAATAGCACCCTGAAGAACGGGATACAGAGGTGGAACGGTGGCGTCTCTGCTGATTCTGAGTCGTAAACCAACAACGCGGGGTACGACCGAAAGTAATAGCCGCTACTGCTTAACCAGCTCGTCGATACGGGCGTGAAGTGACGGAATATCGGTGAACATGTCGAGAGAATTAAGACTGGATGGGCGAGGTTGGATTTCTAGGATTCTGTCCGCAAGGTTGGCGAGTTTCGTCAATGGGAATTTGTCATTATCTGGTGCAAAAATGGATTGTACGTGTTGGCGAACGTTTAAGGAAGAGTTGCTTGAATGCGGCGTCGTCTAGTTTTCGGTCACCCAGTATGCTATAGAGACGTCTCAAAAGTTGAGATGGAGTAGAGCCATCGAGAGATTCTCCTCTAGGTAGTTGTTCCAGTCGTTTATGTTCGGATAAACTACAGCGTTAAATGATGGCGTTACCTAATTGGATATACGGTTTGGTGCCGTCAGGGTCCATTAAAACGTCGCGCAAATCAGCTGCGATTTCGGGAAGGAGTATTGCAAGCACATGGTAATATATAGTATGATCTTNCCTCGGTTTTATATGTGCAGGCGATATGAAATCCGCCTCACTTTACCATAGAGATTTACATTTATTTTGCTGGCGTTTGTCTCGTAGATAATCACCGTTATCTCCAGTTGCCCGCAGGAAATTTTCAAGGTCTTCTTCGTGCATTAAACTGGCGTTGTTTGTTGCGATTTCTAGATGGCAGTTTTGAAGTGAAAATTCTCTGACACGGTTTACGTATTCGCTTTCTAAGACCATTCCACGGATAGTTAGCTTTCGAAATCGGTTTCGGTGTTCCCTCGGGCAAATATGTGAAAGAATTCTTTCACCGTTCAATCTGTTTACAGAGTTCACACGTGTCAGTTGTTGAATTTTTTCACTCTAACATAACATATAAGTGATAAACTTTGTTATTTAGCACTCAGTTCCCATTTTGCACCCATTCTCAATTATGACCCAAATCAATGGCTGCTCTCCACAGCCACCGATGGACCACAACAGATGTGGACGAAATGGGTGTCCGTCGAATATAAGACTGGAATGCAATGCCACACCTGCAAGGCCTGGTGGCAATTTAAATGCACGAGTTTAAAGGACGACTAGGTAATCCAGCTAGCTAACTCTCTTGACCCGTTTGTCCGCGCCAGCTGCCTCTACCTTAAGGATGCAATGCATTCCGCAACTAAGAGGGCCATCAAAAACGAAACCAAATCTCCACTGCTAAATCGAAAAGTCCAGTGTGAATGTTCCGCTTTAATCGGAATACTCGACGCAAAACTGGAGCTTCTTTACAAAGCGCTGGAGGCTGCAACCACAAAGAACACAGCGACCTGGACGAAAGTTTAAAAGAACTTTCTTCGCTGAACGAGCATCTTGCGCTATCCATCCCGGGTTTGCTGGCTGCGAAGAAAGTCATCCAGCTCTCTGATGCGGCAGTAATGACCGCCACTGCGTCTTTAGTGGACAGGCGCGCAAGGGACTGCGGGCCGATCATCTGGGGGTCGTTCTCCAGAAAAATCACGCCAACGAAGCAGGCACAGTCGCTCCTTGGTAATGTCCCCACGAAGCCCGACCACGGATTGCTTCACACAGATTGGTTGCGCCGGAAGGGAAGCAACAGAACACTTGTGCTTCTAGTCAAATTTTCCTCCCCATCTGTCCTACAGAAGATCTTGGAGCGGGCCGTCAGCATTCAAAAGACCTCCCAACGATCAGGCGTATATCTGAGGATCGCTCTCTAGAGGCGCGAGAGCTCGGCCACAGCAGTTCTAGGAGAGGTGTGCGAAACAGGCTTCCGCTTGGCGCCAGTACAGCTGACCCCAAACTTATGGCGAAACCGATTGTAGTTATAGCCCCTTGTGCTCCTGAAAGCCTCACGTGGACGCAGCGCCCAAAGTACGTAGAGCTATCAGCGCTCCTTTCCGTAAGAAGCAATAAGGGTGCAGCAGTGAACTCTACACCCAAGTCACAACTTTTGAGATGGACTGGGTCAGACGTACGGAGACAAGCGGCGAAGCCTGCCGACAAATCAACCACATGCTTTGACCTCGACATCGGGGAATGTTGTGCGAACCCTAGAACCACTGAGAGTGTGAAACTGCAAATCTCCAACTCCACTCCGTCGAAGTGGCCTTTTCCATTGTGGACACAGTCGTCGCCCAGGACCCCGCCAGCCAAAGCCACAAACCTGACCACAGCGAACCGTAAAATCCCTCGTACACCCAGTTGGCCACGATGATCGCGGGTGACTCGGGAGTCCACATAAACACGAAAGAAATGCAACTGCAGCCAAACAGGCCAAATAAGATTCGCCAAACCAGAGAACTGCTGGCTGGTTCAAGGTGCAGTCCTCTGCGAAAACGAGCCTCATGGGAGCGCCACCAAAAGAACTACCTCTCTGTGCTGCAACCCAGCGCTCAGGGCCCCGATCAAGCCGTGCCAAAATGCCCAAGAAACCAAACAGACGCTAGTTTGCTCCAAATCCCCAAACAACAGCAAATCTGGTGGCCTAAAAGCGGTATTGAAAGTGCTACATACAGCAGCTGCCAAAAGTTTCGCCCACGGGGGAAAACTTCGTTAACCAAAGGTGAAAGGCCCGCGCAAACCGGGCTTCCACGGGGAGGAAAAACCTTGCAAATAAAAAAGCTGCCCTCGAAACCACCAGGACGGGAAGTAGACAGGTATGTCACAGAGTCCCCTTCGGAGCCTTGGACTCAAACCGACGTAGAGCTATTAAGTCTGCCAGCCTCCCTGGTTACAAACCTCTCGGCTACTCACCTTCTGGAGCAGCAGAGACAGTGTTGAAATGCTTGTCCACTACCTGCCTCAGCCTTTTCAACAGACTTTGCGATATTAAACAGTCAGCTTGCTTTGAACGGCGTCCATAATCGCACTCACAGAGACCCAGCCCACACCAGATGCCTCTGACGCTGAGACTTCGATTGACGGCTGCCCTGTTTTTCGAGCTGACTTAAAAGGAGGGAGGGCTAGTGAGGTTGCTTTGTACCAACATGCGGCCCTGTCCATCCCGATTGTCCCCCCTGATACCACTCCTGCACCTTTTTGTGATGCGCTGTGAATTCAAATCCCGCTGCGCGGATCCGATTCTCACATTCTCGGGTGGTCTACCGTTGCCCCCCGGGTACTCCTGGAGATGAACAATTCTTCATACGAACACTTGAGCGACTGTCCTCCAGGTACCAATTCACTCATCAATTGCTGATGAGTTATTGCTGATAGGTTGCTTGCTGGAAGCTTACTTGATGGTTACTTGCTGAAAGGATACCTCAAAATGTTAGGAGCTTTATTATAACCCAAAATATAGATATATGGACAGAAAACTACTAGCACCAATAGAAACTGTTTTGTCGAATGAAATTATTATGGTAGGTATTTATTGAAAGAGGGACTAATCGTTTTGCAGGTACGAGACGATAAACCCCGTGGGAGATCCGGATAGAGGTTGCGTGTTTTCTTCGCCGTTGTAGCGGCCACACGTATTTCCTGGTTATCCGTGGGCGGCGCGCTGTAATTCTTGAGCGGCTAGACGCGCGTAGTGTTGCGGGGCTCAGTTGTGTGTGACGGGTATGTCGGACTGTGTTCGGTTTTGATATATGTGGGTGCGTATGCGTGTGCGTAGGTTTGTCAGCACATGACTTGTTGCTACGCTTACTAGACGGTAGACAGTCAATGTCGGATGCGTCACCCTTGTGTGACGTAGTTTGTGAGTGTAGGAAAAAGGAGGAGCATCGTGACCTAGTGAGCGGCGGTGAGCCGTACAGTCAAGTGTGTGAGTGAGGAGGTAGGTTTAGTGGGTAGGTTTTAGTTTAACTTGACCGGCTGGATGACGCTAACTATACTGCTTCACCAGATCTGATGTTCTGATTCCTCATTTTCAACTATTTACACTCTTCCTGTCATGTGCCAAACAGGAAGCCTCTTGTTTTGCCCTCCCTCGCTTTGCTTTTGGCCCGCCACCTTCAAATCCTACCGACCTGATCTTGCTCGATGTTCTCTCCAAAAAGCATAGTAACTGTGCCTCCCTGCCGGTGGCAGTTTAGTGACGACCACGTCAACATCGGATAACGCCCCCCGCCTATGACGCTGTCCCTTTTCCCAAAATCCCTGTATGCACAACCCCCGCCAGTCATGCCTTTATTCTGACTGTAACCTGGTGATCATGCCTGACGGCATGCCACCCACAAGTTGGGAATAAACATTATTATTAGCTACAAACTCTCCGCAGGCCCCATGGATGGAGCTCCAGCCCGTCGGAAAAAGCTGCCTTTTTTCAGTGGCGCTGACCAAAGTAGTTCAACTGAGCGCTTCGACTCGACATGTCGTTGCACTCACCTGATACCGCGCAGGCCAACTACCATCCCTCCTGGAGTTGGTCAGCACCAACGAAAGACACTTCATCGATCAGGTGATAATTAACGCCCCACTGGGACATGGTGACCACTGCGTGCTGACCTTTGGTTTCATCTGCTACTGGGCCAGAAATCCCGAACCTCCAAAGTGGATTCGAAACTTCTGCCGTGCAGACTTCTCAGGAATGCACATCTTTCTTGATCAAATAAAACTGGGACCAGCTTCAGTGGAAGACTTATACAGGATCATAGTCCAGAAAGTTCACGAGGCTGACGCGATGTTTGTCCCCAGAAAACCAGCACGCAGCCGGATGAGCTGAAAGCTACCTTAAAGGGTTCGAGGTCTTCAGGAAAAGGTCTCAACTATTTTTCAACTAGTTGACTATGGGATACACAGAAAATGAGCTGGTGTTTCGTAGAAACCGTAACCGCTGTAAATCGAAAATCCGCCAATGAAACAAGAAAACAAGCCACCATACTAGACCTCGCCCGGAAAAATAAAACGTGCTGTTTAGGTACATGTGGCACCGCCGTAGAAATAAGCCAGCCAAGTTCTCGTTGAGGGACAGGAACGGGGAAACCAAGAGTGACCCAATAGTGGTATATGAAGTCTGCAGGCAACATTATGCGGGCCTGTATTCTGCCCAAATTGACTCGTCACATCCAATCTTGTCAAGGCGTAACTACGAACGGCCTATAACCAACTTGGTCGTCACAGAGGAGGACATTCGTAAACTCTTGCACAAAACACACCCGTTCTGCGCAATGGGGCCAGACGAGGTCCATCCGAGGATCCTGAAGGAAACGTCGTACACACTGGCAAATCATTTCTACACGGTGGTTGGTCAGTCGTTTGACGAGTGCAACCTTCCCTATGCTTAGAAGGAAGCGATTGTCACACCAATCTACAAAAATGGTGACTGACTATCGCCTGGCAGCTGCAGGCCCATAAGCCTCACTAGCGTGCCATGCAAGGTGATGGAACGCATTCTGAAGCGAGCCATCCTAGACCACCTTACCTTCAACAACTTGATATCTCCAGTTCAACACGGATTTCTCCCAAACCGTTCTTGCGTGACGAACATGCTCGTATTTATGGACAGCTTAACCCAAGCCAAGGACGAGGGACTTATATCAGATGCCATATTTTTCGACTTCTCAAAAGCATTCGATCGAGTCCCACACGTCCCGCTGCTCCACAAACTCGAGTCTTACGGGGTTCAAGGGAAGATCCTACTCTGGATCAAGGCGTTCCTATCAGACAGAACATTCCGAGTGAAAGTAGGCTCGACCTACTCTTCTCCAGCGCCGGTCTCCATTGGAGTTCCTCAAGGCTCCGTTCTGGGACCACTGCTGTTTCTGATATACGTCAACGACCTTCCAGACGTTCTTTCAAGTCCATGTCTACTTTTTGCGGACGACTTGAAATCCTGGAGTACCAATGCCAGTGCCCTTCAAATGGATGTAGACGCTGCAAAACAGTGGTCGTTGGACTGGCACCTTCCTCTAAATGACGAGAAGTGCGTCCATGTGTCATTTGGAGGAGACTCAGCGAACGCCTATGTCGTGCATGGTGAGAATGGTCCAGAAGACATCACGAAGATAGATACCAAAAAGGATTTGGGTATCTGGCTCTCTTCAAACATGTCCTTCTCACTGCACCATGAGAAATCGGCCCAAAAGGCATTCGCCGTTCTACGAATGATTAGGCGCACCTTCCCCCGTATTACTCGCATGGACTTCCAAATACTCTATGGGGCCTTCGTCAGACCGCTTCTTGAATACGCCAATCAAGTTGTCTACTCAGGGCGCACGAAGGACGTAACCCTCATTGAGCGTGTCTAGCGATCTGCTACGAAAATTGTTGTCGGCCTTAAATCCGTGGACTATGAAACGCATCTCGCGGTGCTTGACCTCCTTCCCCTTGAGTATCGTCGCCTCCGAGGGGACCTAATTCTTACTTATGCCCTGCTTGAACAAGGTTTGGCCAACAGGTTTTTCATTGTTGACCCAGCAAACACATGGCGGGAACATGGTAAGAAGATTTTCAAGCTCACAGCGCACACTCTAATTAGACAAAAATTTTCTCATTTCGGATAGTTGATGCGTGGAATAACCTTCCACCGATGGTTGTCCACGCTCCTTCTATAACTCAGTTCAAAGCACTATTAGACGTTTCTTATGGGAATCCTCGTGCTGGTAAGGTTACTGCTCCGCGCTGTGAACTTAAAGAGCAGGGCTACACCCTTTATTTGCTTGTGCCTTTCAGGTGAACGACGGTCGCTGAACGACAAGAACAGAACGGACGCGGGAAACTTGGGCGAAAGCCTCGATCCTGTGTATTAATCCGTTAATCCGTGTAGAATGAAATATTTGGGGTTCCGAGAAATCACAATATAAGGATAGTCATATGGCGGTTGCAGAGATTTTTTCAACAGGATCTGAACGTACAAAAACATGTGAACAATAGGACAAGTCCGTTGGAACATACGATGAACCATTGGGAATGCGAGACGCGTGATGTCGGAGTTTCGACATATTTTCACTTAGTTTGTTCGCGTAGGAAAGTGAATTGTTCGAGGTCTCTGCAGTCTACGAGAAGTATTCCCCGGGAATGCGTAAAGTGGTTCCAAAAACTAACTCTGCTGGTGAACAATGTAATAATGAACGAAACATGGTGCGTAGGTGTAGTAATATCACCGGTAACATGTACCAATTATTGGGATCGTTGTTAGCTATGATAGCGGCCTTCATGTGACGATGAAACCGTTCAATTAATCCATTTGCCTGAGGATTATAAGCCGTCGTACGAATGTGTGTGCAACCAAGTAATTCTGTAGGATGTCGGAATAGGTGGCGGTCAAACTGGGAGCCGCGGTCAGTAGTGACATACGAGGGAACGCCGAATGTGGGAATCCATCGGCTAACAAATGCTCGAGATACTGTGTCTGCCGATATGTTTTTAATGGGAATGGCCTCTGGCCATCGGGTGAAACGATTTACGATGGTGCGTATGTAGGAGTAGTTGGTGGATAGAGGTAGAGGACCAACTACATCCAAGTGTACGTGATCGACTCTGCTGTCACGAGCAGCGAAAGTTCCTATGGGTGATCGTGTATGCCGAATAACCTTAGAACGTTGACATGCCAGGCAGGTCCTAGTCCATTCGCGTGTGCCTTTGTTCATTTCCGGTTGTACGTTTAGAGGTGAGCTTAAGCGTTGAACGTATACTTGGACGTGAAACATTATGTAATGACTCAAAAACTTGTCGGCGCATGGAGAGTGAAACCAGGGGTCCTGGATGAACTAGCCCAGAATCGCAGTCTATTGTTCCCGGTGAGGTTTGTAGCAGCATAGGCTGTATATTCAGTGATGACTTAGAACCTGGTAATGTCGAAGATGATTCTGTTTTTTGGAGTTCTGCCATGCGATTGAAATCAATGCCGGGCGTATGATCTAGTGGATCTACTGACGGCCTTGACAAGGTATCGGCAACTGTGTTATCCTGCCCTGAGACGTGTCGAATGTCATTGGTGAACTGCGAAATGTAATCCAGATAACGCACTTTGCGTGATGACTGTCTATCTGGTTTTGCTCTGAGTGCGAAGGCCAGAGGCTTATGGTCGGCATACACAGAGAATTCTCGGCCTTCTAATATATGGCGAAAGTGACGAATGGATAAGTAAATTGCAAGAAGTTCACGACCGAATGCACTGTAACAGGATTCGGTAGGTGACAGTTTATGGGAGAAAAATGCAAGTGGCTTAGGTGTATTGTTAATAATTCGTTGTACAACAGCACCTACGGCGTCACTGGAAGCGTCCGCATTAAGTGACAAAACAGAGTTGGGCTGCAGATAAAATAACTTGAAAGAGCTCACAAGGGAAGTATTGACCTGTTCAAAAGAAGAAATAGCAGAGTCAGTCAAATGAAACGTCTTTGGGTTTCCGGATAGGAGGTTAGTGAGTGGTGCTAACAATGACGCAGCCCTGGGAATAAATCGTCTGTAAAAGTTAAGCATACCCGAAAAACGTTTAAGTTGTTTAAATAAAGTGGGTGAAAGAAAATTTCGGATAGCATCGAGCTTATCGTCACTAGGTGACATACCATCCTGGTTAACCAAATGGCCAAGAAAATTTAATGCAAACACGCCAAAAATACATTTTTGAATGACGAGTGGAAGACCGTCAGTGAAAAAAATCAGGGTTTGACCCGACAGATAGGATCAAAACAGTTGCCTTGACACAGTAGCGGTCATATCGCAACAGGTAGGAAGGCTCTGGCGTTTCAAGTATCCTACCGTAGCAATGTTTCGAAAAAGTCGTTGACACCAGGATTGGTTTTAAAAAACCCATAGGTTGATTTACGACTCTTATTTTGGTCCATGGTTTTTTTCCGCCAACTACAGTGTATCAAATGTTTCTAGCTTGAGACAGTGAGATAGTGACTTCTACGACCGCCATACTGGAATCATCACAGAACTTTCCAAAAGGTAGAGCGGAAAGCGCCGAGACAATATTACGCGATTTTGATTACCTCACATTGTTACTAATAAAGACATGCCCCCATTTGATCCGTAGCCACCCCGCAACACAATGGTCCACAAGACGTGATGTTGAGTTATCTCGAGCAGCTAACCCTTGGAAACCAAATTTCAAATTCAGCTAGGTTACTAAGCGGAATGTGAAAGATCGTATCTACCAGATTCAGAACTCCGCCTATTCCTCAGCTCGTAAAGTAAAGTTTCTTATTTCTTATTATTCTTATTTCTTTCAGGATCACCTGAAGATCATTTCCCCACATCTGTTTCCCCGAGGGACCTTGGAGATTTCTGGAATGTGACAGCAGTTCATCGTTTCTTCTGGTCTTTTGGCGAGAGAGCGGGACATGTAAGCCATTGTATCCTTTTCAACGGAGTGCGTCTAAAGCAATTTAGCTGGGTCTCTTCGGAGACTGTAAGCGAAAATTTCAATGGAATAAACGCTTGAAAATCCTGTCCAAGCATTTCACGGTCGTTCATTGTTCAAGAGTATTGAGATGTCTGACGATAATTGCCTCCAGAAACGCGTCACCATCAGAGAGTGATACAGATGACATCGGTGCCCGCAACTTCGGTAGTTTCCTTGTTTTTGGAAGCAGGTGCACCTGGAACTGGTCTTCTGCCAGCAAAGTAGGTATTCGGTCTCTCAGGTCCTTTTCTGCATTTGACGTTCTTATACCGCAAGCTCTCAGCCACACTATCAGTACACAACACTGTACCTGAGTTAGCACGTTTCTACGGCATCTTCTATATCAACATCAACATCGTCGTTATATCCACGTGCTCGACGCCGCGTTTTGCAACGCCTGTAAAGTGCAGATGGCTGATTTGTTCGTCGACAATCGGTCAAGCAACACTAGCGACCGCATTTCTATCCGTTGATTCAAACAGAAACCGTGTATGTGTTGCAGATGCTAGCTACCACAAATAACAACTTGGGAATGCAGCGACCAGTGCCAAAACGACCGAAAACCACACGTGGTCCGAAAACCGAAAACATCGAATCTCAGGTAGCGTGATTCCTCATAACAGCAGAACATTCAGAGCAGTTGTTAATACTCGCGTTTCTACTGAGAGTAGCGAATTGGACCACCTTTGAGCGAAGGGTGAGTAACTGAATAGCCAGCTATCGTCGTTTGCATCTCCATCGGACTTCCTCGCCGTTTCACAGTGTGGACCTATGACGCTATGATTTTACAAATCTGGACCAATTAGTTTCGTAATAAGGCAGTCCGTCACAGCCTGAATAATGGGAATTATCTTTTTCCGAAAAACACTATGCTCGTGACTTCAATATCATCACCCGAAACACTTGCTCACTCAAACCTAGTTTGTTTGTACATTGATCAGTATTCGCACAATGGAATTGTTTTACGAAGTTGACACTTCATAGTGTAGAATGTCTACGTGTATTGAGTTATTATGCAAACAACCTTCAAGAGTGATTTGTTTAAGTGAGCAAATCTTGTATGCAGAACGGACTGTGAGTACGCCGCCTAATGTAATGAGATCTCGCGAATTGCGGAATAAGATGAATTGCTTAAAATGAAAATAAGTTGCAGATAGTTCTGCAGCTGACATAAATCATTGAACTTTCTAGGAATGGATGCAAAATACCCGGACGATTACGCGGGATATGGGGGATATTATTTAAAAAATGCAAGAAATAGACGTAGAATAAGGTGATTTTTGGCTTAGACACATGCAACAAAATGCAACATTTTGGTGTAAAACGTTTTATTGCACTCGCAAAAGATTTGTAGATAAATGGATCATGCTTCTAAGGTGCAGCGTACCCATGTGATCAGTCTTTAACTTACATACAATATTCTCCACCTTTCGGCCTGATCGATGCATTGATGGGTCAAACCCGGACTCGCGCATAAACGGTTAGCTTCCCGCTTTTAAGCACGCCCATCCTTGGATTCACAGATTCAGGGATTGATACACAGGATCAAGGCATTGCCCAAGACTCCCGGGTCGGCTTTGTTCTTATCGTTCAGTGGCTGTCGTCCACCTGAAAGGCACAAGCGAATAAAGGGTGTAGCATTGCTCCTTAAGTTCTCAGCGCGGGGCAGTAAGCTTACCAGCACGAGGATTCCCATAAGAAACGTCTAACAGTGCTCTGAACTGGGTTCTAGAAGGAGCGCGGACAACCATCGGTGGAAGGTTAGTCCACGTAACAACTATCCGAAATGAGAAAGTTTTGTCTAATTAGTGTGCGCAGTGAGTTTGGAAGTCTTCTTACCATGTCCCCGCCATGTGTTTGCTGGGTCAACAATGAAAAACCTGTTGGCCAAACCTTGTTCAAGCAGGGCATAAGTGAGAATTAGGTCTCCTCGGAGGCGACGATACTCAAGGGGAAGGAGGTCAAGCACCGCGAGATGCGTTTCATGGTCCACGGATTTAAGGCCGGCAACCACTTTGGTAGCAGCTCGTTGTACGCCCCGAATATCTCAGTATGCGGCTCGAACGTAAGTTAATTTAACATGAAGCTTTAGTATTTGATGGTATTTATTCGCAACCTTTTATTTTCTCCACGCGCAAGCAATTCTGTTGGAAGTTGTTCGAGCGCCCCCAACGTCTAGAATGGGTGTCGATTCACATTTTTACCGGCTACCGCTAAGCGCCGCTCGGTATTCGCAAAATGGAATTGAATTCTCGAAACCGGGGCTATCACCTCATAGTGAAAAATGTCTATGCCCACTGAACTGTTCTGCAAATTATCTGCACGGTTGATTTGTTTAAATGAATGGATCTTCAAGTTCCTCAATCACCGCCGACTGTGAATATGGTGCATAATGAAATAAGACATCGCGGCTTATAGAGAAACGTGAAACGCGTACAATGGACGGACATTGCAGGTAGTTCTGCAGCTGGAATAATTCTAGAATCTACATTGTGCTTGTGGACGCAATATTTGTAGAAGTGCCACTCACGTGAATATTTTTTACTGTTTATATCTACTTGACCGGACGAATACCAAATTGTGTTCT
>SJOL01006443.1:327561-398212 GCA_004794785.1 Opisthorchis felineus
TCAAAGTGCCTCCCATATGCATCTCATATTCCCGCATTAGCCTCGCGGCGTGCCACAACACCCTTTGTGTGGCATGCTCCAGTGTGACTGAGCGGTGCACCCTGTTTTTCAGCCAACCTTTTGCACTCTCCGGGCGATTGTTGGTCACAATACTAAAATGGACCATTCCGGATTGTGTGCGCACAGTCCATTTGCGGGTGATGTACAACCAACGGGTCACAAGGTAAGACATAAATCGGGGGTCCGTGCGTAACAGCGGCTTCAGATCTTGTAGGAGTAGCATATGTGGCTATAGGGATCCGACTCCTGACTTCGGCACAAGCACGCGTCCGGTTTCCCAAAATTTTGCCATGACCAAGGGCATATCATCTGCTACAGGAAAACTCAACCATTCGTCACTTGCCCAACACAGGTGGCCGACACTTCCGGCGGTAGTTGTATATGTCCTGAGTGATGAGGACCTTGCCGAATTCATTGGCCACAAATTGCCGCAATTCACCCCAAAAGGTTTTGCCGAAAAGAGCATTTTGTGGCCAATGACCACCACCTAAGGTTGCCGAGGTCAGGTTCATGCTACTGGTTTGTGCCAAGTGTCTTCGCGGCTATTCGTTAATGCCGATGAACCCATTGGAGCAACTTTCTTGAGTAATTTGGACTGATCGTATATCGACGCAATAAAGCTTACCTGGACATAGCGGCCACGCACATCACTGAACTTATCCCATTCACTTCCGCTTCTCTCAGTCCCGTGCTAGTTCTCCAGGACAAAACTCCGCGCTTTGACTCTATCTTTGAAGAATAACAATCACTTAACCGATCGGTCTAATAGTTTCTCACCATAACGCAGGCGTTGAGCCAGAATTATCAATACCGGCTTATCGTGTTCGATAGGCCTTGGATGCACCAAGGTCCAGCGATTTCAGACGAAAACTCCAGTATACGCTTAACGTGTAAAACATTCAATCACCTGGAATCCCGTAGGTTTAGCCTTTCCGTTGGTTTTCAGATAGCCTGAAAGTTGGCATCCATGCACAGCTTTTCTTTTGATGGGAACCAGGAGCCTCTAGAAGAGGTTTTTCTGATGTTTTATAATTTTGTTGTGAGACCAGGCAAATAAAATGTGAGCACCAAGAAAAAGCAGTATTCGCACCCGCTAGAAACCAGTTCGGCGCAAATCGGAAAATAGCTGAACCGAAGAAAAGCGTACCCACTGCGGGACATCTAATATTGCCTCGGAATGCAAAAACTGATGTTCCACACGCTGCAAGCTGCAAACAACAAGAGTTTGCCTAAGGACAGGAAAGCCACATTCTTCAAAAAACGTCGACACGCACAGGGGCTAGAACACGCCCCCTTCACTACAATAGTTCTAACCGACAACTCTCCAGCACCGTCTTTCGATGCACTGTGAATTCACATGCCATATTTTGTGTATGCGGTTTAACTTATCTGGGTGAGTCCGCTAAAATAGCTAGACAGGGAAGATCAGACCGACGATCTTTGCTTTGGATTCAGTTAACGTTGTCTATCAAGTCCACTGAATGGCGACTCGTTCCCGACACAAACCTCCGAAAAACTCTCCTTCAGTTAGCAAGCTAGGCCTTTTTTTGCCGGAAGGTGACATTTGCGCTCACAAGACTTCCTTGATGGGGCTCCAGTAAGTCGAGTCCATTGGAAATTTTACATCAGCACCGACTCACGATGTGCAACAAAGCACTTACATTTAGCGCACCCACCGCAAATTGCACAGAACTAGTGGATCGTGCCGTCACTAATGAGACGCTTCGTTAATTAAGTGACAACCAAGACTCCTCTGGGTCATAGCAATTTTGAGTTTGTCGCCCTTTGTTGCTAGACCGGCGGCCATGAACCACAAATATTGGTTAGAATCTTCTGCATCTGAGTGTGCTACTGATGACGGGTAACCTGAATTGAGCTGCATTGAATGCCCGCTTCAAGGGGTAGAACAGACAACGAGCCAGCACGTAGAAAGTAATCTTACATCTAAAGAAGGGGCTGATCGCGAGGGATTAGGTTTCTGAGGGTTTGCATTCCGTCCGTGATTCGAAATGCCGCTTTATGAACTCCCGTGGATATACGTTTTGGGAGGACATTTTAGCGATACCGTGCTTTTTGGTATCAATTCTGTGATCGACACCGACTGCGGAGACTTTATTTGCTATGTATTCAACCAAATACTCCCCAAATTTCCATTCCAAAAAGATGGGCAGCTTTTCTCACTGGCCAGGCCACGCAGATTTCCGGTGCACGCTATACTTAATAGATCCGTCCTACGGTTTCGTCACTGCTTTGACCAGGTTATAGAGGCACAAACTCCAGGAGGCGAACCGGAAGCTGCTCAGTAGGATTTGAGGTGCCCTGGAAATGAGGTCAAAACTATTGCCCAAAAAAAACCATAGGTCATTCAGAAGACAGGTGGCATTCATTAGAATACGGTGTCGCCGTAAATCAGAGATTAGCTAACTGGAGATACGAAAACAGGCCTGACTATTTAGTCTCGCCTGGGATAGTTGCAGGCCTATTAGTCAAAGTGCAAGGTGATGGAAAGCATTGCGAAGTGTGCCATTGCGATTCGCCCCATTACCGAAAAATGGAGATCCGCGGCGCCGCAGCGCTTCCTCAGAAAACGTTCCCCCATGGTGGGCCTGTTTATATTCACGGACAGCTTACCTTAGCCTCACATCGAAACGATATTTTTGACTTCATAAAGGCATTAGATCGGGATTTGAGAGACCGCACAGAGTTGGGGCCTATGAGATGCAAGATGAGATTCTGCGCTGAATTACGGCTTTCTTTTTAAGCAGAAAGTTCCGAAGTAAATTAGGTCCAAACTACTCTTCATCTGCACCGATCCCCATTCGAGTTCCTCACGACTCACTTCTCTACCTGACCCACGACCGTGAGCGTATCGATGCGCTTCCATGTACACGTTTACTTCTTCCCGGCGGCTTGAGTTATTGGAGTTCCAAAGCCAACGTAACCCGAATGGATGCCAATCCCGCAAAGCAGCACCTCCCTCTGGCTAACGGAAATTACGTCCACATATCGTTCAGAGCAGACTGTGAACTCCCTTGTCGTATTACGAAGCTACATACCAAAAACGATTTAGGTATCTGGCTCGCTTCAGGCGTGCCCCTCTCACTCAATTACAAACAGTCGACCTAAAATGCGTTCGTCGTTCTACGGATGATCCGGCGCACCTTCCTCCGTGTTGTTTGCATGAACTTCCAGGTGTTCTATGGGGCTTACGTTAAAGTGCTTCTTGAATACTCCAAGCAAGTCGTGTAACCATGAAATGAGGGCGGTAACCCTCACTGAGCGCGTCCAACGAACTGCTACGAAGGTGGCTACTGGCTTCAAATTCGTTAATTATGATATCCACGTGGAGATTTTTGAACTCTTCCTGGAAGACCATTGTCATCGCCGCGGGGGACAGAAACCTACTTGCACCTTGTGTAAACAAGGTTTTGCTGATGGGCTTTTCATCGTTGGCCTAACTAATACTTGGCGGTGACCTGTTAATAAGGTTTTCAAGCTCGGAGTGCACACTTGTATCAGGTAACAATTATTCTCGTTTCATTTTTTCGACCGTTGTTCATACTGCATCCACAACTCCATTCAAAGCGCTAGTAGATGCGTTCACATGTGAGCCCTATAGCTAGCAAGCTTGCTGGCTAGCGGTGAGGACTAAAAAGGTGGTATAACCGCCTTTTCCGCTTGTGGTTTTCTGGTGAACGGAAGCTGCTGAACTACAAGAACAAAGCCAAACCGGGAAGCTTGAGCAAAAGCTGAACCCGAATAGTTTAATATCCTCAAGAAATACACTCATTTGCAAATCAGTTCGGTTTTGCGAGAGACTCACCTGGAACCCAGCTGAATCTCTCGTTTGTGATGCTCGTCTGTGTTAACTTACTCGCGGCATGCCCGTACAGGTGACGCTGAACCACTGGCTGACATTGGTTCCTAGAGCACTTCACCGCCTCATCCGTGATTAACCAATCAACTGTCAACGGTTTGCTGGGTTCACTGCTGAACGCCGTCACTTTTCTTTCGTACGTACTTACCCTGGTGGTAACTGTATGTGCCTCCTTGCCTAAAGAGCTTCGGGCTTGAGGTTGTTCCTCTTTCTCATCCGCATACGCTAGTGCAAACTCTTCTTGCAGCCGGTATACCACATGTGTGGTGTGCACGCCGGGATGGTTATCACACACTTGTGTTTTAGCAGCAGTGTAGCTAGCTGGCTCCACGTTTGTTCACGCGAGCTACAGAGCTAACTCGATGCCGTTCAACACACAGGCGACCCAACCTGAACCACGGCAATCCCTGCACACAGGCCCACCAGCATCATGCTCCAGAATAACAAGTACCGGCCAGTTCATATGGGCAATTGAACACCGTGGACGGTGTTCTCTGAAGGAAAAAATCCATTGTAGCGCAGAACGCCTACCATTTTGGTTGATATATATGCACGCGTTTGTGTCGTATCTTGTTTAATTGGTTTTGTCTTTCATCCACAGAAATTGTTGTGACCCCCTGCTTTCGGAAATTTGCTGTCCCACGGTACTTTCACAGTAATGAAGGTCACCAAGACATACCAGCGGTATGATCAGGTGCAGCGTTTTGGTGTGGTTACTAGTGAACAGCCGAAGATATCCTATGTTCGGGTGGGTCACGGAATGGACATCTGTGCATCTGGTGCCACGCAGTGTGTAATCATATGGAATCTAAAGACATGTGAAGCGGTACGAAATACTTAAATCGTAACTTTTGTTCAGCTTTGTTTACTTGGAAGAGATCTGTCTGCTTCAAACGTGTCTTGTCACTGTTCATCGTGGAGTGAGTCATCTAGAAGTCTGAAAGTTGCCGTCGGTTATGACGACGGATGGGTTTATGTATATCAAGTCAGCACCGTATCGTGGGACTCAGAACTTGAGTGCCACTTTCGTGCAGGCCGTGGTAGAGTGTCTTCTGTTGAATTGAAGGAAAATATTCTGGCCTGTTCCGCAGTGAGTTACTTTTCACTTGCACAACTCTGAAGGATTCCGAAATAAACGTTTTAGATCTCGTATCTGGCACAGGTTCAAAGCTGAGAGGTCACAAGGGCCTTATCACACGCTTGAGACTCCTATACTTTGGTCCAATCCTTGTGTCAAGGTAAGCGGCCAGTTTTCAGTAGGTGTTTCTGCTCCCATTGGTTTTATTCAGTGTCACTTTGTTCAAATTAAACCTGTGTAAACAAAAAACGGAAGGATAGCGGCAGGTAAAAATGACCATAAAAGGTAGCCAGACGTTTTCCGACTTAGGTTCTTCTTCTCAACTACTTACACTTGTCATTCACTAGCCAGAACTTCGGCGCATCTCATTGTTCAGTCATAGATGGAATACTCCTTTTCGAAATTTGGCGGGATGATTTACCACTTTGTGGTCCATCTTAGACCATTTTTGGCATCACGTGTTCTATGTTCCAACTTGGGGTCTACCACTTTTTACGTACAAAGTCAGCTAATGGCTGTCTCAACTTCCTAATGGCGGATGTATTACAAATCAGGAGTGTAATTGACTTGTCCAACGTACTACATTGAGGGTCAACATGGTGGTTACACTTGATTGTGCACCCACTACCCCGTGGGCGATAAAAAATCTCTGACGCCTTCCCACGCGCGGATAAATATATCACCTTTTACAAAACATTCCTGTATGAAGCCATAGCACTGCGTCATCCCCCTTTCTTATGCTAACGGCTCCTTTTCTCCGTTGTGGTGTGGCAGCCTTATGTTGGCGTGACGGTCTGTTTATCGTTGAGCCTGCGCCTGGTCACTCAGCATTCGGTCTCTTTTCAGGCTGGTCAGTGAACGGAGGCCGGTCAGCCACTCCTGGATTTCCATGTTGTTGGTGGTAGCAGCTATGTTGACTGAAGTGGATTGCCTTGGTAGCCTTACACTCGTAATCTCTGTCCGTGTTAAAGCTCCCGAAACTAAGGCTATGGATGAGAACCTCAACCTCCATATCTGGGTTTCGGCCCCGCTTGGCATCTCATCTCGTACACAACCACGACCAGCAAAATTATCAGGCTACCTTTGGGACTTAATGCATCAGTGTTTTCCACTGGTCTGTTGCCCGACCAAAAGCTGCTGCCTTGCAGTTGTGGTCAGACTTGAGTGCTGCGGTGATCCCGCGGGTTATGCTATAACATTCTCAAGACTCGACCTTGCTAACAGGGCCAACGTAGAGCAGGTACTGCCCATCGGCACCGCGATTAGTTTTTTGGAGGCAAATTCGCAGGCACTTTTCGGAATAACCGAAATCCTCTGGCTACATGGTGTCTTTCATCGGCGCGCCATTCACGGACAATCTCCATCAGTTACTGATGGCGTCGATTAATAACCGACTGACACTTCTTTTGGAACACTTGTGTGGATTCTGCACTCGTCTGTAGGCGCTTCTGTCTCCACTTTTAGGAGTGGTGGAAGAAGTGAACAACTCGCCTAGTAATGCGAGGCTGGCAGATCCCGAAGTCAAATGAATTTTTCAGGATCATCTTCTGGGCTCAGTAAACTACTCCATCGTTGGATGTCAATGTGAAAAAGGTCGCCATATCTTTTCACGTTGTCAAGAGTTTCGACGGCGGCACGGTAACGCCAGCCGTACTCAACTACTAAATATCGGAGAGAATGGTGGCACTGCTTGAGTGTCGGAAGAATGTTCCCACCTTTCCCGAACATAATTCAACCCACTGAACTATCAGACCTCGAGTGGAAACCAGTGTACGTGCCCACCATGAAGCCTGGGGGGAGGGAGTAAGGTAGGTACGCAGTGAAGGCAACAGCTTCCATGAAATGTCGCCACTGGTTGCGTGGCATGACTGTATCTATCAGGGTCACTAACCCTTTGTTTGTCTCGTCCTGACCGTTCAGCTGTAACACCCTTTCGATGCCTATCTGCCATCCCACCCGAAGGAAGCACAACAGCTGGGGTACTGCCAGGTTGCCCAAGGGGAAGCTGAGATGCAGAGGTCGGGTTTGAACCGCGAACCTTCCGGTCAGTAAATTCGCGTTCCAACCACTGAGCCATCTTGCCCCCGTCGACGACAAAGTTGCAGAGAAATGGTGGTGACAGCCTTGTCGTACACCACTGCTTGTGATGAGCTCAGGCGAAAACTTACTGTATACTCGTGCGTGCTTGCAGGAGTTCGAGACTGGTCACAATCTCCTTGAGTGGATCAGGAGCACCAGAGACACTCGCGTAAGGCTTGCGCGCTGGGCACTCCGGCTACAAGAGTACGACTTCCAGATCCGGCACATGCCGGGTAAAAAGAACCACTTGGCCGATTGGCTGCAGAGGCTGAAGATGAGGCTCCGAAGACCATGATCGGCGCCAATAGTCTCGTCGTCGAACTGGATCCTGTAAAGTTGGTGCAACTAGAGCGGCAGGATCCCGCACTGCGGAAGGTTGCAGCTGCCTTGTTGGACGGAAGGGGTATTGAGAATGCGGAGGGAGACAGAAAACTGGACACCTTCATGTAACACTTCGATAGACCGAGTCTGAGTGAAGCTGGCGTAATATCCTGAAACGCCAACGATTCGGATGTCCCACTGCTCGTGATACCTCGTGTTTTGAGACGGAAGCTGACCGCTGAATGTTACGAGATGGCGCACACAAGGTGCACCAAGATGTACGACTCACTTCAGTAGAGGGCCTACTGGCCAGGGATGAGAAGTGAGGTAATGGATTGCGTGGTGGCCTGTGAGTGATGCCAACTGATGAAAGGGGGATATGACGGGGGCAACTCATCCCATGGAACCTATTCATTTATCAGAGGTCGGGGAGTTATGATCCGTTGACGTCATGTGCCCCTTTCCGGTGACAGCCAGCGGAAGCCAATATGTCTTAATGATGACAGAACACCTGTCGCGGCGAGTCGAGGCGGCAGCGACAACGATCAGTGGAGTGGTCATGCATCACATCATGGCCAACCACGGGGTACCAAAAATGGTCCTAACGAATTAGGGGCCGTGATTTGAGAGTGAAGAGTTCATGAGTTACTTGCAGCAGCTGGATATCAAGCGGCTAATGGCGGCACTCCACCACCCTCAAACAAACGGCTTACTGAACGACTAAGGAGTGGCTGGTGGCCAAAGGAAGTGACTGGAAAGTGAACTTGCCGATGGTGTTGTTAACACATTCTGCGTCGATCCAGTCAACTACGGGCAAGTCCCCATTCATGTTGATTTATGGTCGACATCCACCCCTTCCAATTGATCAGGAAACAGGGTTGTGGCCGACAACACGCCTGTCTCCGGAGGAGGCTGGTGAGGAAAGGAAAAGGGCTCGAAAGAACTTGACCGCCGTTCAGGAAAGGACGAGACCGATAACCCAAGTATGAAGGCATGACCCATCTCCATAGGCGCAAACGTCAAATGGAAAGGTCACCAGAATCCTGGAAGGAGCGAGCTGGGGTCGCAGAAGTTGGGCAGTCGGTAGTAAGGCCCGTTTGTCGTTACCGACCTTCAAGGGGACCTTTATACAATTCAAGACGGTTGAGGGTCAAAAAGAGTAAATGGTGCCCAGCTTCAAAAGTGGCCTGATACACCTGAAAAAGTGCCGAATATCAGCTGCTAAGGCTGACCTAACTGAGGCAAGTGAAACATCAGTGGCATGCACCCGACCTTTGAAGGGGGAAGGTGTGTAGTGGTGCCTACTACTGATGAAGCATGCGAGCAGTCTATTGTTCACCCCCGTATTTGGTGGAAGGTGGATGTTACTACGGAAATTGTGGAATCGCTTTGCACTGTTCGTTCACTATTGTTTATTATTCAATGAACTTCCAGGAAAGTTCAAGAGAATGCATGAGAATGTTTGGTTTCCAAGAACTCTGTGCAGATGAGATGTTTACTTTCGTGTCTAATGGCTTGCAGCTGCTTAGTTCGTGTTTGCTAATAAACAACTTCGCAGCGAAGGGATTTCCTCCTTTTACCAGGTCCGCTTAAGCACTGGATACGGGACAGATCAGTGGCACTGCCTGAATCCCGGAGAAATGTTTCCACCGGTCCCGAACATTATTTGGCCCGACGACTCATCAAACGGTAAGTGAAACTGAGCTTGCGCGCCAGCCATGAGGCTTCGCGGACACCGAAGGTCAACGAACTGGAAGAGGCCCAGAAAACGGAGTACCGGTAGATTATTTCAGTTGATCCGTGCGACCAGTCCCTGGGAACCGGCTGTGAGTGGAGCCATCAAGGATCAAATTGGTGCGACCATCTTAAATAAACAAAACCTTCTCGACCCGCTGCCACTCATTTGGGTCTGGGTTCATGACTGCGGGATGGCTCAGTGGTTAGAGCGCGAATCTACTGACCGGAAGGTCCGTAGTTCAAACCCGACCTCTGCCTCTCGACTTTCCCTGTCTGGGCTTGGGCAACCTGGCAGTATCCCAGCCCTCGTGCTTCCTTTGGGTGGTATGGCACCTAGGCACCGAAAGGGTGTTACAGCTGAACCAATTTTTTTAATGACTGCAAATTGTCTCTCAGGCACCGAGTTCCTGGTCCGGATGACCTCCCACTCGCATTGTTTAAAAATAGGACTGAAGTCTTCAGTTAGCGCTTGTCTAATCTACTTTCCTACATCTTGGAAGAGTAAACTGTCCCGGACAACTGTGGAGAATCGGCAATGGGGTCCGTTTCAAAAATGTGGCCTGTGTCTAGTGCGACAATCGCAGGGGGATCAGCTTGACCCCTGTTGTAATGAGATTCTTTGCGTTACTTGTTCTTCGTTGCCTTACGGTGGCTCGTGAAACACGGACTCAAGAACAGCAAACGTGATTCCGGCCTGGTAGGGGTTGCGTTGACCAAACCTTCACACTCCGTCAGGTGTTAGAACAACATCACACGTATAAATGACCCACCGGAAGGGTGTTACAGCTGAACGCTTATTGTTATATTACGTGTGAGTATACTTTGCTGCGTTATTCGAAAACCGCTTTATCCTTCTAGCTTCACGTGGCCTGGATGCTAAGATGCTAGCTTCTGATTAAAGAGTAGCTTTTTCCATATTACTTCCTGACTTTGCGATGACTGCTATCTAGGCTTGGGCTTTGTGAGATTTTGCCAGTCCCAGCACATCCTCTGGCTTTCACAGTAACTGTGGACCAAATGCTTTCATCTCTGAATAATTTTCTTTGACTCAATGGGCTGTGTTCAAGTAGCAGGATCACATTAGTTCTTTCGAAGAGCGGCTGTCCAAAACGATGTCTGGGATTATGCGCGTCGGGTAAAAGTAATGTCTTTTACCTCCTTTTTTCTGGAACGATTACCGTGCATACTGGGTGAGGGTCAAGCGCCAGTTCAAACGTGCCAGGGGAATAGAACCCTGGCCGTCGAGATCACTTTCCGACGTCTTGCTCACTTGGCCACTCGGATGAGTTTCACTCGAGTTCTGAACTAACACTACGTCTGTTCGTGCGTTATGCACACCTCACTTCCAGCTGCAACGTTGGCAGGCTGTATCCCTAGTGGCAAGGGTAAAGGTTAGTAAAAGCGTCAAAATGTGCCTTGGGGCTACCCTTTTTTCAGTGCGACCGATCAGGGCCTATCAGCCTGGTGCACCCACAATAGGCTTCGTCCTACTCTTAACAATCATCGATATCCCCACTTCGACTATTCACTTTGAACCCTGGATTTACCATCTTGGTACTTAGAAAGTGTCCCTGGGGAGATGATTTTTTGGTCACACTAGCCAGATAGTGTTAGAGTAGCGATAATAAAAATGGTGGATCAGTTTCGTTTTCGAGGAATATAGATGCAGACTATTCTGAAACAAAATGCGGGGTTGTTAAAACATTCAAATGCCGTAATCACCTGGGAGTTCTCAGCGCCCTTCAGACAGTCAGGGATGAGTTTTGTGGTCCCTTACTGACATGTTTATGAGGAACGTACAAGTTACTGATAGCTTACTACGATTTGGGACGAGTTAGATCCTCATTTTCGTGATTTTTTAGGGTCTTTTGTTTAAGGAATCAATTTTATGTCTGACACATCGGCTCTAAGTTGCGTCGTGTTTCTCGGATATGCGGCCCTATTTGAAAAACATCGGATTTTTGTTTGACCCTAACGGGATCCGAAAACTCGTTTCTTTCAGCCGTTTACCCAATAATTTATTTTGTTTGTCGTTATTTGGTGGTTATTTGCTGTGGGCGACAAGTGGGAACCTTTTGATAGACTTGCTTCTTTTTAAAGAGTGGGCTGTCTGAAGCGGACTGGATGACCATTCTCAGTGGCGGCTGCTCCAAAATGCTTGCCTCACCAATTTGTAGTACCTGTCGTTTTCCATAGCCTTGAAATCAATGACTTTTTGGTAGGGGGTCACATCTTTTTCTTTCTATGGAGCAATTATTATTTCACAGTTTTCCTGGTTTGTTAGTTTACGACCTTAGCAATTGCTGAGAGGTCTGGTTTACATCCATTACCTTTCCTAATTTAAGTGCACAAGATTCGTACATCAAGTTCTGGGATCTGAGGAACATGCACTGTTTCGCAACTCTTACGGGCCATCCAGGGCCTGTATGGGATTTCGCCTTGAGTACTGACGACCGATTACTAGTGAGTGGGACTGCCGATTCGCAACTGCGATTATGGAGGTTGACTTATTTCGATCAAGTAAGTTTTAATGACCTCTGTCGGGCTTTCTGTGTAACTGGTCTGAATTGTACGTTTGTGCTCATAAATTCTAAACTTGGGATTTATCTGTACCCAGAAAAGCCCTTCAGAATGGCAATTTTCTCTACAAGTTTATCAACAAGGCTTCGCACGTTTCACATCTAAGTAGCTTTGTAAACCCCCAATTTGGTATTACACGCTTCACTGGATTCAACGGACCTATCGAACCGCGGTTGTCACCTGAGTTTAGTACTCACATCCATTTCGTGGTCTGAAGGTATAGATTAGCTATTCTGCTTTTTCAATCGATGCAGAGCTTGACCCTTCAAAGGTGGATGGCAGTTCTTTAGATTTCAAACAAAGTATGTCAAATTTCGTGGTTAACGCATTCGTGGATCTGTTTCCCGTCCAAGCCCAACACTGCCACGAATGATGAACGTCGTCTTCACCGTTGATAGCATACCGGTGTTAAGTACCCGTACTTCGTCGCCCTGAAATTCAAAGGTTTTTGAGTAACGAAATCAACCACAATTATTTGGAGAAAGTTCTGTGACGGACAGAAAAACAAACACGCAAGGAAAGTGATCCGATGCCAACTTAGCACTCATCGTCTCCAGATGAACGTAAGACGAGTTTAATCTTTCTTCCGTGTTTATTTGCACTGGGCTGAATTTCGACCTTAGCTGGAGCATTGTGGGTTGGGTGTAACTTCCTTTCCTTCATGTATTTAGATTCGTTTCGTCCATACAACTACAATCCTCTTTTTTTGCGGCCTGCTCATTTGAAAGGGCCAAATTGAAATTAGAGCACAAAGAGGAGTGGTACCGTGCAGCATCCCACATTATGAAAATGCATAAGCAATATAGCGATAAGGAATCGCGTAATTCGACTATTTACGGCCAGCAAATTGACGTGAAGAGCGGAGGTAGACAGAAGGTTTCATTCCCCTATTGAAGGATGTTTGTGTGCACTGAGTTGATAAGCAGTGAATGCAAGTGCGCATTTTATAAACTGACCAGAGGGATGTCACAGTTTGTGTGATTTGGTCACAAAGTTCGTACGGTAACAGCCGAAATGTGCACATTTTCGGCATGCAACGTAGAATCAAAACAGCTTCTCTAACATAAGAAGGTAAACTTAAGAAGGCAAACTAAACCAGGACACTGGCGTTTTCATTGTGTGATTCCTATGCAAAGCCAACGTTGGAAACCTACTAATTTAACTTCTTGCTTGTTCTGTTGCGAAGATGTAAAAGTTCCTTCCCCAACAAAAATGCCGAGTCACACTGCGGACGAAAATCCATCTCTTATAAAATAAGTCATATCATTTTCGGAAAAGTTTGGTAACAATAGGTAGACTTATTGCTGGGCAACGTTTCGCTTTTGACACAAAAGCTTCGTCATATCACTTATGTGCCTTTTGTCAGTTTCCGCTACAGTTATAAACAGGCCCCTTAATTTCGTTAAAAAAACAATTCCATATATTCGTTTCGCGATTCTGTGGTGACCGTCGTCTGTCATTACTTTCACTTTCGTACAACGCCCACCATAAGATGTCTTACCTTTGTTACATTTTCCATTTATGTAGGAAGCCTACTTATCCGAACCTCCCCCATCAGAGGCCGAACCACTGGCAGCATCCGGTGAAGAAGTGATCGTTCCACTGTCGCAGCGGCAGGCTTTGATTCAAGCTGAGTTTTTGGGATGTATTCGACGCTCCGGTTCACGACGAGTGCACACGTTACTCATCGACCAAACTGGGACATTTATCCTTTGCCAGGTGAACTACAGACTTTGCGCATATTTTCACTCACTGCAGCTTCTGTTCGGTCGAAGACTTGCCTCAACTATCGGGTCGAATTTTATGCAAAGGTGCATCGCAACGGTCCACCCGTAATATTCAAAGTCCCACGGTGCAATTCTTTGAGCGATGTGCAATAGCAGATCATAACAAGATATAGCCAATTTGGTCCTTTTGGTTTCTGGTCCAAAGGGTCTTCTTTGGCACATATCATTACTCGCCAATACTCAAACCAGACTTTGAAGGGCACACCAGTCCTCTTTGTTGACAGAGTAGATGGCTCATTAGCTAAGACGCGAACGTAAAAACCGGAAGGTCCATGGTTCGAACTCAGCACCGGCATCTTCATCGCTCCTGTCTAGGCTTGCACAACCTGGTAATACCTCATTCCTGGAAAGCAGTTAGGAAAACTAATCAAGGCCTTTTTTGGGTTACCAATGCATCGATCACACCTTCGTTTTTTTAACCACTCTCATGACACAGTCATACGCATAGGAGACTAACAACATTGTCGTGAACTCAGTCCCCCATAGTGCATCGTGCTGATGCCTGTTTATAACGGCGCCATCCAGCTTTCTACCTCCTTGTACTGCAACACCTGAAGGCGTATGGGGGTTCACTCTCCTAACGGTTATTATCAGCTTTCACGTTTGATCTCGTAGTTAAGGTTATTATGTTTACTGCCTTTGGCGTAGAAGATGTGCGGCAGCGAAGCATCGCTGTTAAACGCTGATGTGCCTGCTATTGATGATGATTTCGAAGTATGCGGGTGATGTGACGTAGTGTTGACCAGATTCTATCCGGATAGAAAATAACAAGTGATACAAATGCCTTTTCCCTTGCGATTGGGGTATATGTTCCAGTCTTTTAGAATGCATAGGGTAGAACGGGTGGAGTATGACAACAAACCTGGCCGTGATGTTTAAGGCGCTACAAGTAGTCGACAAGTTTGATTATTCTATCTTAATAGTCGAAGAATTTGTTAGATTCGCGTCCTCCTCACATCCGTTTGCACAGCCTGGCTTCCGCCCTTCACGTGATTATTTGGTTGACTCACACGCACACCACTCAATTGTGAACATGGTTAGTCTTTTAGAGTTCCATGCGTTGACAGAATACCATTAAACGCTCCTATCTTGCATGTCGGACCAACATGTCCTACTTTATTTTTCGTAGCCGTACTGATGGTTTACATCGTTCATTTTGTACCGTTTATACTAGCTCATTTTGCTATGTGGTTCATAATTTCTTGCATTCTCTTCATGCAGTCTTTCGATCGGAACTTGGAGGTATTCCGTGTGCTCGATGAGGAAGCTAAGGCGAAGCGACTAAGGAAAAAGGTGAAGAAGGCGAGAGAGTGAGTTTGATGTGCACGTTTTCATGTGTTTGCACATAACATTAAGAGCTCGTGTTGCCTCAGTGGTTAAGGTGCGAACTGATTGGCCGGAAGGTCCATAGTTCGGACCCAACCTCTGCATGTCGACGGCTCTTGTCTAGGTTTTGGCACCCTGGCAGTGTCTCAGCGTTCGTGCCCCCTTCGGGTGGCTTGACAGCAAAATGGTTATTAATATTATCACATAACATTAAAACCTGCTACTGATGCGCTTGGCTCTGTTCCTTTCTCATCCCTGTAATTAAAGTGCTTATCTTGTTTGCTTCATAGACGGTTGCCGGACTTCGGACAGCAATGGGAACTGGTACAATGTTTCATTAAGTCAGAAATAGTTCAATCGTGAGGGCGTGAGATACTGATTATCGGAACAACAGCCCCCTTCTAGGCCCAGAAAGCTTGACAGTATATCGGCCGTCATGCTTCCTTTAAGGTGTACGGCAACTATTCATCGAAAGAAGCCGCAGCTAAACGACTGAATTCGCAGTTTCGATTGGTTACTTGGTGTGACAAGGGAGCACACATTTTCACCCTATTTCACACTATTTAAAGCAACATATTTTCGCACTGAATGTGCTTGTGGATGTCCCCTCTCCTCCATTATTCGTCCAACTAGTTGTGTGACTCATTTGTCTCTTTAGCGTTCCTGACACAGGAATGATGCTGTTTAACTCCCTTCACCTCACATGCCCGTTCGGCATACACAGATTGGTTCCATTCACTATACCACATTTTGGACAGAAGTAAGGCTGATGGCTTCATCATCCGTTCTCGCAAACCGGTCCTCCGTCTTTACTTTTTCTGATTATGGAAAACGACTCGTTATATTTAACCTGTTGATGAGCTCCTCTGATTCACTAGAAGCGCCCCTCACATCTCAGTATGTTAGTCCTAGTCCGAATACCTATTCAAAGTTTGGAGGTTAACGTTCGCTTCCGAGACTGTTGTCATGTGGGATCTTTTCTCGGTTCTCATAATCTACAAGTGGTGTATGCCTCTGGGTTTATTTGTCGACATTGTTCTGGTAATTCTTAGCACACAGCCTACCACGAAAGCGATTACCACGCATTGACTTTGTTTTACAGCAAGGGTGAAGGTGCACCTTCCAAAGTATCTCTGGATATTTCGGATATGATACGTCCCCTTCTTCGTTTGACCCTGGCGGCAAAACCAGCCAGCTGTGATGTTCTAGACGCGAAACCGGTCTGGAAGGCTGGCACAATTGTGGGTACCCGTTTACAGGTAAATGTCGTAAAAAAAAACTATCCAATACATCATTAAGTGCTGTTCTACAAGATTTTACATCACCCAGTTAGCCGAAATGCTTCGATTCCCATTTGTAGTTCCTGTGTGCTCTGAAAAACAACACCATTGATGAATTGGAAGTTACGATACCTGTGGCCAGTACGATGAAGCTTCAAACTATTTCCTTTGTGAAATCCATCCAGACAATGGGTGTTCGAGTTCGCCTAGTTAACAGAATTTGTGCTCCTGGTCACCGGACACCTCCTGTTGCTTGTTGCCTAACTGGTGATGCTTTAGGTGTATTCACCTTGGCACGCACGGAAGCCAAACTATGGAGCAGGTATGTTGTATGGTTCAGTTGATGTGTTTCTTATTTCTTGCGGAGTGTTTTTCGTTATGTTCCCAAGGTTGGCTATAAATGGATGTAATAAATGACTACAGTCTGGGCCACATTATTTATTTTTCGTTTACTGAACGGATTTCCTCTGTATTTGCCCGACCCTGTGCTGAATTCCTACAGAATGTCACCTGAATTTGTTTTCAGCCAAAACACGCCATCCCGCTCTAGCTTTAACTTCCCCACCGGCTAACTTTTCAGCTCTTTTCTGGCTTTCAACCTCCTTTGGCAGGTCCATTGTTACTAGTATGTGCGCTTGGGGAATACTTCCTTTTAGACACTTTCAATCACAAGCTTTCGGCCGCTTTCTGATGGTTCACCGGAGTTTGTTCACCCATTTAGAACAGCATGTGCGCCACCGCGTTCGATGTTTTACCGTATGCCTGAATAAATGAGGATGACAGTGTAACTTTCGGAATGCGAACAACCGGAGAGCACTGAAATCTCTTCTATTCGTGAGAGTAGTCTTTCCAAAGAAGAGGGTGCAGTTTAGCTACTTTTCTGAACCCATCTTTGTAGTGTCACAAATTTTCGAGTTTCGGCCCTTTGGATATCGCTCCTTGTGCAAGCTGCTTGCGGGAGTCAACCCGTTTTCTTTAGTCCTTGACCCCATAATTAATTGTCGTCTTTATGCATAGTTTGTCCTCGTTTTTGTGAGTGGTGTAGTTTGTGTGTTCACAAAAATGCATTCAACCGCATCGCTCACAGACTGTATCAACCGAGTGGCCTGTTCGGTCAGCTCACAAAGCAGCTTGTTTACTTTCGTTGAGGAAATCGGCGTTGGAAATGGCCAGTGTCATGGGTACATGATCCAATCAGGACCAATGGAGATGTGCACTGCACCCAGACAATCACACTGGAAGCGTTGAATCCTAAGTACACAGCTTCTAGACTACTTCGTTGTGCGCACCTGGTGACTTGGGGCATCTGAATCCTCCCTTCAGGAATGCCCCTTCCGAGATCTTCCTTACGCGACGTATTCGTTAAGCAATGCCACAGAATCATCGACCCGTTCCACATACTTTTCCCAAGGCATGACTAAAGTACTGGAAGACCGTTATTGAAGAGCGACTCTTCCGAAAAGAAGCCACTCTCTAAGAGTGACCTTTTCGAAACGATTTCTATTAAGGGAGTACTATGCATGATGCAACGCATGCTGCGTTTTGTCCAGACGAAGTTCCAATATTGTGCTAGAGCTCGAGATAACTCACTGGTTAGGGCACCAATTGACCGGAAGGTCCATAGTTCCAACCGAACCCCGGCATCTGGACTGCTCCTGTCTAGGTTTGGGCAACGTGGCAGTATCTCAGTCCCCGTGCTTCCTTCGGGTGGCATGGCAGCTAAACCGAAAGACTGTTACAGCTGTGCTAGAGGAGTACGGGATGCAGAAAAATTACCATGCTTCTGCCGTCATGCAATAATCTGGTAGTCGGCCGCACCCATTCCAATACCTTCCAGAAGACACGTACTGCCATTGCAGTGTCCGTTTTCTTAATTGTGTGGCAGTCGTGCGTTCATATTTACTGGTGGTTTTCTACTCTGGCAGCTATCCAAAGACAAACTTTATCATCTATAGCAAATCGACTGGCGATGAGGCATGGGAGCTGGCCACACTCTTTCCTTCTCATCATTCTTCCTGTAACAACCCCGAATGGTGACTTGTTGTGTATTTTGTTCCACGCATCATTGATTTTGCTGCTTCAACTCACTGCTGGCGCGTTACACATTGACAATTCAGATGAGAAACTTTATTTTCCGGGTTCTTTTGTCGAAACTGTTGTATGTTTTCGGTTCCAAATTTAGTGGATTCTTATTTCTGGTCCATCTCTCATCAATAATTGATGTATGAAGTGGTGGTGGGAGTTTTGTGACATTTCTGTAAAAAAAAGCTCAATCAATGGATCAGGTTTTGTCCATTCAGCCAACTGTTCTCATCTGTTACGTTGCCCGGAGAACACTTTGGTCGAAACAATCTAACTTTTCTTCATTTTCAGACACTCTTCAGCGTGTTTGGCAACACTGACTTGGCCGCGTGCAGGCACGGATCAGGTTTTGGAAGGCGCTTCTTTGGAGGACAATGGGTCTAAACAGGATTTTCCTACTAGAGCGTCTGCAATGGTTCTTGCACCGGGGGATCGACATGTAGTTATAGGTTTTGAGGTGAGTGACCTTGATCCACACTTGTTTTCATGTCTATCTTTTGTTGTACCTCAGTGTTCTGGACGATGCCGATTATTGTCACTCCTTAAAATCGGATCCGATCGATTCTCTTCAGCACCATAAATTTAACTTCCTTTTTACATCTGACCGTTGCGTCAACCGTAAGTTACTCGTGTCTCCTCCGTTCAGCTCAATCTCCTACACTGCAGTTGCTCAGATTAACGTCTATGACACTGGCGTTGGTGACTCCCATTTTTTTTCGTCCCAGGTGGTCCTGGACCGCTGGACCACGTCATTCGCTCCTTGAAAGCACCCATTATCTGGAAGAATTCTGGGCATCTGAAACTTATCCTGTCAGTATGGTTCGTATAAAGGCCATCTTGTTTATGCCGCTGGTGTATGCTGCGATCCCCTGCCACTTATTACGCTTCCATTTTCAGAGTACAGATATCACCCTATTTGTCTTCGCTTACTATACTTCAATAATGTAGGGTAATTCTTTTTCTCATTTTCGGCTGCTGAACGGCTGTAAATTGCAATTGATAATCGGATTAATCTAGTCCCTAGTGGTTGGTGGTGGTGTTAACCTCAAAACGTGTATTTGGCATTGTGTCGGTTAGTTTGTTTTGTTTACCATTGAGTGCAAATTATTTGCTGTCAAAGGACAACATCCCACAAATCAAACGGGCCCTCCAAATGAGGAGTTATCACATGAGATGTCAGCCAACATCGGGTCACATGGTGTGAGTTGCGTGATTGAGGGATAGTGGCTGTATGCCCTCAATAAGTGCTAGTTACACATGCTAATTGTCAGCCACTTGTGGCTAGTGGAATTGTATTCAACTCCTACGCAGTAATCTGCGGGTCAGACGGCCCCCAAGAAGGACGCTTCCTAGCTCTTCAATATCGGCTAACATCACTCCTAGGATGAAAACTCGATTGCAACAACAAACACACTTTGCAGGTTTTGCTTTTGGGGCTAAATGTGGTGATTGACTTCGTATCTCACAATGGTCGGCGCACTGGTACTTTTCATTCTGGATGTGTCGTTAAGATACCTCTGCAGTACTTTGGGGTTGTATTCAGTCTTATGATCTGGCTGGTTACGTGAATGGCTCGGATTATATTTGTATGGTCCATGTTCTTATCCCTTCTGTCCACTCTGCAGTCAGGACACCTTCTTCTATTCGACGTGCAGTCCAAGTCGATGAGACAGACTATTCCCCGTGCGCATGAAGGAGCAGTTCGTGGACTGATACTAAGTGGCGACAAGGTTGGTTTGCGTCCTTTTTTCATTTTTTCATTTGTGTTCACTGTAGATATCCACTTTACTTAAGACTGGACCATCATTTTGAGTACCATCCCATAAAATGATCAACCAATACTTAAAGGTCTCCACACCAGTAAAGACTGGATGAACTTCCTGGGTACCGTGAACCTTCAAGACTCTGTGTAATTTAAGGCGAACGTTTCCACAGGGAGTTTTTGTGGACTGACCCCCTCAGTGATTTCTTTTTGCTCGCCTCAGTCTGTGGACTTGTTGATGTGGAAGATGCCGAGCCACTCTCATCTTCACCAGATAAACCTCGCGACGGAACGTTTTTCGGTTATTTCTTTCGCGGTGCTCCCTTTTCCTCCCTCCCGAAAGGATACTACCATGGGAAAAGGGACTTTTCGGCATCTTCTTGTAGTGCATCTTCGGGGATAACGCATAGGATCGGCGTACCAGATTACGGTAAAACCGCTCAAAAATTATGATGGCTTCCAGAAGCGACTGTTCAAATGAACTATTCAGTATTATATCGAATATGTTTCCTGGCACAAATGTGGTACAGTCTGTGCTGAATCTCCCTAATTTTAGATATGGCTTTCGGTCGTTGTTCCAAGTAAAGCTGCTTGGATTGCTTGGCTGTCTAAGTATCGTCAATGTCATTGTTAGTGTGTTTTGATCTCGTCCTTCTAAGTGTTCTCTCTAAAGTTTCCATTTGTATCCAAATCCATCTTAGCCTACATAAGGTTTTCATCCAAAATCGACATTGAATAATGACAATAATAAGAACATTTTAAAGTAAAGTCGCTGCTTGGGGACGGAATCTTGAATCCTCTCGAGAGTATGGGCAGCCTCTCCCGAGATTGGAAATTCAATAGAATCTGGAGTGGAATGCTTGTTGTGGGAATGTGGCCTCTCTGGGGAGGGGGATTGCCATAGCTTTACACATTTTCTGAGATTCCTCAGTCAATGGCTCCCCAAGTTGTGTCAACGTAGCGAACAGGGGACCAGCCTTTCACGGAGGGTGGGCAACGGTCAGAAAGGCAAGGTTGACAGTCAGTCAAGCAATCGTCCAATAAACAGAAGTACCAAGTGGTCGTGGCGCATTGATTACCGAAATCCAATGGGAATACCGTCCAACAATGCTACGGAATGTATATTCAACTGCGTAGAAAAATCTTTTAATTCACACGTCGCTCCCTCCGGGCATATTAGTTCCGAGTTCATAACTACTCATTGGTTGGTTACGTGGCAAGAACTGCTGGTTCTTTTCTTCATCCAGCGCAACAAGGATAATTTGATGGGGTCGAAAATTCCTTACCTTCCGCTTTTCTTTTGCAGAAAATGATCTTTTCTGGTGGTTCGGACAAACAAATCGGATTCTACAACTTTGATCTGAAGATATCAGGAAATGGGTAAGTAGAAGCAACGAACCGGTTTCTGCACATCTGTGTCGCCGGATAACCATTCAATCGGGCTGTCGATCCCTCCTGTGAATAATTTCCTGTGTTTCACTACTCATGAGTAGTGTGACTTCTGCTTACCATGATGCCGTTCTGCCTTCCTACCAATCGTTCCTCCGTTTATTTGCTCCCTGGTGGGGGCTCACTTGCCATCTAGTCACTAATGTTGCGATTCTGTCGCCTGTCCGTTAGTGGCGTTCGAGCTGTCAGTTTCTTTCCAGGTTGTCTGATTTAGCGCTTGGAGGTGTGGACACCTCAAAATGCTTGCAATAGGCCAGCACCAGGTACCCTCCCTCATCCACTCTTTTCTCTTCTTTTCACTAAAAGTCTTTTAGTATGATTAGATAAACTTTGATTGTACGGCAGTGAAGTCTCAGTGTCAACACTGATGTTGCTGTCTCTAATGATGATGGCCCTGGCAATGTTTTGGGATGCACACAGTCAAACACCGAATTCATTCTTTTTCCGCCGATTGGGTTGTTTTACGTTCTTTAGTCGTCTAGATAGCTGGTTCTGATAAGCTCCTTTGATGACTGCAGTTAATGAATATCGTGGCGGCGAATGGTTTTCTTCTTGACCGCTGGGAAAAACACTGAGCCCAAAACAGGATGTGATCTAATTTCGTGCACGTGTTCCCAAAGAGGACCGCCATCTGCAGCTAATTCCCGTGTGGTCAAGCTTATTGGCCCATTGGTTGACGTTGCGAGGATGCAATGTAACGCATTGCATAGGTTTGTACCGGAATTTCTTGCTTGTGGTAAGTAGATGATAGCCTTTATTCAGGAGAGTACTCTGTATGGCTTCAAGCGCCTTTGGAACACACTTTCGGTAAAACTCTCCTTTTCCCCAATGCAACCTAGTTTATTGTTACAGGGCTTCAGTGGGTTAGCTGCTTACTCTTGGTCATCTTATTATGAATTTTCACTGTTATATAGTAAAATTCGTATCTATTCTGTGTACTCTAATCTTCTGAACCTTTCTTCATGGAACTGTACAACATCGTCTACTGTCCTCCGTTTTTGAACGTGGTATTTTCATGATGAAATAAGACCGTTCTTAGATTGTGGCTTTAGGGACAACTTCTAGGAGCAGCAGTCGCCGTTTTCAAATTCCTACTTTGTCCTTAATCCGTATATGTACCTGTTTTATGTTGTATTGTAAGTTTTGAACGCCAGACTCCTTTGTTTTTAGCCCAGAACGGTTCAAGAGTTCATTTAGACATTTCTGCTAACCTGTTGTAGTACTCCAACTCTGTGTCTCGTTGAAGCCCGCCAACATCAATCGGTGGCCGACCAGATAACGTGTCTGGGTGTCACACCAAATGGTCGCCTCATCATTGCTGGTTTGGTCAACTTCCACGTGGATGTACACTTTTCCGATTCGCTCAAGGTTAGTCTCCCCGTATGCAATAATTCCCCCGAAAAGAACATACTGGTATCCTTCTTCAATGTGGGGAATGCTTTTGTGGCCTTTCTTCGTAAAGTTTTCTCGTGAAGGATTACTGTACAAGTATGTTGTGTTTCTGCCAAATAGCCTGTAAATGTTCTGGGGAACTTGACTACGTGTGAGTAGTCTGGCTGTGTATCCTTGTTGGTAATCTTTTCTGATGAAAACAAAGCCCTGATCTTGAAAGTTATCTAGATATGTACCCAGGAGCAGGATCTTTTCTTAAAATCTTGGTTGAAAGAGGTCATTCTCCGTAATCGGGTTTCATTAAGTGTTTTCAGGGGAATCGGCCACCTGGTTTTCTGGTTTTCAGTATCCACGGAAAGTATGAGCATGTCCTATCATAATTTCGCATGTGGTCAACTGTAAGAACCGCGAAGGTGTGCCACTTTCTCAAGGATAGAGATTCCGTTTTCGCCTGCGTCTCTTTCGCGCTACGTCTCTTTAGTGGAGATAAAAACCACTTCCTCGTTGCACGCTCGGTTATATTTTGACTGGACTTGTTGGACGGTCAGATGAATCCTCAAAAGTCGTCGTTTCCTTATGCCATTTTACCTATTTCGATCACATTCACTTTCAGTTGAACCCGGCGCCATCGGAAACCATATTTTCCGACTGTTGGTTTATGCTGCAACGACGAAACCGACCAATTAGCTATTTGCAAGCGACCAACTGAAAAGAATTGTTACGAAAACAATGCACTCCACTGAAATTCGATTTAATCCACTTTATTTATTGTGTCCTCTCTGCAAGAGAGGCAAGAAAATTGCTCCACGTCAGCCACGGCTTCAGTGTAAACTCTACTCTGAGGACAGGTTTCTGCCAAGATAGGTCAAAAAGCTCCTTTCTCCACGTTATCCGGTCTCCGGGGGACAGCTGTAGTCATTTACGATTGCAGTGGATTGGCCTGAATTTACTGTACAATCGACACGCAGTAGAAGCACTTCAAAGATATGTCCTTGTGCATCTCCACTTATTAAGCCACTAAGCTCTGATTTTACAACGCGAATTCAGGGTCATCTCTGAAATCCTGTCAGTCTAGACCGTATAGCATGTATTGAAACGATTGTCCAACACCCACTCTTGTGAATAGTTCGAATATTGGGTTAAGTTTGTTGCAACGCACTCTACTTCTAGTTCCTCCTAGTTTTGGCCCTGTAGACTGGGCACGAGCATATGTTTTATCCAGTATTTCTAAATGCGCCTATTTCACTCAAGGTTGTTCAGCCATTACACTGAAGTATGTCTCACCTCTTCCAATAGCGTGTGCATTCTCTTTACGGACATGCCGGGCCGGTGACCAGTTTGGACGTTTCAGCTGACAGTCGTTTGGTAATCACAGGCAGCGCAGATAAGACCGTACGTCTGTGGGAGTTGCAATTCGGCAATTGCCAACGACGCTTTACGTCACATGTAGAACCGTACGTTTCAGTTGCTGTCATTCACCCTTAGCTGTTGCATTCTCTCAATCGAACTTGTACCTGCAGTGGATTTTATCTCTGGGAATTTTTTTGCAAGAGTGGGTAATCCCCACGTACGAACTGCTTCTCCGTCCTTTCTCAGTGTCACCATATTTATTGCTTCCCTCCATATCGTTCTTTTTAAGGGTACACAGTGGTGTCCCCATTGGGGTTATACGGGTCGCTGTACTGTTTATATTCCGCACTACTTTGAATGTGTTAATGAGGACAAGGATGAGGAAGTAGGGATCATCGCTGGAGGTCCGGTTTTATGGTTTGATTAGAAGGTAGCAGGTCAGGTTGTTAACTAGTTGTCGGGCCAATCAAGATGACACTCTGTGGAGCTTTTTACAGCTCCACAGCTTTTTTGGTCTTCTCTCTTGGTATTGATCGCCGGTGTTACGATATAACCGTTTTGTCTGAGTGGGCAATATTTCTCGAGGTTATAAATTACTTTCCTCAAAAGCAAACTGGTCCATGAAGGTCACAATTTTGGCGGCGTGCAGTTCTAATTTTGTTGTACTCTGCCTCGTTTTGATTGAGTCCGATGCATGCGAGGAGGGTATGCTATCGTGTTTCCCAAACATCCGACCCACTCCCATGGAGGAAACGCCACCATGGAAATGTTCTGTGTCACGTCAGACAATTGATCTCACCTACACAACTGGTAGACTATCCCGGCACTTCAGCGGTTTTTCCTTGGCAGGACTCGGTTTGGCTTAGGACGCCCACAAAACACTGTTTTTGGAAATGTCATTGCGGCGATATACGGTATCGTTGTGATATATTATCTTGTTTTGTTGACCTTATTTAAAAAATTGCTGGGGCCTTCTAGACAGCTCACTACCGGTTTCGCCCTTGGAGTTCGTCAGCTAGGCCTAGTCCCTGAATTCCCATCAACCTTATTTCCCATTTGAACCATTTTTGTTTTTTTTATTTATGTCCAGCCGAATAGCACAAACACCACTTATTTATGATGGCGTACATGAAATTATAGAATGTCATTAACATGTTTTTGGTACAGGGTAATAGGTCTGCCTTCTGTAGTACATGAAATTAGAAATGAAACGAAACTGGTAGCAAGTTATTCAGGTTTTACGTCAACAATGAGCTTATGGAGAGTGAGTTGCCTCTGCTTTTAAAAACTCGCGGAATACTAGCGCGTTGCTGACGTATCGTTTCTACCAGATATAAGCAATGTTTCATGTTCAGGGTGACCAAAGGTGGCCAATATTTTTAAAGCATATTCAAGTAAAGTAACTTTTTGCACCTTTTACTGATGAGTGTACACAATTTTCAAAATGGGACCGGTGGCCATTTTGAAGGCGTCCGTGCAGTGGTTCCAACCCAGGTAGTTGAGATGGAAATCCACGATGTTAACCACTGAGACACCCGGGCCCATGCCCGGGGAACTCAGGCTTCACACCCGTTGGTAGCACACTGGATCTGGACTGGTATCCATTCGGTCAATGGTGTTGAAGAAACATCTTGGATCCGGTAGACCTGATTTAGGTCCTGAATGCTCTGTGAGTCTCATGGTATGCATGGAATTCACTGGACCGATTTAGCGGTAGGGCTGAATGCGATCCACACACTAGTTTGTCTCGATGCCATCGTTTCGGCACTGCCAGCAAAACCTAGTAAATGCGATTTTTGGCGCATGTCTTGGAGACGGAGCCATCACTGTGCGCGGATGTTCTAGCCTGTTTCAGAGAGGCAGCACCCATCAATATTGAGTGTATCCAGAGTTGTGGATAACCCCGTCTGTTGACCCGCTTGGAGAATTGGTCGGACGTAAGCAGCCAGCTTGACTTGTCGTTCGTTCTATACGAGGTTTGATTATGATGGTGCTTTTCGATGAAACGGATAATTTACCCCTGTTGGCAGATAGATGACGGGCAAAAAGATGAGCACTGGCTAACAGAAGGTGAGCATAAGTGAGTGCCTGGTTGGTGCAGTTGGAGACTTTTCGTGGATTTTCTGCCCGGATGCACGTCGAGCAACTTTTTGCTAGTGCCGCAGAATATCCGGGTAGAGAAATGTAACTTAGACTCCCCCACAAGTGTATTCAAGAGTAGTATCTGGTTGCTCAGGCCGATAAGTCTTGATTTGAGAATCCCCACTGGGTTCATTTGCGTGAACGAATATGTAACGCGTGTAGGAGCAGAATTAAGCACGAAATGCCCTGGTATAGAACGCGCGAAATTCGTTTCGTACGTCTTTCGAGTGGAAGCCAGCCATCCACGGTGTTCAGACTACCCAAGGACCCATACGCCCACCATTGTGTAATGTCTTATTCGGTCCTAATTCCAAATCAGCAATCAGAAGCGTTCCATACGTCATTCGTTGGTGGTTTCTGTTCACAGTTTAACCGGCCCGCCAGACACAATCCAACGTTATGTCAGCGCGGTTTAAGCCGCTTTCACCCTTCACTTTGAAATACCTCCACAAACAGAAGGTAATGGCTGCTTGAGTAGCAGGTCTTTGGGAGCGTTTTCGGCCAACCGACTGCTCGGAGCACCTACTGCTGATCGTACTGAGGTATGAAGCGAATTCTGTTACACAAGTTTAGCATTCACTGTATACGAAGAAAAACTCCTCGCAAGGGCTGTTCGAAATATCTGGATATAACTGATTTTTCGCAGCTATTCTTGTACGAGAAGCGGGCGATATGGTTCTTATTAGTTACTACTCCGAAGACGAAACGTCTTCGTCAAGGAGACATTTCTTGTCCCCAAATGTGTTTCATCGAGAGCAGTGTAGTATACCATCTTTTTAACTGAGTGTGGCTAAACAGGTTGTATTTTTTCTTGTTAGTGTTTCGTTGCCATCAAAACGCCATGTCATGGTAGCCTAACTCGCACATCTGTTGTCCTTGCTACAGCGTCACTTGTGCACGGTTTATACCGCATACCGCCCTCGCGGTTTCTGGTGACATGGGTGGACAGATAAAACAGTGGGACGTGGCCAAATTACGCGAGGTGACAACACTCAAGGTAAGCATAAGCGGTTTCCCTACTACTCGTGCAGTTTTGTGCCGATTCTTAATATCCCCCTTCACCAAGTACAGAATGTACTGTCCTTTTTCGCACTTGGCCTTTTCCACCACCCCCGCGGATTGATGAACCCAGCTGTTACTGATTCTGTCGCTTGTGATCTGAAGAGAATGAGGGTCGTCAAATGAGTCTCCAGTTTTATTAGGGTACTATTTGAAAGAATCGTCTCCCAGATACGAAATGGGAAGTTGACGCGATAACCATAGAACTGCATGGTGGGGGTTGTTAGAATGAGATACTCTTGCAGTTTTTCCACAACTCGACTTCCTGGCTGATACGTCTTCAGCCAGTAATATGTTGTATTGGTGGCTCGTGTGACTTATTGGCTGTTGATCTGTTCGCCGCCCATGTAACTGCGCGCTGATGTTGTCTCCTCATATGGTGACGAAACGTTCGCAAGTCAATTGCCAAGCTCGGCAGACAGATCAACAGCCGCTTGATCAACGACCAACTTCTCCAGTCCTGTATCCAAGCAGATACCAGATAAGTTCCTAGTGTCGTCGACTTCTACATGAGTATGCACCACATATGACACTCCACTTATTCTCATTTGAGGTCAATTAAGGGTGTAAGTTATCCAATTCAACGTATTGGTGCCACAGAATAGAATCAAACTGTTGGTTTGGTAGACGTTGTGAATCGCTGCACTTGTTGTCAATGGATGGTAACAATAACTATTCTAATCTTCGTCTTCGTACATTCAGATTCTCGAGTGCTATCCAGTAATGCTTATTTGGCTATTCCACAGGCCGAACCAATACCAAAAACCTAACCTGAGTGACACTGATTAATTCATTCAGCGCACCTGGCCTTCGTGTTCACTATTGATAATGGGGCATTTCAGTCGCTTAATCCGAGTGGAAGGGATGTCAGCACAGTTTGCCTTCTGTGGACTCGGTAATCATGTTTTTACCTCACTTTAGGGAATATTACGTCAGATTCCCCTGATTGTTCCGGGACCTGCTGTTCAAAAATCCCTTTATCCCACCAGCTATAAATGTAGACAACCTGTCATGAAGTGTATTCATGCTACTGCCTCGCAGGCTTCAGTCTATAAGCAACGAGAACAAATGGCATGCTTCATTGTTTGCTGTGTTTCTATGTATGTTCGACGAGACATTGCCCCATAGGTCCACACCACAAGTCTCTACAGTCAGAAGCAACTCACTTTATCGTCGCTGCGTTCTTTTGTTTTTGTGTGTGCCAACTTGTGATCTGATGAAGTTTATGGCGATGTAGTGTGCAGATAAGTTTGTTCTCGCACGTTTGTTTCATTATAGGCTCATGCCCATCCTCTGTCACCGGCTAATTGATCCTCCACTTTTCAAGCATTTTACCGCTTGTTAGGGCTTGGCTCTTATTCAGTACCCTGGTTTTCCTCTCTGACACTAGTAGTTTTCCGTATATTAGGTCATCATCTATTTGTCGACAAACTGCAACTGTTCTCAATGCTTTTCCATATACAGGGTCACCGTGGATCTGTTACTTGCCTGGATGCCATTGCAACTAACGCTGCACTGTTCGCAAAGAGCGCAAAAAATATTCAGAAGAAGAAGTTTAAGAACAGAAGGGCACGGGAAGATGATAAAACAGAGGTGGACTTGGAAGACGAAGATGACTTCGATGAACTTTCTGGAGGAATTATTGTTTCTGGTGGTCACGACTTCAGCATTCGTACCTGGGCTGAATCGGAGGAGTTACTAATTTTGGAAGAACAAGAAGAATTGGCTCGTGAAGAAGCGGAGGATGAGGAACTCGTTAGGTCAGAGGCTGTGATTCCCGGAGCGATACCGGCTGAAGCGAGTGAAACTGGTCTTTTGGGGCGCCCGACTCCTAACACGAGAGATGCGGTATGATATTCGCTCTTCATGTTGTTTGGTGTCCTTACTGAATTATTTCAGCAAACTAAATAAGTTCTGGGCAGTTAGTAACGTTTTTGGTCATGGTTTTGCGAGATAATATGGTCGCTGATGGCTCCGAGTGGCATCGAGAGGACGCAGCCCTCACCTGATCCTTTTAGCGCTAATCATCTGAGTTCAAATGGCGCATCAGATCATACAGGTGCTTTGTAACCAGCACTCGCTGGTCATTTTATTTTCCCAGTATGCACGGCACTGTTGCTACAGCACCAGAAAACTACAGCAAAACAACAGCGCAGCTGCAGATGGCACATCAGAAGAAAACAAGCGAGTATATATATATATATATATATATATATATATATATAACAGCAAACATAAGTAAAATGCCTCTTTCTACGTGGAAAACCTGAGTGTGATAGCTAAAAATTGATGAAATTTTATTATCTTGAGATATAACAGCACTCATAAGTAAAATGCCTCTTTCTACGTGGAAAACCTGAGTGTGATAGCTAAAAATTGATGAAATTTTATTATCTTGAGAAGACAAAGGCAGCTGAATGTCAACGCTTTCCTTTTATCTATCCTGCGCAATACTAAAAACCACCGAATTTTACCTCATAAATGGGAGACTAGGAATTAAACAGTGGAACTGAGCCAATTACATTGTAAATCAATCCGGTTCGANATATATATAAACCAAGTGAGATTCCATACTACAAACCTGTAGACTTATTCCTTTGAGGCTGACAGGCTGGGAATGCGGGACACCTGTGTCCATCGAATTGTGTGCCTCTTTTTGAATTCCCGCGGTGCCACTTCAGTTCGTATGGACTGTGTATCTCCTTCTAAGTTAGTTTTATGACTCCGCAACCTTGGGAAAACCAAGAATATGTTCTGCTGTTTCAAATAAGTCCCTCCGAAAATACACTAATATCAGTGAATTTGTCTTTTTACTTTGTTTAATCACGTTCTGAGTAAGAGACGTCAGTTTCCATATTTTATTCACTCGAATCTACGCACTGTGTTACCTCACTGTAGGCCGATATGCTTATGGAAGCGATCGACATTTGTGAACAAGAATTTGCCAAAAAACAGTTACCGCCTTCCTGCAAATCTGTCCCTCCACCTCATCCTTTGATGATGGCTCGTGGGATCGATTGTCCCGACCGATTCTTACTCGCCAGTCTCGCAGAGCTACGAGCACCGAACAGTCGTCTAGGTGGGGGAGGCGCTGGCTTGGAGCACGCTGTCGGTGCAATCACTACGCAACACGCTCGTCGCCTACTTCCGCGTCTAGCGAATTGGCTTTCTCGAGGTTTGGAAGTCGAACTCGTGGGACGGGCAATCAGACATCTGGTCACTTTACATTTTGGTTTGGTTGTAACCAGTGCATCACTACGTGATATGCTACAAGAATCTCGAGAGGCCCGTCTTAACCAGGTTGGAAAATTGAAGGTTTGTCAATTTGTAACATATGCCCAGTCCACTTTTGATTTGTTCCCATTCGTATTACTTTACTGTAAATTTTTCACAAGGAGTCCTGCAAACTGTTAATCAAAGGTGAGGAGATATCCGCCACCAATTTGCTTTTCACGTGAGGTTCAACTGAATCTGTCGTTTATGATTTCTTCACCTGAATGTGCTGAACCAGGCCCTCTTATTGGCACGATATTCGAGATTTCTCAATACAGTTTATAACCGTAATACACGACTCATGAGGTGGCAAAAAACTCTTCGACAGCCCACGACTGGTTTCGCCCTTCTTGGGGCTCATCAGGTAGGCGCACTCCCCGAGTTTCCGTCAATCTTATGTTCTACTTGAACCCAAATTGCACGAATTTCGACTTATACACTAATCTGCATACCAATTTGCTTTTGACGGGAGACTCACCTGGAATCCAGCTGAATCTGTCCTTTATCATTTCTTCTTCAACTGAATGTGCTGCGCCAGACCGCCTCATGTTTCAGTTAGTACGAGATTCGGGATGTCGCGCCATATTTTCTTGACTGAATACACTACTAAGGTTGCTGAAAATTGTTTCACGACATATTCCGTTCAAGAATATCACTACACAGGCAACCTCTAATGTTCAAGTGGAACGTAAGGTTATTTGAAACCCGGTCTAGCTGACGAGCTTCCTAGTGGAAGGACTAAACTGATGGTGAACTATCGAAGAGTTTCTAGCAACCATACGAGTAGGGTATTCTCTCAGACAGTGATGTTTTGCTGAATCTTTTTAAGTCCCACTCAATAATGACTTTTTGATCACAACTTTAATTCATTGTGACTGTTTTTCGGGAGGGTGTGTCGAAATTACCAGCTTCGCTGTCGTATTAAGGAGTGTTTACCGTGTAACCTAATGATTTTATTCGTTTACTGTTAAAGAATTTGCTCAGATTCTTGTCATGAACTTGTCGACTGCTTCACATTATCCTTCACAAATGTCCGTGGAGTACGTTCACTAAATTAGGACCCTATCACAACTTCCGAAGTTCTGTTCACATAGCTTTTCGACCTCTCTTGACGACCTCCGAAATTACATGTCAATCTGCTTTATCCTTTTCCTGTTCTGGTGTAATTTCACAGGAACTCTTTGGAATGAATTTGGCAGCCCTCGAGTATCTGAAGTTGAAAATTGAAGAAAACCAAAAGAAGGTGTTGTTCGATGATCTGCTAACAGCACGGGACAAACGTGTTCGGCGTCAGAAAGTTAAACGAAGCCGTATGGCCCTTATTCTACCGGGATAGCAGTGTGTTAAGGCGCCCAGATTGGCCTCTGTGTACATAAAATTGTATGATCCTGATCATTTTTCCCTCTTTATCGGTTGGTATTGTTCAGATACTCGAATTTTGGGGCGCAATGAGTGGCATTCGGTGTTATTTAACAGCAGCCGAAGCAAATGCGTTTATGAGAAATTTATATGAGTAATTAATTTCCTACGCCTGCTCGTAGAGAAGCCTGATTGGACCCGTGACGTTCTAGCCAGTTAGTTGCACTACTTGGCATTCCAAAGCCACCTCAAGCATGTGAGATTTTACTATTTCCAGGCCTCAACATATCGCACCCGTGGAGCAACAGAGAGAATGTGACTTTTCCGTGATCCTTCAGGTAAGGCGTGTACTATTTCGCCAGAGAGGATGAGATTTTATTAGTTCAAAGCTCCTACAATAAATAATAAAACCTCACACGTCTGAGGTGGCTTTGGAGTGTCAAGTAGGGCAATCAACTGGCTGGCACATCATGGGTCTAATAAGTTTGCTTAACGGAGGTTCTCGGGGAAATAAACGTCAACTCACTTCATTATTTGTCTTGACAATTGATCGGGACATTCGGGGAACAGTTTATTTGGTGAGGACGGGGTGTTCAGCTTGCGTATCTGCACTCCCAAATTCCAACCTTAACTATCCGCCATTTGAATTCGAAGCCGCATTGAAACACAAATTTACTCCCTTCAAAGGCGAGTGTGATATCCTTGTCTCACTCCTAACAAGCATCCCGCTGTCTCTATGGGAAGCGGAAAAGGTACTGCATGGTTGGTACCTATGGACCATTTTTAAGGAATGCCTGATAATCTATTACGCTAACCACAAAGGTCTCCCTCGGTTTACATCAACCAGAGGAACGTTGGTTGCCACTTTACCATACGATAAACACTGGCGCTCCGGTAAATGTACCAGTCGCTGACAGTTTTAGTATTTTTATATGCGAAATTTGCCTTGGATTCAGTCACCGGAAATGTGGACGTTCGCTTCATCAAACAGTGCCGATTTAATGTCAGTATCTTGCGGGTGAGGCCATGCGGACAACTGCCTTGAGCGTTCTACACATCCGATGGGTTCAGCCAATGGTGGCCGATATCTGCCTTTCAATTTCGACGATGACGATGTAACGGAAATAACACTCATATTCCTAATTCATGGGAGTAAAGCTTTCGGGTGACATGCTAACCAAAGTTCAGTACATGGACTGACATTGTTATTAGTCGTCAAAAATGCACTGTTATGTTTTACGAAGAAGAATGATCTTTACGCGTTTCGCACCTTCGACGTGAGGTCGTGGCCTCGGACTGGGTCCATCTAATTGATATATGTTGCGTCTTCCCGTCTTTTTAGCGCGGTTGAAGCAGTTTGCGGAAGCTTACTTTGAATTACTTGCAGTTATGGCGTCGAAAATTGACAGGTTATTAAGAAAATCAGAGTTTATGGTGTTTGCGTGTTAGGAATTTTGGCCTTCGAGAATAGAACGCATCTGAGCTTTATGTTGACAACAATGACCACAGTTGATCGATCAAGCGAATGATGCATCTTAAAGAAGATGGCGGCGAATAGCCAGCCTAGCCCTTCACCAGGCGAACGAACAAAGGCATACCATGTTTTGGCTAATTAACAGCGTAGCATTATTCACTACGTATCTGATTCACCTTACGATCCGAAAGAAATGCTCGGTTGTATATTTTTAAAGTCCTTCTACCCATTTATTGCATACCGTTCCATACATCCCGGTGTTTTAATAATCAGGTAACCATCCTATTCTGATAACATCTGTATATTACGGAAACTTTATTTTCGAAAAAGATCAGTGTGTTTGGGACTTTTAGCGTTCGGATTCAGGGGTGTGGACAAGAACAGACCGAGCTCATCGACCAAGCGCAACACATGACAGCAGAGCAGCTCATAGGACCGCCCGACCAAATAGCCAATCACAATGCCACGTTCTTCCTAATTGTGCAAAGTTGATGAAACCGATTGGTAGTGAGACATTCGCAACTAAATTACCTAGCTCAGCAAACAAGCCAGCTACTATCTATGCTGCCTGAGTTGTCAAGATTCTTAATAACAAGGTATGTACTTGCTCTAAATTCGATAAGATTCTCACTCTGGCATGCCGGTGTTAACTTTATCGAATTCCTCTAATCATGTACCGATCGAGCAGCTTCTTATTAGTAGGATGACTCCGGTCTGGGTGTAAATGCCTTTATCCTGATTATTTCGCGAAGTGAAATTGAATGTACTTTTTGTTCAGCTATTGCCATTTCAGTAGTTTCCAATGAAAATAACGGATGTGGTGCCTTAGAAACCCGGTAGTCATGTAGTTTTGTCACTAGGTGAATGAACTGGAAAAACCTATAATTTCCCCAGCCCCCGCGGTGGTGCACGAAGAATCTCAGGACCCGTGGATGTTGTAGCGCCTTCAGAATGCTGGTTTAAATATACTGATTCAACAGAAACGATGAGTCAAAATTCCAGCAAAGGAAAACGGGCGTGGAGTGGTGATTTGCTCCAAGGAGAACTTGTAGCATATCAGGACGCAAGATTCCACTAACCGTCAATAGGCCTACGAAAACCATACAGTGTGTAATAGATTCGATGGCATACATCTTGCTTTTTGACTCAGTGGACCTATATTAACTTCATTGTTCAAAGTACATCCAAACTGGTGTCACGGATACTTGACGATAATGCAAACAGCGGCAATGCTTCGATCAGACAGTTAGGACCGATACGCACAGCGTGACACCCGCCTTCTTATTCAGTGGTCTATGTTAATCCGCAACCGGGTTGCTCAGCTGGCGAATTTGGTGCGTCATTCCAGAAAGGCATTTCCTCTATTTGTGCTCCGGCTGAATAAGCATTTTCGCTGTTTTTTTCTCGCGACCGATGGGGTTAATTGTGGGTTTTGAAGCATGTGAATTTTTGGATGCGGCCAGTCTATCGATGTCTTCCAAACTGTTCAACTCCACCATCGTCTTGGAGATATAGGGGTAGATAGCTGCACATTGGGGGCGGCAGCTGATATAATTGATGCGTCGATACAGGGGTATCAGTGGACTCCACTGGGGAGTTTGGGAGGGGAAGCTAAGCATTGAACACAACAGCCTGGATGGATGCATGCAACTGGGCCATGTATCACAACTGTAGCAATTGTTTTGTCCCATCGTGGGGTCTTCATACAGAGAGATGCCAATGACCTCAGCAATTTGCTTTTCAACTCCAGGTTAACTGACTTCAACACCGGTTTCATATTTAAACCTGGAAGCGTATCTTCACTTTTGAGTTCGCCTTCATATTGCAGTAAATAACAACACCAGGATTTCCCTTTTCTACTGCTGTTTCTTTGGCCACTCTGATTATGGCGGAGTATTCAGGCATCACCTGTCGTTAACATATCATGTCTCGAAAGCAAATACAGAGAAGATATAAGCAAGCAGTGTTTCAAGCGTAGCGCATATCTGCCGATATACGTCCCAGCCCTAAATGTTGTTCTCAGAGGTCAGCACGACTAAATGCTGTGCTGGAATTGGATCTCAGAACCATCTAAGCCTAAGAACAGAGGTGAGACTCATGTGGAAACTCCTTAATAGGGCAAATAGAAGAAAAGTAGGCAAGTTTTTTGGGTGCTCTTGACTATTCAAGGTCTATTTTCGATAACTTCACGGCTTCTACGAGAGATCTGAATATGCGTAAAGATTCCGGTGAAAGTACCCTACAAAACGTAACAAAGACAATGCCAAAAATGACAATAACGAACTCTAATCGGCCTACCGAGTACCTCAGGTGGTTTAACATGGAACAATAACTAAAACTTCTTGCGCTATACTGTATTGGGAAACAACCTCGGTTAGAGGCGTTTAGGTATCTTCATAGAAGCCAAATTTTTGCAATGTTCCACCAATTTTTGTGCAATTTTCTTTAAGGATGTACGCCGGTGTTGGACCACGTGAAATGCTACAGAAGAGAGCTCACTCTCGGGAAAGACCGGGCGCAAAACTTCAGGATTACAGTTCTCGCAAAGCAAACTCTATATATCGAACGTGGAACCAAGGGCACTAATAAGATTTCGGTTGTGCAAACCGGAGACATCATGAATCTGTCAACAGCGCTCCAAAGCATGACAGAACATCAAATTGCGATCCAAATGTAACAACCGAAGTAGCGAATCGTAGTGAGCAAACACAAGGTCGGAAATTAAAACATTAACCATCAAGGTCGAGGGTAATGTGTAAAAAGGAAGTCTTTTGGGACAGAAAATCACACATTGACAATAAACTGCCATGACGAAGAATGGAAGCCACAAGGGGAAGGCTTGTGGTATTCTAATTACCGCATCTAATCTAATGCTGTCCCTGTTCGTAAATGCTACTTTTAGTTATAACATGCCACATGTTATTACATGTTATTACATGCCACAGTACGTTTACTGGAAACTCAGGAGTAAAGGCCCCATTTGCCATATGCCCATATAGAATATAGCAACTTAGGTTGAAAGTCCAAAATGCAGCGATAGTTTTTTTGGAATGAACCAGGTGGCAATTCATCGCAAGCGCCGCTACCTCGACAAACCAGAAAGTTCGCTCCGTTCCCTACAGATTTCGAGATAAAAACAGGATGGTTGACAGAAATTAATGGCACTGATTGGTTTACTTTGATTTAATGGGCAGTTTACAAGCGATCGAGCAAATTTCCCCGAATACTCTCATTTGTACAGTAATTTGGTTGTGACTGGAGACCAACTGAATTCCAGCTGAAGCTCTCGTTTACGGTGATTTTTAACCAAATTTGCTGCACAGGGTGCATCCTCATGCTTCGAGATGATGCAGTATATTCTCATGAAGAAAACTACTTATAAGGTTGATGAAACCTCTTCGACAGCCCACGGCCGGTTTCGCTCTTCTTGGGACTCATCAGGTAGGCGCAGTCCCGGAGTTTCCCTCCACCTTATGTTCTGTTTGTACCCAATTTGACGAAGCTCGTCAACTTCTCTCATTTGTACTCCAATTTTGTTTTGACGAGAGACTCAACTGAATGGTCCATCACAAGCGAGAGATCCAGCTAGATTCAGTTGTCTACCGCCAAAACCAAATTAGTGTGCGAGTGTATATGGCGAGTTTCGTGCAAATTGGGTTACAGTAGAACAAACGCTTGACGGAAACTCGGAAAAAGCGCCTGCCTGATGAGCCCCAAAGGGGGAACCGGTCGTGCGCAGTCGAAGTGTTTTCAGGAATATTATGACTATTGTGTTGCTTGTAGACAATCGAGCAGATATTCCACATAGGCGGAGGTATCATTCCTCACGAAGCACATGAACTGGGTGGGTCAAAAACGAACCCCTGGCTGCTAGTTCACCACTATGGTAGTCCGCACCAACCGAGATCTTCTAGCACTCAGTGAAGCATCATTGGCCAAACGGCTGCAGCGACTCTAATGTCTCACATCGCCTTGGATAAACATCTGACCAGTTTATTGGCTATCTCAGAAACGTTCATCTTTTATCGTATACACATTTTGATCCCATTTCATGTAATCTGACAACCCAGAGGTTAAAGCATTCTTTACAGCATCTCGTAACATACAGTATCATTGTTTTTTGGTGCGAAGTTGTGAAATTACGCGCACATCAGTAAGACAAGCATATACTTTTAAAATCCTCGAAAATCTGCAATGACAACTGGAAATGCGGGTTTTTTATCTAAAAGAACTGACATCACTCCGCTGCATTTACGTAAGGTGTTGTAAACAAAAAAACCACCGGTTGCCTAATTCCGAACCCTAGATTGACCCAATTTGTTTTGCCTTGCTGTGGAAAAAAAACTCGGCCAGGTCAGCCTGTAAAGGTTTATTGTGCCAGTTCCTACTGAGTTGGTCGGTTTTGGAATAGATAATGTAAACACTGATCTCCCCAAGCTTTCGGTAACCTTTAAGACCCTCCCAGAATCGAGTATACTTGACTATTTCTTGCAGGCGATCGTTCCACAACAGCACGACAATATACTAAAAAAAAGTGGTGAAAAATGGGCTACGGACGCCACCATGAAGCATTATTCAATGCAATTGGTCGTTTTTGAATGGTGGTCATTTTTATTTTCATCCCATATGGATGGTTCGGCAAACAGCCAATGGTCACAGTGCAGGTGTCCTCGAACGGGATCAGGCGGCGCTCCATCTTTAGTCACAGACCTTTTCATCCAGTCCGTACATAATAGATAGCAAGACATTTTCACGATTTTGACGAGAGGTCACCGGTAATTTCAGGATTCAGAGTCTCCATGATTTGTGAGATAACATGTACAGTAAGGATACACCATCTTGACGAAAATATGGATAAATACATTCAGTTACATCTGCACACCTCAGTTGAGATCCCGTCTCAAAATGGAACATTCCTCGGATCCGGAGAAAACGTCTGACAGGGTCTTTTCGTTTTGTTACCAAAGTCTGCCAATCCAGACAGAACTACTGAGCACGGGTATGAAAACGAGTAAGGCGACTCAAAACCAAAAGAAAATTTTTTTTCATTGAGCACTTTGATAGGCAGGGACTATGCAGGAATTCCTCACTCCGACTAGTCGGATTCCCGGCACTCAGCAATAAACAACACGCCAGAATAGTATCGTTTCCGGTCAGCTTAAATCCGCCAGAATGTCTCTTCACTTTAACACAGATTAATAATCCGTACACATATTCGAACCGATCGGATATAGGAATAACTGGAAGGAAAAAATAAGACTCCAATGAGGCCGCCAGATTCGATTTGTCTTGCACTTCACCGGGTAGAGTTCAGTGCCTTATGCAAGATCTCCAGTACGTCCCCATATTAAGATAAAGTGTTAATTTGGACTGTCATACATCATGAAGCTTATCAATGGTACATTTAAATCCTATTAACTTCATGAAAACAGAACCAGTTGGTTAGCTCTTGATCATTTTCTGAAACGAATATCGTTGCATTCGTCAATTTAACCTTTTTTCTTTAGAAAGTCAATGACCCGGGTACATTCGTTTTGTGATGTTGAATCCACTTAGGAGACCTGGGTAGCTACATGAAACTGGCCCTAACCTGAGTCATGTCATGGTCACATAATAGGCAGGTAAGAGAATTCATTGTGAACTGTTTTCTATGTTGGTTGTTGTGTCAAACTGGTCAGGGCGTCTCAGAAGCAACTGCCTGATTTGGCTGACTGCTATCATTATCTGGTGTTTCAAGTTGTGCCACGCCCCCATCAGCGTGCTGCATAGATCGAAGGATATCACTGCGGAGCCCAGTTGATATTGGTACGTCAGCATGATTTTCGAATCTGTGAGACACTTTACGTCAACTCTTATGCACTCACTGATATATTTGGCGTAGTGTGGCTTACGAAACTAGATGCTACATTTCATTCGGACGAGCCGGTGATTTGTTCCACGGTCGGCTCCCCTTATCGCTGGTGTCACGTACACCTCATGAAAGTCTCGCTGGCGAACGACAAAGTAATCGGGTAGATGGGTAACCATGGAGTAAGTATGTCCATTTTGCGATATGCTACCGTTCGGGGCCAGACCACGTGGTGGTGTTGATAGCGTGGATAGCGCGAATTCCGAGAAGTCGGTCACCGTTGGCTTTTACAATCCCGATATCATGGCAACCGATAAAGCCTGGCTACTGGGAATGATCTCGACCGACATGTGCATTGAGGTCTCCCAGCAAGATAATCTTGTCGGACTTCGGAAATGAAAGAAGTAGGGTATCAACTTCGACGCAGACATTGTCTTTGTGGCCGTGTGCAGAGCTTAGCGTCAGAGCGCATAAACTGATCAGAATCCCGTAGGGTCAACCCGTCAGTCTCTGGCGCAGTGAAGCAAGGCATAGATTTGTGTCACGGAGTTCCGAGTCGTGCTTTTTGTTTGTGAGGTTAGGTAAGGAGAAACAGACACCTTGATCCCGTTTTCCTCCCGTCTGGCAAATGATCCAAGAGAATGTCTGTCCAGAACCAGATACCTGAAGGCTTTCTTGGTCATCCAGAATTGTTTTGCCAAGGGTCGTGATATCGACTTCGTATCTCTTCGGTTCCATTGCAGTCAAGGCGGTGCCAAAAAGGTCGACCTGGTTATCAGCGTGGTCCAGCAGTGTTCGGACGTTCCCCGAACTAGCAGTTAGTGGTCTATTGGGTAAAAGTGATTGTCTCCGAATTAGCTGAACTTGAGAGAAATTAGTGTGGACTGTTTTATCACTCCCGGATGTCAAGTCCAGAGAACAGGGTGTGACCGTCGGGCCATGAATAATAGGTCTGGGACTTTCTGGTTGAGCTCAATTTTTCGGGAGCGTTTCAAGTTTGGACACGATCCGGCTAATCCACATCACCTGTCATGCATAAAAGAGTGCCTGACATGTATGGCTTGCTGAGACAAGACCGATTTCCCAGAAAAAAACAGGCTAAATGGTAAGCAGACAACCCATATTAAGGGTATTTGCGGAAAACTACATGAGGCTTCCATAGGTCTTGGATCTGTGCACATGGAATACGTCTAATAGTAGAACCAGCAGGGGGAAGAGGTTATTAAAGGTCAGTGCACTTTGATATAACGCTGAATCTCTCGTTTATGATGTTTTCTCAAGAGTTTTCAGCAACCCTCTGAGTAGTGTACTATGTCTATAGTACTTTATACAATTGGCTGTCGAATATCATTCGGTTAGCATCCCTTAGTGCTTATATTTTCATATGGGGTATTTTGCTTCTCGAGTTGTCAAGAGTCAGGTGCTTCAAAGAAGATCTTCGGACCCCGTGGAACTGGATCTAGGAGGAACGACTTAAAACACCTTTTGTCTGTGTTCATCTTTAAACCTAACCTTTTTAATCCTGCAGAAATCTCACATCTCATGGACTCATCCAAGAAGTAGGTATGGATATATGCAGATATAAATAATCACCCACAAATTAGGATGATTTTAACGAATACTTAAATGAATCACTAGTTTATGTCGTTCAAGTGAACATGCTATCTAGAGGCCACTCCAAGCTTTAGTTGAAAAGGTGCTCAGCATATGCAGGAATTTGATTTGATATCCCGTCACATATAAGGTCGACAAGTTTTCATCAAATTACAGGTAGTGTCGTACGCATGGACATTTCATTGACAAGACGTTTGTTCGGCAAGGAAACTTCAAATACATTCTCCCCACCTAAGTGATGCGCGCCGAAGGAATCAGTACGAGATGATCGGTTTGACGTCGGCCATCGCGTGGTGCCATCCGTCACGAGGAGGCTGGACCTTACCGTGATGTGGCGGTTTGTGTACCTCAGCGACCCATTGAGCTATACTGGAGGGTGTCCGCACGACACTCAGAGTCTTTCATACCAGGTCTGCTGGCCCTCCAGGTTGGAGATTGGAACATGTGTGGCGACGTGTTCCGTAAAAATGGTAATGTACTTGCATCTCCAGCCCAACACCGCTGCCTTGTGGTTAGGCTTTTGAGCCAAAGGCTTTTGTTGAGGACCTTAATCGTCCTCTTGTCTAGGTGTGGGTGCCCTGGCAGTAACCCAGCCCTCGTACAACCATGACATTTACAGCTAACAATACTCTGATGCCCCATCGGCCGTTGCGCGATCGGTTTGATGAAAGTTTGCCTCCATCCACGGTTGGGCAGGAGAATGAGACTTTTACCAGGGCACTGATGAACCCATCAAACCTATCGATCAAAGACCAATTTCGAAGCGCAAGAGCCAAGCCCGCAGGACAAGCGTGAACTGGGTGGCGAACGCCCTTGCAGTGCATGGTTTTAGGTGTTGCACTGCTGGGCAGTTTTCCGTACATTCGCCTAGGATAATTAATCCACCTTGTGTAGGACCTCATGCACAGACTCGCTAGTGGGACTGCTGCCTACACTGTCAGTGAATCAAAACTATGCAGCGAATTGTCGAAAGTGATTTTCCGTTACAGACTCAACCTCATTTGTAGTAGTACTGAACCAGCGCGCAGCCGCATCGTCATCGTAGCCCGCACAGGATTAGTTTGTACGATAAAACGGGCACATCATGGATACTTGACGCTATCACAGGGACTTCTTCCGCTTTCAGGGCTCTCAGTACCAGTCAGGGCTGTGGCAGAATCAACCTAGTCTATCGCCAATCATATTACTTTGCTCTCGCACGGAGCGGACGAGGTTGCAGAGCTCTCCCCAAACTTCCCACTTCTTTGCACAGTCAAGGCGCCACCCGGACAACACTAGCTATCGATCAAACGGGATGCAACAGGCCTTTCTGAGATTGGTTCACCGCAGTCACCTGGCCTCATGAGGATGTGCGCACAACACCCACTTTCGACGTACGCAGTGCAGGACGTTCGCCACCCTACCGAGTGTTTGGATTCATCAGCGGCGGGCACAGTGCGATAGTTGGTCTACGCTCGTTGGTTTATCTTTTTCAGGAGACGAACCGGACTGCGCTTCTGGTCGCTCATCGAATCTCCTATGCTTGCGAGACACCTGATACGTTGAGACTAAACAATGAGGTTTCCTTCAAAGTTAGCCAGATTAAGGGGTTCCCGTCTGACTTATTCTGGCGCAACAGAATGGGGTTTAGACAAGGGATAATTTAACGATATTTCGAAAAACTGTTCATCGCGTCACCGCTTGATGTTCGGTTTTCAGACTGAGATCACACTGGAAAGTAAACCCGACAATCGTATCTTGCTGCCAACTGCTTTTCGTGGGCGTTAGCAAACCTGAGCATCATTGGAGCTAATCCCGATTTGCTTTGGTCTTACAAGATGCCGTTAGAAAATAAAAGTCTGCTGATATTGGTGCTTAGACATGCGCGCTCAGTGGACCTCTCACGTGACGTACACACTGAGTCGTTGTGTTTCAGTCATTTTGCACGGCATTCTAAGATTTCCGTGTTACAGCGTAAAATTAAAGACAGCTTCGTTTGGAAATCACAACTGATCTACTCTTCGGTTTCCCGTTTTCGTGCCCGTGTTTGTTGACGACGTCACAAGCCGTTACTCCGTGTCCTACCCTCCCCGCGCTGTGCATTTCTACGGATCATGAACGATCATGTACAAACCTCTAACAGGCTTAACGCTGATCTCTGGTTTGGGTTTAACCAACGCTGCAGCATTTACCCATATTTCAAGTGTTGGTAGTTGCGAGATTTTTGTAGAATGCACACTCACACGCCTCTCGTTTGAACAATCGTCTTCCTGTCCTGGCGCAATCATTCTGATGGGTCCACACCGCATCGTAGCTTCAGACTAAATAACATTATTTGAATGTAATCTAGACCCTTGCATGTTTACACGCATAGTCCGACAAACACAACCTGTGGGTCGTCGTGAAATTTTTCAATAAGAATCATATAGAGGCGTTTAAATTTGTATTTCCTAGTACCTGCTAGAAGACGTTACGTTGCTGACTTGCTTGCATTTGGAAACTGCGGAAAAATAGTCCTCGCGTGATGGTTATTCTTCACTCCAGCTCATCACATCTTTAGAATCAAATTGAAGTAAGCGTCATGGTTGAATCATATGATGATCGTTATTGCCAGATTTGCGTTCATTTAATGCCCAAATTAATATAAATTCTTGTTGGGCCAAGGAAGTCGTCGACGGGGATTCAGCGCTTCAAATCTGTAAAGAGGCCAAACAAAACCTATGGCCCAAATCAAATGAGTACGGTTAGACCGCCCATTACTGGAAGCTACCGTTAGCCCTTCAACCCGAGGCGTGTACTGAGAAAAACGGTATTGATCAAATAAAGGCGATTCACGAAAAACTGGTGCAAAAGTATGCAATCAAGCAGGAATCAAAATTGAATTGAAGATAGCAGTAACCTGTGAGTAAAGAATGACTAGTTTGTAAAGTGTCGTGGAAAAAGCCGGGCTTAGAGTGCTCCATATGTGTGGTTCGCCGGATGAGGAGATACACAGCTTAAACCTGCACTATGCTGCTGGCCTCGAGTTTCCCCTGATAATGTTGAAGTGCCGGATCAACTTCCGAAGTGATAAATTCTTCTACCTGCAATAGGAGCATTCGGAACAGCAATGAATAGTAGCGGGGTTCCAGCCCAAAATAACACAGACCAACTACGAACACACCGAACATACTAGCAAACAAAATACTGTTTGGCTGTAGCCAAAAGCAACAGCTTGGACAACAACGCAAACACCTGGGTGGATTCTAGCTTAGGTAGATTTATCATACAGTCTAGCACAAATTTTCAAACGGAAATCCCTTTTTTGTTTTCAAATCGTTTTAAGCTCATAGTAAAGATGCCCATCATAGGGCCTACAAGCATAGAACCTCTAGAGTGTGCCCGTCAAGAACCATTCTGAAGCGGTTTTCCATAGCCGGGTTCCGTTCAATTTGACGAAAAATGACCCCTGTCCGCGCGGTCAGTGCCATCTATTAAATCTGTCAAGCTTCTTCTAGAGGAACTAGGAGAGAGTCTGGCTCCAGATCATCGAAAGATTCAGTGTTACAAAGTTGAGGCCCACCGACATTTTAACAGGTCGATTGTTCACGGGCGAAACGGCTAATTTCAATCGGCCACACTTGTTAGATTCATTCTGACTAACCGAATAGCACATGCAGTGACGTAGATAAGTAGCATCGGATTTTAGTTCAGACGTTAGTGGATGAAAAATCGTACAGTAGATCTGGAGATGACTCGCTGGTCAAGGTGCTAACTTATTGACCGGAAGGTCACGGTTTAAACCCAACCTCGGCGTCCAGATTGCTCTTGTCCATGCTTGGGCATCATGGCAGTATCTTAGCCCCCGTGTTTCCTTGGGGTGGTATGGTGGCTATCCACCGAAAGGGTGTTACAGTTGAGATATTATTTTCCTGTTTATTCACACTAAAGCTAAAATTATCTTCATACTAGTTGCTACTACGATGACTACGGTTTCGCGATTAGTCGACTCGGTTGATCAGGCGGTCGATTCACACTTGCCTGTCTGATGATATTTGCTAGGACATGTAGCTTGACCTTAGTGAACCGAACAGCACACACCGGTTGCGTAGGTGGACCAGGCTTTCTTCACAAATAAATCGGTCTAGTCATAGATGCCTGTTCGAATATACCTGATAAAGTATATGACTAGACCTAGACCGCCAGTGGAGTAGGCGAGCAACGTGACCATCCAGCACATTGACGTCACCGGTGGAAACTACAAACAGAGCCACAGTCAGCGCTGTTATTAGTAGCGAAGTGATAATTGCATCTTCGTGGGCTATGAATGACGTTTCCGTAAATCAATGAGAACCCGCCGATATATCGGTGTCGGCCAAATCGACGTGATGCAGTCACGAGAAGACTTGAATCGGTGAACCTCTAGTACAAAAAAGCATTCGCGAACATGTACTATACAAGCAATTTTTCCAATAAGGGCTTTGGCTTCCATTAGTCTCCATCCATAAGCGGCGACGTCATGGACGGCCGATTCGTCCTTACTAGGCCAATCAACACTACACATGTCACAGCTGGAACGCTGGAGAAACGTTCTCCTTCATGAGTACACACCGAAATATTTAATAAGATACCACGATATGGAGGATAGGTCATATGAGAGTTATTAACCTTGTAAACCTAATGTTCACTTTCCTGCCGTAAACCTGATGGCGATTGGCCTGTTTCTAGTTGGCTTGCACGCAAGCGGGCCTCTACCAAGCGTCATATCAGGATTAAACGTTTTTTACGACCTGATATTTGACTCGACCATAAGCATAGTAGCAATGGTGAGTCGCCTAGTCCGCTGTGGACGCGGCAGCTGCATGCTTATACGTTTATTGCCAACGGTCTGAAAATAGAAGAACGAACTCAGGGAAAAGGAAGACGATTTGTTGGTTTTCAAACCTCTCTCATAAAAACGCTAAGGGACCACCCAGGGGACCCAATCAAACGGCTTTTTTTGGAAAGAAGACTCTACTTTGTGAAGCAACTGAGTCGCTATATTCACGTCACAAACGAGCGTTTTTTGAGTCATTTAGTCTGTTTGTGCTCATCATTCGTGTCTAAATTTGAACCCAATACTATTGTAAGTCTGTTAATCTCGCATTACGACGCGCTTTTGCTGCCTGAAGATAGTGGTTGATGCACATGGTAAGTTACACACCGGGAGCGATTTTGTGGTGTTTAGTGAAGACGTGAGCACATCGAGGATAAAAATAGCGGATTCGAATAAGGGCAAAAGAGTAAATAGGGACAGTCCCTCATTCAGAAACGCGGGGGGAAATATGGACTGTTGGCTGCAAACTAACTGGTGACTTGAGCACTCATGAGTAATCAGTTCATTCGTCCCGTTTCAACAATTAACCGCGCCTGGCCAATTTTTTCATGCCCATTTGATTCCGATAAACTTTATTCGGATATAAGTGTGTCGTTTAGCCGAACATCCTAGAGGCTAACTGCAACTGGTAAATATGGGACGGTTTAGCCACACTTCGACCTGAGTCTGGGACTTCACAGGGTAGTTATCCTTCTGAAAGGTTACTGAGACGGTCTCCGGTGATGATTCTCACTAGAATGCTGAATTTTGGTTATAAATATAAGATACGGATAAACAGTCAATGCAGGACACAAAAGTGGAAGTACAGAGAAACGAACCTGCTCAACTGCGCGACCAATGTAGCGTTTGGGGGCAAGCAGTTCTTTTTCAAGGACATCACGAATAGGTGCGAAATAATCATCGTCTTTCAGCCTGTCAACCAGATCGTTGGGCCTTCCTTTCAACTTTACCTCCGCTGCAGCTGCTTGGCTGTGTTGTCGAATTCGTTCATGGCATTCCTGACGATCCGCTCCGGCAACAGAGACCATAGTGACGAGAATATGCTCCACGGCAAGAAAAGGAAGTTCGGCACGAAGATTCGTTTCAATAATCTGGCATTAAGATAAAGAATAAACATGAACGAGTAGGGTGATTGGTTCAACTGTGCTACTGTGCCACTGCCTGATAAAACCACATGGCTGTGTCAGTACTTGTAAACTATAAGGAACTGTGCTGTTGATCACTCTAAAATGTGACCCCGGAATAGGACAACCATAAGTGCACACTATGGGAACGAAAAGGCAACCCGCGACCGCCTGCTTGCTGAACAAGAAGTATGTCAGCACCACTAGTGGATCAGAAGGTAACATCATCCAGATTCTGAAATTCTGACGAACCCTGCAAGGAATATAAGCGCACACCATGGGATTGAAAAGCGGTCATTCGAAGCGGGATACTGCAGACTGCCTTCAGGGCATTGCCCAGTTTCTGGTAGGAACGTCAAATAAGTATTGCTGAGACAGGGTGGACGGTTTTCGGAATAGATTCTCCCGTGACTGGGTAACATAGCCGACGTCCGGCAGATGGTCCACCTCACACAACCCTTTCAGTCCAGCCCCGTTCTGAATGGAAACGACCGAAAGGTGGGCAACCGAGCATGAAAGCCTTGACTAGTAAAATGCCGTCAGACTAGATAGGCATTCAGAGACGGGCACAACAATGGTAATTGGCGCCCACAGGCATGGACCAGAACCGCAGTCAGCGGCGCTGTCGCATTCAATGTGCAGCTGTCCTGCTTCCTACTTCACCAGAACCATTCAGTACCCATGAACTAGCTAGGCAACAGTCTCCAATGAGCGGTGGTCTCACCAAAGGAGACTGCAGTAGCTGTAACTGAGGAAGCCCTGGTACGTGATTTACGGTCGAATAACTGAAATGACTATTGAACTGCAGAGTGCGTGAAGTTTTCAGAATAAAAAATCTAACATTAGGTACAACGGGGTGCTCTTTGTCCGTTGTTGCTAGCGGATGTTCATACAACACATGGATAATGCAAAATCAGTTCAATCAACATATCGTAACTCGGAACTAATACTGATGGTTCAAAATGCAGTATTCTCATTCGGTGATGGCCAATTTCAGCTCATTTGTGTGGGTATCGCGAACTCCATGCCCATTTTGGAGTGTTTGCCTTTGTTTGCATTAGGTGTACTCGGGTTAAATGAAGGTAAGTGGTGCATAAATCGAAAGGTGACAACTGCCCACAGAAGGCAATCACCGGGATGCAAGGACCTCCTTCGTTCTGCGATTGAATCTTGTGTGAGCTCTTGTAAGAATTGATGTACTAGTCTAAATTTACCTGTCAGGGAACAAGATAACTGTCAGTAAGACGGGGTATGATGATTGGAGTTTGTACGCTTGAATGGCAGGACTTTCCCAAATTCAAAAATAGCGTTGTACTACAAAAGGACTGTGTGCAAACGGACGTGTTCTAAAGTTCCGAAGGTAAAACCTTGGAAATATAAGAGGTGATATAGCTGACAGCTTATTGATGAAGTAGTGTCCGTCGGTACAGAGTAGACGGGTTTTGAGAGGGGACCGGTGAACGAAGAGCTTAGGGTAAATTATAATGCCCGATGGCCAATCCTGGAAATCATCCCTGGACGCAGAACTAAAACAGTTTACGCTCACAGTAGTCTTTAAGACTAACCATTGCACAGACTGAGATAACAGGAAGTACTTTCCTCAAAACCCACGAAGCAATAGTAATAGCCGATCTAAACAGATGCTAAGAATAGTGAGATTTGGAGGTGTGTGCACAGTTGGTGTATTTGTAAATGCGTCGGTAAATTGCTAAATCCTGTATACTTGCTCATCGGCATCCTATAACGTGCACGCAGTTGCGGTCGGACTATGGGCGACCTTTCATAGCTTGCCCTGGCTAAGAAGGCATTTTGCTGCTTCTGTGAATACGAAGGTCTAGGTTGAACAGACGTTGCGGAGTAAAATTCTGAACGCCGTTTTCGGATCAACAACGTGACCAACGACCGATGGGACAGTTTTTCAAGTCTCAGGTCGCGGGCCATCTGTGGACCGATTTGTAGCTTAGAAGGAGGAATAATACACAATATGAATTAACCTTTCATCTAAAGAGTCGTCACTCTAGCAGCCAGTCAACACATGTGACCACGTGATGTAGATCTCGTGATTGAAAGATGGGTGGCGCTAAGTCCTAAGTGCCAGTTAATCATACTGCTGATCAGTCGCTCACGACCGAACGGTCTAGCCTTTATCTACTAGCCAGGATGGCGTGTGTTTCAATCTTCTGGAGATTCGTGAGGTGTGCTTTGTTGATGATTCCCAATAAGAATGTAGAAGCCATGCAGCGCTTCCCAGTTTGTCGGGAAAGATTGACTTCACTTGCAGGAAATCTAGAAGTGAAAATTCCACATCTGATGCTATATTATAGATCAATCAGTTACTTGACACACAGAGAGGAAAATGACCTAAGATAGGTCAACAAAGGCGCCTATTCATTCTGCCAACGCAAGTTCCACCACAACTGTATGTGAATAGCTATACAACATGTGCGACAGAGAGATAGAGTACAATACCCGATGGGTGTCGGAGATGGATTCTGTCCGTTGATGAGACCATGATTAATTGGATGATTAGAAGCGTAAGACCGATGACGGTGGCCAGTTCCCACCTTACGGCTGTAGCTAGGTGGCTTCGCTTACATTGCAGTAAGACAAAAAATTTCTACTCGAAAGTCATGCTCTCGCTTAGGCAACAGTTCGCCGTGGAAATTGACAAATTTCTCCGAGTAGCCGTTAGAAATCAGCACCCATGTTAAAAACCTATCTTCCTGAAGACTCAGCGGTACAAATACGTCTACAGTACAAATACGGTTCAAAGAAGTACACATTACCATTGTTTCTCAAGTCAAAGGAGTAAATTGTAAATATTGTCCAGTCCATGTGGGCTTGTTGTACAGGGAACACTCAAGTGTTTGGATGTGAATTGTTCATGTGGGTGCGTGTTTTCCAGGTGATTATTATCTGCGGAAACAAAGTTGTTGTCTACCGTATTGGGAATATAGCCAGAAAGAAGTCTTTCAACCACGCCCAAAGTAATATATGCTAACAAAGGTCCACATGGGCTGCCAGCGATTTTCACCAATTTTTTATACGCTCTCTTCAAATTCAAAGCGAATGTTTTTCGTACACAAAGACAGAGGCTCTCTGAAACATTCTAACGGAATACATGTGGGCATTCTACTTAAGATAACAAAAATTGCACAGATATTGCACGGTCTGATGCAAAGGAGTATTCGTAAATAGAGAGTAAACATGTGCGGAAAACATATTTTGTGAGTTCACCGGCAATTGATATGGGACTTGTGTGAGTTGAAAAGAATGTGCAAGCATCATGAAAAAAGTTTAGAATTCCCAGTAACTCTCTGGCTAGGCAGTCATGTATGGTCAGAATGTCTCAGAGAAACCCCATCACTTTGTATTTTGGGCGCTCCTCGTAGACGTGGCGTATAAGTTTCAGTTGGTTGGAAAGTTGAATGGATATAAAGAACCAAGTAATAATGAAGTGTAGAGGTTCCATCCGACAAGTTTTTTGTTGAGCGGCTTATACCAGATCCACTATGCTTTTGAAACGATAGCAGTCTATGTACTCCATCTTCCCACAATTACAACACCTGTGAATATGTGCGGCTGGAGCAACACAGGTTTGTCCATCTGTCTCAGTTACATCATAATGTTCTTCCTCAAAGCAAGGCTGATATACATGTGAGGACAAAGACTCGTGAGATATGCCCACGAATTTGGCTTTTGATCACGAAACATTTGCTTCGCTATTTGAGTCACGTGACTATCGATCGACGGATGGCCCATAAGCTGAAACGCGAAACACTTTCATTCCATTGGTCAGAGGACTGACCCTAAAAAGCGTTCAGAATGCTACCCACAATATCAACTCGAAATTGTTCAATTTCAGTGAGACCATGTTGATTAACCACCACCGACCCAGCTAACATTGGACTACGGAACGGGGCTTGATTGATCTACCAGTTGATCCGTTCTGTTCCGTTGTTTTTCTACCAGTTGTTCCTATTCATGGCGTTGAAACGATGCGGCTGAAGAAATAAAAACGAAATATCGATATTGAACTGACACTGCAGCCATGTCAAACTCCAAAATGTGTCGAAAGTGAGACCTCCACCTATTCTCGGGACCAAGTGGAGAGAGGAACTTAGGAAAGTTCGTCACTAAGAAGGCACAAGTGACGCGTGTCAGGGCGGAAAGTGTTTGCATGCCTCCAGTATCAAGCATGCAGCCAGATAGGCCTGAATATGTTGGATAAGGTATGTGAATACTGAAGACCAAGAAATGAAACTGTCCACAACTCCAGTCTAAGAAAGTAGACCGCCAGGTGTAGGATCACGGACGTTCGAATCGTGCCCCGTTTCGATTCGGAACGGACAACTGGAATAGTGAACACGGCGCAAGCTCAGTTAGGGATTTTGCACGTATTTCTTCCAACTTTAAGCTTACTGAGACTTTTTTTCAATTTCCGGGAGATGAGTTTCCCCACATGAACCACCTCTTCTTGACGGGACACACTACTCACAAGGTTGCTGAAAACTCTTCGACAGACCACGATCGGTTTTGTCCTTCCAGACCCACATCAGGTGGGCGCAGTCCCGGAGTTTCCGTCAGCCTTATGTCCTACTTGAGCCGTTCGCGAAACACCCATTTTCAAATTAATTTGGTTTTGACGGAAGACCCAACTGAATCAAAGCAGAATCTATCGTTCATGCTATACTTCAACAGTGTGTGCAACAAAAAGGTCGCCTCCTTTCCCTCTTATCAACCAAGTTCGTATTCCACTAGTTCTTTAACTAGGTGCCATTAGTCACAGTGGTGCAAATAACATGACACGATCGCAGAGGAGCAGCAAGTTATCTTTTCGTTCGCCGGAGGTTTAGGTGGGTAACAAAATACTTGAAATAGCTCGCAGCACCTGGGTACTGCGTAGTTGTTGCAGAATCCTGACAAACTAGCCGTCCTATCATGTTAAAATGGTTTAAGAGAGGTAGGTCCCAACTTACTTGTGGATAGAATACAAGCCCTTCGGAAATGTTTTGTAAAAGGATTAGACATGCATCCGCGGCTAAACAGGCTTCTGGGAGGACGATCCGACGAACGGCTGAATCGTCCAAGGAGCGTTCTAACCATTGAACGGCTTCCGTTGTGGTGCAAGGTGCTGAAAGATGCATTAAATATCGAGCCAACGCACATGCGCGCTCTGATCGGATAGGGTTGCGTTTATACGGCATGGCACTGGAGCCGATCTGCCAAAAAAAAAAATAAACAAGGAGGGACTTAGGAATGCATGTACAGGGGAATAAATCAGATCACTGGAAAAATAACTGTTAGAAGAAAACCCATATGAAAACTGACTTGCATTATTTCCCCAGCTTTGGACCAAACACAGTTCATGTCATGAACATCTTGAGTTGGTTCATCCGTCGATCAGTCAATCAGTAGGTGTGTCATATTTCGCCAGGTACTTTCAGTTGTACACTGATTTGATTTTGACGGGAGACTCAACTGAATCCAGCTGCATCTCTCGTTTATGACTGGCGTATTCAACCACAAGAGTATGAAATACTCTGTAATTATACTTTATCCCATCCCAGATATCATCCGAGGAAACTGTGAAGCACCCGATCAGGATTTCCGAACCCAAAATATCACTTTTCAACTCACGATTGTGGTGTTCACAAGTTACCAAGTCTAGGGAATATGAATTTGAAACTTATGCTCGTACCGTTAACAAATACTCCAGCCGCTTCCAGCTAAACAAACTCACACGCGATCAGTTCAAACCCCATATTCATGATTGTGGGTTACGTTTTCCGAAAGAAAGAAATTTGTACTCGCTTGTTATCCAGGATTGAACGGAATCCAGACATCTCACTGCAGGAATTCACAGAGGAATGTAAACGCATGCTGATGTTGAAGCGCGATCCAAAATGATCTAACATGACGGCGAGGCTGGCGTGGCGGATGTACATACTTTCTCCGAATATCCCAGGTTATCGTGCAAACAGGCACACCTGTCCGGGTTTACTCGCTGGAGCATGCTGGCACTGTGGTCAACGGCAATTTGCTCGATTTTGTCAGGTCAAGCGACACACTTACAAACGATATGCGAATATGGGAAACAAAAGTCGAACTGTTTAGCAAAACCGTCTGAAAGACCACGGGACTTCTTTAGAGCCTCTAGTTTGAAAAGTTGCTCTTCAGATGTTATTTCTGCAAAACTTCCTCAAAATAACAGTCACTGCGGAAGTGTGTTGCCCTTACGATGAGCGGTGTTTCTGCGTGACCTAAATTGGGCACGGCTTCAGACATTAGCATAAATTCTGAGGTGACATGAAGTAGGCTTGATAAACCCACAAGTCACCAAACTTGACATGACGCTCATGACCGACGCGGTTCGGAGTCACCAACCAAATGTGCTTGCGTTTCGTAATTTGCATGCTGAGAATGTTTCATATGCTACACGTTGGGCACTGATCACATAGACAAACTGCACTTATGGAATGTATATTCGAACGGTATTTGTCGTAGCTCAGGTAGCTTTTCATTACATCTCACCAATTCCCAATGTCCAGTTGCACCAGTAACTCTTAAAGAATGCGTTATGACGTTCTGAGCCCTAGTGCACCAATATTTTTGCAAGGGGTATCGTTAGACGGGATTCCAGACCGATACCGCTCGCAGTTACGCGCTGCTACTGCCAAGAAGGCTACTCCGCATGCGATTGGCCAAAACATCGAGCCGCAGGCCCAGCACCAGGCCGAGCTCTGATTGGTCGGAAGTCTGGACCCAACAGCCAATCATTACTCAGTATTTGCGCAATGCCAGTTGCCAATGCCGTCAGAATTTCCAGAATGTTGTCGCGGCATACACTTCATATACGACGCACTGTACAAGTGTTCTTGACCTGGTTTAGGGCGTTAATATACGTTGTGCACCTTTGGTGGTTGTTTTTCACGGAAACGCTAGCTTGGGAGGTTCAGACCGAGAACTAAGCTGGAGAAAATATCGTTAGTACTGGTACTGAAAGGTTCTAAGAGGGGAGTTGTACTGTATCTACACCCCGGTGTACGCCCGGTACTTTGTCCAGGGCGGCCAATACCACATGGGACAGCAGATGCAGAGCTCGACCCACTGGAATCCATGGGTATTATCGGTCTAGTGACCTACTGATTGTGGGTAGCAAAAAAGCTCATAGCAGCTTACGAAGTCGTGCTGATTTTTCGAACGGACTAAATGACGCAATAAAAATGTAGCACCAGCATTTAACAGTTCCGAAGGATTTATTCACAAAGCTTAACGGAAGAAACATATTTTTTCAAAACTGAACTTTTGGATGCACACTTACGGGTAGTGGCCGGGGCGCACTTCAAATAATTGTTCACCATCATTACACATCGGGGCTTCTACCGTTGCAACCGGTGAGGTTTTATGGTCGAATGAGCTCCATCAACATTTCAGTAAGTGAGAAACACCATGCTCTCCGGATTACAGTGTGCCATGGTTTGCTTTAATGGTGTTATCATTGTACGCACCACCACGAAAGGTCACTGTGCACATCCGAGAAAGGTATTCTTAAGAGTTGATGCATACGTCCACAAAAGTGTGAGCCTATGATTCCGGTGTCACAGACCTAGGCTCCGTTGTCGACAGTCCCGATTTTCTGCCATCCCCAAGCAAAATAAAAGGTGTCAATATAGCACCAAAGAACAGAGCACTGTGGATTTTTTTGGGTTCAGTTAACCATTACAAGTTTGGTATACAGGCACATGAACTCAGAGCCACAGTAAATGCCTTTTTGCCAAAAAAATTAAGTGTGGTTTTGGTCATCCCATTGTTAGCAAGCCTTTCAAGATGTTAGGCGAATATTATCCTCGTTTCTCCTTCTGACCCATTGTGATGCAGCATTGCCGATGATCGCTGCTACTGATGCATCACAAAATAGTCAAGAGGCGTGTTCAGTTCCCGAAGGAACGAAAAAAGCAACAACTGTTTTTTACAGCAAGTTGATCAAAACAGAGAAACTACAGTCAAATAGAGGAAGGACTGGACCGTTATGGAAATTCATAAAACAGTGCATGGTCCCAAATTTAAGCTGTATGTGCACCCTAAACCATTGTGATCTATTTTTGGCACCAACCGAGTCATCCCCATCAACACAACAAACATACAACACTGGTCTACTGCCTTATTATCATTATCTTCATTTAAGTTTCAAAAAGACATTCTTTTTTGGTCAAGCTGACGCAATGTCCAAACGGATTGCTGACAGCACGTCAAAAACACCCGACGAAGACACGGTTGTATCCAGTGTTACCACAGACTGCGATTAAGTAAGTAGTTCGAACATCTGTTCACCAACTCTCAGGAACAGTAAGCGCATTTCAGCTGGAAAAACCACAGGGTCCCACTAGGCAACATATCATGGGGCATCTTAATACTGGTGAGCTTAGATATTCCTCGGACATTTATGGTGAACATTTAGGATTGCCGCCTGGTGCTATTTGACTGGGTTATGATTCCCAAAACTCTCCATGAAGGGTATGCAGGAACCAGCTATGCTTACTGGCCTCTCACCGACCAGGATACTGAGGATGCTACTCGTTCATGTAGCAGCTGTAATAAACGAGCAAAACTATCCGTTAAATATGAACTCGTCTTCACCGGCCCCAAGTGACCCACCTATTAACTTTGCCGGATCATCTTGTGCAAAACATGTTGATATGCCCTTTCAAAACGGATGTTTTGGTTGAACGTGGTCTAGAACAGCTATCTGGGGGGATTATCAAAGGAAGCATGGTTCTGTTTCTGAATTGATGATCGGAAGGTTAGCAAGTACGGTTCCGTGGCCTGTGGATGGATGTCCCCACGGGATGTTGTGTGACATACTGGCGGAATACACTAAGTTGCAAATTAAATTGGCGCCAATGGGAGTCTCAGCTGAATCACTCGTTTATGACATTATTCGACTGAATGTGTCGCGAAAATGCCACCTTATGTTCCAGTCGGCATGATATTCGAGATATCACAGTATATTTATTTGACAGAATACTACTCAGTAGAGGGCTGTCGAACAGTTTTCCACAGTCTTACGCGTGTTCGGTCAAGGAAAAAATTATAACAAACCTTAAGGCCTAGCTGGGAACGAACACACGCTGCGGAGTACGCTCATCTGCTGACCTACAGGACTACTCCTCAATTAGTCTTAGCAACTCTAACAATATTAGGCCTATCAAACTATAATAAAGCTCCAGAATGGATTCTCTCAGACGGACTGGTCAGTGTTTAGAGCCATTCTGATAGAGAAGATACACGAAGAACGCATGACTGCTTCTCTAGGATGGGATGCACTCGGTGGTATTCACCGCCGCGCCTACTAGGGTAAGTCCTTCAAAGTACTGGAGTGCCAACTCGGCAATTTCATCGAGGGTTTTTTTGTGACCCCTGGTTCCACATCCGTCTTTATATTACAAATATGCTGGGGATCCAGAACGCTATGCGGACCACTCTTTTTCTCAACAGTAGAGAGGACCGGACCGCGAAATGCTCTGACCAGAACTGATTGAGTGATGTCAGTTTTTGTGTCTGTTCACACCGCATACGGATGCTTTTCTCGCGGACATATCAGTGAACTGCATTGTGAGCTTATTCGGAAAGGGTTGTCAATGCGTGAAAAGAGATCGTGATAAGAGCGTTGACTGTCTAGACGGTATCAGATTCGAATACATTACTTTTGCATCGTTTCTGAGTTGACGAATCGAGGAAGGTTTGGTGGGAAGACGAAGAGATGTAGTCACCTTGGGATTCATAAAATGTTCAGGTTATTGTCTTTAAACTAAAGGGTATATGGATGGGATTCTAACATGAAAACATGGAGATCCCACCTGTCAGAGGATTTAACGGTCACAAACCGGTTTCAGTGAGCACTCAGCTGGTACACACTTCCTTATTCTCATCAGCTAAGTTAATTCTCTCATGATTTCAAGTAAATAACACTACCCCGGATGGGGTGCAGGTCGGATCAGAAAGTGTGAAGACCTCGAACTTGATCCTGAATGGGATAAGAGGTAGCATGGGTCGGAATGGAAGAAACAAACAAGACAATAAACAGCAAAGCAGGCATGGCATAAGTGAGGACGGTATGATCGAAGTGGAAAAGAACGGCTACCAGCATTGAATGTTCTTGATTTTGCGTGCGGGATTACTTGAACCTGGAAATGGGTTAGGTAGTGCAGAGCAGAGCAGAGCAGAGCAAAACTGGGGAACTGGTAATGAAGTAACTTAATATAGTTTTCTTCGTTCGACGGCAGGTTTTGGCGTTTTCTTCTAACGTTTTGAACAATAAAGTTCATAAAACCTTCCTGAAGCTTTATTCTCCGCTGGTAGACCAAACTGAATTGAATTTCACAGGCAGTACGACGAAGTTATCGCATCCTTTTGAACCCGCCTACCGATCGGTGGATGATCTTACGGTATATTTGTTTGCCTGCAGGAAGGAGGTGCGGTGTGCTAGAGTGATCTTCATGAGAATTCTCACTGTGAGTAGCTGGATAAGACATGCCAATTTGTAGTGGAATTTGGGAATTCAAAGGGGCGAATTCCTCCCACGCGTGAATGCCGGTCAGCGAGACGCTTGCTGGAGTCATCGCCACAATAAACCATCCACCGGAGGCCTGAGAAAGTCGTGGTACCACTTACTTCTCTCAGGTCAACGTAAGGACAATTTACATATCACGCAGCTGTTCAAAACTTCGGCGAATTCAAATTAAATCGATTTGCATTTTATCCCCTTCCTACAAATATACCTGCCCGACACTGTCAATCGTCAACAGTGCTTGCCCATTCACAACTACCAACGGACCAAACATTAAGTGAGCTTACCAAGAAATTGCAGCTCTCGCCTTGAACGCAATGTCACAATTACTGACTGATTTGACAATTCAAACAATTTGTGATATCCGACACACTACTCCTTGAGACTAACACAGTAGTTCGATAACGAAGGCCAAATACGAATCAACTGCCTGGTAATTAAATGCAGCGACCCATCGATTGCATTAGTGAATTAAGTGACCCTCCTGTAGTTTAGTCCTCAGCAGTGAAATCCACTACCCAAACTCTTGAAAAATCCATCCAAAAACAACATACAAACCATCATAAGATCGGAACAAGACGATCCATATTAGTGATAGAAAGTGCAAACTAGAAGAACTTGAGTAGTGTGATGTGAAACATCCGTCTCAGGCATTGCATGTGAAAGCTACTGGAACATAGGATTTAGTGTGAGTAAAAGGTCAGCGTTTTAGTACCGTACACGGGAACCGACAGGACCATCATCTTCTTTGGTCTCAAGCCGAAAACTTCAGATTCTCCACAATCGTTTCTCGAGTTTGTCAAAAGCCACGCTACTTTTGGCAACACGGGATCTCGCCTGACAATCAGCTGTTAAGTGAAACGGCACTACGCTACCGAGGGAAAAGAATTCTGTACAGCAGTCTACAATCTTGATGCATGAACACTACCAGGAACAGGCCGACACACAACGAAGGTTCTTTTCGAGTTGATGGACAAACTGAACTGTACAGCAGCGGTCGCAACAAGACATCAAAGTTTATCATGGGTATGTACAAGCGGCACAAAATTACCCAAAAACACAATAATGCGGACTTTGATCTGGTGAACCAGATTCCTCGCACTAAAATGTCCGATGTTGAACAGAAGTCCACCAAGCTGATATCCGAATGGCACAGCACCCTCGTTCATGAAAGCAGTTTGCACAACTTCTTCGCACCACCCAGAAGGCTGATACCCTTGTGGTCGCTGAATGAGTTCTCGTTTTTTTTATAAAGCAGTGTAATTAGAACATCTTTGAATTCCAGCGGAACTTATCCTTTCTGTCAGATGATGTTATTCAATTACAGGAGTGCGTTCTCCAGGGTCGAGTCACCATAGTATTGAAGTTCTGCATTTCTTCCCCAACCTATCCACCGGAGTCAAGTCGATGCTTTTGGGACTTCCCAGGAAGTCGTCATCTATTATTGTTCAAAATTTGTCGTTTACTTACATCGTTAGTTCTGAGTCAGATATCCGCTTCAGTCACTATCACCATTCTAGAGCGCCTGATGGATGTCCCAGAAATAGCTCTCTGAGAGCCAAAAACTTCTTTGTGATGCCGTCGACCAATGAATTCTTCAACCCGTTGATTTTTCACACCACTGATGCTTGATGCAACTGAGTTGCCCAGTTAGGTTACCTCGAACAATATTTGGCCTTCGCTTCATTGCCTTTCTGCCCGTGTGGACACGAGAAGCCGCATGAGAGTTGTGCTGATAAGTTCTGGTTGCTATGGTAAAAGTAGTCTGCGGCGTAGTTGTCCAAGCCGTTCACATGCCATAATCAGCCACTGGTGCTATAGGTTGTGCCACGTTTGTAGCAGCGGGCTGCATGATTTGAGGTCTGCCATTACGTGAACCATGTGATGCTGGCATCTCAACCTGGCTTTCGGACAATTCGAACGTTCTACATTAAATTGTACGCGCTCGTTGGCGGAGTACAGTGGGATAGTGTCGCACAGTCTGAGCATGTTGCTAGGATTAAGTTTGCTTCAGATTACATCCAGCTAACATGCTATACCTTCGTCGCTATGCAGGTATCCAGGTTTTGGAAATACGGCAACAACAGTCGACAAGGTAAACGAAAGAGCCCATGAGATCTTTAGAGTAAACAATACCAGAACTTCATAAACGAAAGAACATAAGCCATAAAAATCACTGAATCGCTTGAATCTACAAACCTGGTTGGTTTCAAAAGGTTCTTCAAGTTCTTTGAAGCTTGCGAGCAACCGAATATCGGTACAGATTTTGTGAATACTGGCACCGAGGCTCGACAAGGCGTTGACAATTTCGGTATCCAATTTTCTGGGATACGTCTGTCCGGTTACACGCCAGACACGTTTGAATCCGGCTTTGGAGGCAATCAGTTGATCCAGTTGCACTACCTAGTATAAGGAAAACAATGTGGGTGGGTTCTTTGTAGTTGAATCGACTTAACAAGCGAATTATATTAAATTGAACCGTGGACAACTTACTGCTCGTACTGTGACCAGAAGACGTTGTGGCGAGCCAACGGATCTGCAAACAAGTGGATATGTTCAGTGTTGGCAGCGGCAACGAAGCCGTTTGGTGATCGGTATTCCGCTTTGCAGCACCCATTTCGTCCGATAGGTCTTCACAACTTACTCTAGTTACTAGTCCGATCAAACCCCCTCTTGAGATGCCATTGCAGTGGAAGTGGCTACCTATACTGTATGTCCAGAGTAGTCTATCAACGATATGAGGCTTATAGAAACTTTCGTATATGCGTGATATCTCGGGGATCCTTGAAAAATAATTTGAACTTTTCCGTGAGATAATTTCATACATAAGACCTCAATAGTACATGATGCGTACTGTTTACCTGAATATGTGACCGTATGTCCCTTCTGCGTTTAAACTTCCATCTTTGGATTCAAATTCAGTACACCTTTTCCATAAATAGAGCTTAGACAGATGGATAACATCACTAACGAGCCATCAGCGTTGGAATATATTTCTTCAACGAATCACCCAACTTGCTACTTCACTTGAACCCTGTTTCACTACATTGTTTTCAAGGCCATAGTGGTTACATTTGGCACCAGTTATTCGAAATCTTACTGTTTTCCCCACACGTAGGAAGAAGATTCAGTCACAATGTCAGAAATCTTTGGAAAGGTGTGTTTCCAAAGCATACTAGACAAAATAAGAAATAACGTACGGATTAGATCGTTGCACTTGGGCGTAAATGTACAAAAAGCATGCAATTTGTGCGGTTATCTCAAGCAATGTCCGTTCGATACTAGGAAAGGTTGTACAGCAATCAACAGACAGACAGACAAGAATAAATCAACCCGGATGGTGATCCCAAAATGTCACTATGCTCCAACCTACCTAACAAACTTGAACAACCGTTCTCTGATCTCAGGCAGCACTCCATCCCTATCCCCATGCCCATAGTGAAACCAGCCTAAGTGACTGTGATTGATTGATCCGCTAGTTTGATAAATTTTGATAATCTGAGGATAATGCACGTAAGAGAAAGAAAACGAGATTTAATGCAATTGTTGGTACTGTTGAGTGCTCACTCACGAATGTGGCAGACTGAATGGTTACCGGAAAGTCCTGAAAGAACGAGGATTCAGTACTGGAAAGAAAGAATATAAAGGAAAGATAACCTAGAGTAGTGGCACCCACTGACAAACCCCTGGTTCGATAACTGTGACTGGTTCAACGGCATAAATGGTAATCGAGGAAGTTCAAATAGCCCAACACCATTAGATTTTCTATTGGTTTACATGAGAAGAGATAGCTCATTGTAAGGAATTAGAGCACAGAGTACAATGGCATAAGACCAAAATGCTATTGAGTCACCGTTTAATCAATAGTTCTTTACTCCACGCTACAGCCCGGTGGTTGTCTGGACAAAGGCTTGACACTACAGTTCAGCGGCTTGAGTTGAAAAACCACATCAGGCATGTACACAGCTGTTTGTCAGTACTTTCATTCATCCGAGGGTAACCAGCCATGGGGAGGTGATGTGAAGTGGGACAGTGTAGGATATCACTGAAATTACGAGGAAACACTCAAGGCCACGACAGCCGGCACATTCTGTTTGTTTTGTCCTGTCACATGGAGTGACATTTAGATTAGGTACTCATACTAATGTTGTTCTCTTCAGGCTAGCGAAATATGTGGTACAGCATCATGAGGGTGAGCTGTCCACGATGCGAGTGGATTTCGCCTAGTGTTTGAAAACCTCAACTCTCCCGCTAAGACATTTGTCCGAGAACTGGACAAGTACGCTGAGAAAGTGTTGCATAAAGCACAAAGAGAATTCGGGTGGCAAATAGGAATCCATTCACGCTATGCAGTTTTTGGTTTACTCCACACACAATTGCAGTGGTTACTTCGGAGTTCAGAAACGAATGAAATGATTCCTATCAAATGACCGCCAAAAAATGAATGCAAATTGTGAGGATATAAGACAGAGCGGTTTGTTGATCGTTATGAGAATAATGCTAACGGTGGTTTTAAAGATAGTTCCCCGTTTAGTGGCTTCCTAGTAAAAAAAACAGGGCTTTCAGTTTTGACTTCCGTGACCACGCTTGCGATATACAGGGGATTTAGATTAAAATTCCGGGTACTCCTCTTTACATTATCTGCGTCTCTCATATACTAGGTGTAATTCCGATAAAGCCATCCCGTGTTATCCGAATATCCCAGATGCTTTTCAACATCAAGTCCTAGAATTTGGAACGTATATTACGCAGCCCATATGACACTGGTGTGATATTCAATTATCCTAGTAAGAGCAACAAACACGAGTTATATCGTTTACCATAGGTTGAGGATGTACAATGCTGCGCAAGCCACCCTCGAACAAAAGCCAAAGTTGATAACCGGTTGAGAAATACAGCGATATATTCTTCTAATCCCCAAATTTTGCCTGCTTATAGTGAATACCAATATGCAACTTGAGAAACCTGAAGCAGAGAGGATTTGGTTCCCTTTTGCGACATGACTGTGGTTACGTCACTTGTTCGGTTACCGTTAGTGAATGTATGGAAATGATATGACGGAACCGGAGAGCTTAATCTGGACTTCCTTCTTTATTTGGGGCTAGGTAACATTAGCAGCTTCTGTCGGCGAATCGAAAAAAGCGAAGTTTGAAAAGGTAGTCCTAGTACCTAGATGACTTCAGGCTACTTAACTGGATCACGAGTGTGTTTGTCGGGTCATCAGAGGTCGTCTCGATACGATACATTCACTTTGCTACTCCGCGAGATCGTCTTATGATGATGCTCTAACATGAAACCTGAGACGGTCTGTTACTCTATTTCGTGTTTCCAACAGACGGCTAAACCTATAAGGCTGACTCACGATGACGGGATGCGTTTTGGTAGATTCTCTTGAACCCGTTACTTTACTAACATGAACTGAGCTGTTTAGGTGAGAACTTGAAAAAGACAACGCAACTGAGAGAATTCAATAGCTGTGGTTGTCCAACGCAATCACACCAGACTTCAGTATACAACTTTCTGGAGCAACTGACTACAACTTCGTACACGGTTAAAGGACCAGATAGAACGGAGGCAGGTCGAGCCAGCTCTAGAAGGTCTATTCCAAGATCACCATATTCCGACAACCAGTTTTCTTGTGTAGCTTGAACCGCACTCTAGATGTCTGAAGGTTCGACAAGTCAGTGTTCACAGAATGCCGCTTGAGCGCTCAACAGCTCACGCAGCTAGTTAAACGGACACGTATTCAGTGGCTCGGCTGCACACTCCGAAGGCCAGGAGGCGAACACCGTAGACTTATACACAACTCATGCTCAAGGCTGTTTCTGATGGTAATTGAAGACCTGCGCCAGCCTTGAAAATGTAGTCCATGGTTGTCCCGTGTTCACCAGGCACACGAGATTCGTTGCCGGGACCCAAAAGAGGGCCTAACCTCCGATCACCGTTTATGAACGGAAGCCGCGTAACGGGACCATCTTCAACACCGACTCAACCTATCACATGAGTCGGTCACAGTGAAGTAAGCAATCAACTTGGCGTACGAATAGGTATAGGTTACACAAATAAATGCGCTAGTCTTTAACTCAACAGTCTAATCGCAAATGAGAGATGCATGAAGATCAACTAACATGAGCCGAGCAAACATTTAGAGAATAAGAAACTGTTTTCTATGCATCACTGTCGTACGGTCGTGTAGAGAGTGGTGGTACACAGTAAAAAGAGCACAGCAGTGATCCTACACCAACGGTTTTGGTTCGCTCGGTGTTACATCTATCATAAGAAGACGGGGCATACCTTAGCTTGGTCACCATGGAAGAGATCTAGAAACGAAGCCTGCGTACCAACAGCTCCTTTGGCACCGCGAAAGCGAATGGTGTGGTGACAGAGACGCTCAATATTTTCCAGATCCAACAGAAGATCCTGAAGCCACATGCATATCCGGCGGCCCATTGTGGTGGGTTGAGCAGGTTGGAGATGAGTTCGACCAAGACAAACAAGGTCTTTGTTGAAATGTGCCTGCTTCGCCAGTCGATCAATACAACGAGCTAGTTTAACGGCCAGAAATTCCAAAGCGTCACGAAATATGATAAGGTCTGCATTATCACCCACATAGCAGGAGGTTGCACCTGCGTAGAGAAGCAAAAGGAAAAAGGTTAGTCTTCTATTACCTTATAAAAAGGTAAGTATGGGAAAGTGATCAAACTGAAAGCGAAGACTAGGAATCGCAAGGATGCACTCACCAAGATGGATAATAGGTGAAGCCGCTGGGCAAAGAATGGCAAAAGTATAAACGTGGGCCATTACATCGTGCCGCCGCGCCTTCTCCTCTTCTGCTGCAAGGCTGAAATCGATCTCATCCCGATGCATGCGCATTTCTTCGAGTTGTTCATCTACAGGTGCACGAGGACAAAAGAATGAGAAAACATGCGGCGTGGAAGACTCACAACCGAAAGGTACACGGAGAGAAGCGATCCACATTGCAGTATCGTCGAACCAAACGAGGAAGGGGGTGAGGGGGTGGCAAATCACAGATGGTCAGTGGTTCCAAAACAGGGGGTTGCGGAGCCCTTCTCTGGTGGTTTCTCATTCTTGAAGTGGATTTCACAGAAAAAAACCAGCACCGCACGTAAAACAGTCTTGTGAATAGGTCTGACTGAAAAATAGGGAATCGAAACTCTGAAAGATAGCAAATTTGAAGCTCTTAGTACTGACTTCGTTGGAGCACTCCGTATTGATAGCTTAGCTGCTCATCTAAGAGAAACTGGTGCGAATCGAAGCTCATGCTCCACGTATAACCACAATTGTCACAGTAAAGTCTATTTATCTAGGTGAATGTCAATGTCCCTTAGCCACCTGCGAAAAATATTTACTTCGAAGCAAAATCACATCAAACCCTATTTTAATGCTCCATGGGTCAATCAAAGAGTGACTGATTCGGCAGAATTTACTGAACGTGCATTAGTCTACAAAAGGAACGCTTACATGTTTAAATGACACCACAACTTGAATCGCTCATAGCCATCTATGTTGCCTCTCATCTGAGCTGACAGCATGCATTCGACAGCATTTCATAGAATCCGAGGATAAGATAGTTCAATGCTGGAAGTTGTCACGTCTGTTCTTACGGGGATATATATTAGTTTTTTTTAAAAAGACTTATTTCCCACCATCCATCAAAAAAATACCACTGACTTCCTTCGTCTGAGAGCCACGTTCAAAGCTCTTCATTGCTTTTAATTCCATGGAACCGTAAGCGCTAACCAGATAATGTGTCCGGAGGGCTGAATGGAACCTTAAACAATCTAGGCGACATATAAACCAGGCTGCTTCAGATGTTACATGGAATGTCGGTGCCACACACGCTAAAAGCTCACTGCTTGACGGGGTAATTAATTTTGAAATGAGAAGCGCCAGTATACAACGCATGCACAAAAATACAAGGATGCAGGCGGACACAAACAGTCAATCGCCAGCTTACCGAACGAGTGCTCTACCAAATAGGCGGCCGAGGGCATTTGCTGTCTATCATACTTATTCACTCGGACTTCCCGGGGGATTCGCTACACATCTGCCTAATAGGTTAGCCGTTCATGTCTATCAGCTACATCGTGTGGCTTCTACAATGACCTAAATATAGATACGGTCCGGATACCTAGGGAGCATTGATGTGGGACAGGAGTGCGTACATCTTGAAACAAATCACGAACGAAGAGAAATGTCTGAGGCTGGAATGAGGGCTCACCCGAGTTTGCCACTGGAAGCAACAGAAGCTGAAAGGAATTATCCGGGTGGAAAATTATCAGGGTGACGAATTAACCAGGAACCTGGAGGCGATTCCAAAAACGGCTCACGATACAGAAAAGTTTGGAAACTAAGGATACAGTGTGATGTGTAGATGAGTCGTTAAGAAAATGTTTTCATGCAGAACAATGCCAACTCGAAGATGACCAAGCAGTACGTGCGTACACGTGAAAGCGAAAATCTACCAAGGAGGTAAAATCTCAGGCTGACTAAAGTTAATCACACATACCGAACCTTGTGTAGCAGAAACTACAATCGACGATGTCCAGTTCACACACAAACATATTCAGGTCCAAGCCAAGACTTCACACTAAGTTTTTTTCACCACTCTACATTAGTGACAAGTTGTCGAAACTTTCCAACAGGAAAAGTCAAAGTCCACTGTACTAGAATGAATCATCAGAAACAGCAGCAAACATCTGATAGGGACTGTTTTTAAGCCAGTTTGCTTAACACAAGGCTCCTTTGTAACCAAGCAAGTACGGATCGAACAACTGGTGTGCCAGTCTAATAGGTGGACGCTTTTGGGTAACAGAGGTAGAGAGTGAATTTGGTAATGAAGCGTCCGAGCACAACGGTAACTCAACCTAATGTTCCTGAGCGTACACCGAAAGATTTATTTGATATATGTGTGCTCAGGGAAATTCGCTTTCGTATTTATTTGAATCCAACAACAGCCGCAACGGAGCCCAGCTTCCACCTGACCTGTTTCACCTAAGCTGCCAAATCCATAGCTTGGGTATTTTTCTGTGAGACTGCTATCGCCAGACACTAGTGCACAAAAGTTGGAGGGATTTATCATCACCAAATACCAGTGCAAGAGAGCAGTAAAAGTTGTAAAAGTTGTACACTTTCGCGTGTCCACAAATCAATGCCAGAGCTAAGCATGAGGCATTGTCGGACAGCGAGCAAGAATACCACAACAGTGATCGGTCATACGACGAAACGCTGTAGGTCAACGCTGAAACAAACCCACTGGATGTACCATACAACTTAACTCATCGCTGCCGGAAGAAATACAGCTAGCGACAGAATCATGGGGCTACTCAGATTTTTCATGAATTTGTTCACAGTCCCAAAATCCAACACAAGCACGGTGATGTTCAGTAAGACCTAGTGTGAGCCACAGTGAAAAGTACCGAGTGCATGTGAACCTCGTGTCATGACAGGACTGCCTCGCCCCATCAAACCGCCCTAATATTCGCTTAGCCTGAACAGCAGTAATTTACATATTAAACGATCAGTGGAGGAGGTGAAGTAACACCTTCAGATCAGCTGTCCACCTGGTGGTTTGTGTTGGCCTAGTCTCACCAAGGCTGCACGAACAATCGAACTATGGAACCTAGGCTCAAGAGTAATATGCCAGCGTAAACTCAACTGTTTGATACGTTTGATATACGTTATATCACAATGCGATTGAAACTATCCAGAAAGACTATGGGACATCCCCTCTGGACACCAAGTGTAACCACTTTGCAGAAGTGAAAAGTTCGGAACAAACGGTGATGATTCGTCCTACTTCAAACTTGCGCTGAGAGCATTACTTGGTACCACTGTATCTGCTGAGAGTGCAGAAATTTCTCAAACTTATAACATTTCTGAAGTTAAAGGATGAAACGTATTGAGCTCACGTGGTTACAGATTCAATAGCCCGGCTTGGGCACCACCGATGGAGTTGTCATATTTGATGGGAAAAAACAGACTGGATGGACCAAACGCATGGAAGTATTACTGATATGGCACCCGGGTAGACCAAATTAGTTTCAGTGAAAAGAAATGATGATAGACGTCCTATGCTAGTTACTTATGATAATAATAATAATAATAATAATAATAATAATAATAATAATAATAATGAGCTCAAAATGGCATGGTGGTTAGGAGGTGAGCTTAAATTTCAAGATCTGCACTTTCCCGATAAGGATTAAGTGCACAGACATTTGAGTTATATCTACACCCACCACCGGGGTGGGATACTGGTGCCGTCACTAGAGCAATATGGTTAACTCACATGTACACAGAATAAGACGTCCAGTGCCAATCAACCGCGAAGTTCACAACACCTGACCTAATGCTGACCGGCTCCTAGAACGACGACTTCACGCAGGTAACTCGTGAAATCGTCTCCCCACTGAGATCACTCATATTTTGTAAACAGTGAAGGAACCCTGAAGCTTCTGTTCTGGTTTCATTCTGAAAAACGGTGGAAACCTATACGAAAAAGTCGCAAAACACGATACAACTATGCTATCCTCAGTGGGAATCCGCAGCCTTTTGAATCTCACGAATCTAGACAGGAACTTAAACCCTTAAATATGAGGATAGTAGCTGGGTACCCTATCATTCAGCTACGAACGACTGATCAGTTGTATGCTTCATTTTCAGCTGGACAGAATTTCCAGTCGCCACATAGTGGAAGAGCGCAGAGTAATGAGCACAGTATGAGAAAATGCGATGTCATGCTACAGAGAACTAAAACTTACCCGTTACCGGAAATCCGAGTTCTTGTTGTGCCTCAGCGAGCCAAATCCACAATTGGCGCCATAAACTAACCTTCCGTGCCTCACCAAAATTATGTATCATTTCCTTGCTGGCATATCGACCTGTGAGAGGATTCCTACAACAATAAAAGGTGAATGGAGTACGTACGTACTTATAGCCATAAAACGTATTCATGGCCGCATCAGAATTCATGGTTTACAGCGTATTGGATGCGGAGTTGAAAGACCAATCGTAATCCGCGGATCACACTACAATATAAAAGAAAGTGTATAAATAAAAGCTGCTGAATCGGGGGTGAGATGAGAGATCCATACCGGTCTGTCGGATTCCTGACATTACACACTCCAACGGCAGCCAGTACGTGACCTTTTCCAAGTGCTATTAAAATCAACACTTAACGTGTCGATTACACTGATTGAATAGGTGATGATATGGAACTCTGATTAAGGTGTCAAGTCGATGACTGGCATCAAAAAAATCACTTCCGTGAGCACCCTTTCGACAGACTATATCATGCGACCCCTAAGAAGCATAAGAGCCGTCGGACAGCCATGGATTCGAGCCACCGGTATCCTGGTCAGGAACTCAGAGTTTTGCGTGGAAAGTGTGAAAAATCCCTTTGTATAATTAGTGTGCCAGTTCACCTGCCACATAGATTACCTAGAAATATGTTCCATTTCTATGCCTCTGCCAGAGGCAACTCTACTGAAGCGGCAAATGGATGCGGCTTCCTCGCATTAGAACCAGCCTTCAAATCATTGGTGTGGAGTGTCCGAGGGAAGGGATCCCTCTGGTCAACAGAGGGTACATTGAGTCTTTGGTTTTGTTCAACGAATGAATAATAGTGGCTAATAGAGGCTAGAATTCTGCCTGCAATCCTGAACTATGAGTTTGCATGCGCAATGACTAGGGTTGACAAAACAAACGAAAAGGCAGGCACTGGAGATATCACTGTATTAAAGTTATATGACCAAAGCTCCAAAGGGGTCACCAAGACAAATGCTTTTTCAATCCGTCCACCGACTCCCACTTGTATAATGGTAAGTGTCACATCTTCTCAGTGTCTTCAAACAATGCCAGCACAAGGTTTTTTTAGCTACATAGTTCATGGATTTATAGCACTCAAGGGCTAGATAACTGAAACATGTGATGTCGTTTGCGACGCTCCACTGAAACTTATTGGCATGCATTTCCCAGTTTTAATAAGCGTGGTCAGTCGGTGGTGTTATTCTTTTTTCATTCGACACGGATCCAAACTGCTGGTGGAATCCGTTAGAGAAATCTCTCTAAATATTCTGCAGAGCATCAGTGCAATGTCAAATGTCAGGAGTCTGAAGGAGGAGCAGATAAACTGAAACTTTCAGATGTTAGTATGAGACTGTGGTAGAAATATACCGATAGAAATGTTTTGGTCTGTGGGTGATGTTGTAATACTTTGTTTAGACTTGTATCTGATCTTTTGTTTGTGACCAAAACACCACAACGAAAGCGTGTGGTTGGGTGCCGAGATCAGAGCGAATAACAGATTGGCTGGCATGTTCAAAGCTGAACCAAATAGCAAAAACAAACTCAGATGTACGCTGAATGTTTACACCAATTGTTTGGTAAAGTGCTGCGATCAACGCCGATAAGAGAAGTGATAAAATCTAGGAAATCGTTTTGCTTGCCTGAATCAAGATCAACCTGTCAAAAGTACTAACATATTGTAACGGAGAAAGTATTTTGTTCTAGTATAAGACGGAAAAGAAAACGTGGTCAACTTGTAACAAACATTCTCAGGTGGTTGTGACTAGTGCTATCAAAATGAATGCTATCTGCTTTACCGGAGGGAACTTGCTGACAGGTGAGTGAAGATATTCGATGGGCACGAAAATAAGGTAATAAAAGCCCGGGGTTGGCTTGACTTTTTTCACGTATACACGTCACTCTACAGCCATTCGGGGCATTTCAAAAAGTATTTTGGTCCTAGGGTAAGCATGAGTTGGATCAATCGAAAAAACAAAAGAAACGGACAACTTCAAAAATCGCAAGTAGACGATCAACTAGTCAGTGAGGATATCAAAGATATTTGAGGACATCTGAGATCACTTTCTGCAAAGCAAAAAGATAAGAAACAGCCTAGATGTACAGTTTTCGAATAAAACGGGTGACCGTTATACTGAATATTCGTGAACTTCGGAAACTGCCGTCCAGCGAAAAAGTGAAGTTTGTTTTGTGAATGAATGATGTAGCGTGCGGCAAAAACTTCAAGATAGATATCCATATACTTACTTATCCCATGTCCATTGAAATTCTGGTTTCGAATTGACTTTTACTCACCCTCCGGACATTCAGACATTTGTGTACGATATATATATATATATATATATATATATATATATATATATATAT
>SJOL01006443.1:401860-423296 GCA_004794785.1 Opisthorchis felineus
CGCCCAACGGTTGACCGTGACCGCCGGCGCATTATTCAGTAATTTCAAAACCAAAGAATCCGGTGCTGCTCAAAAGGCACCTGCTGAGCGCAGCCGCACCAGAGGTGAGACAGTAGTGCCCTACTCCCTGCACCCTCGGGTTAGGTCAGCCCCCTGCAGCCGAGCAGGTCAAACTATTGAATTATCGGCTCCGGGCAGGGTCCCCAAAGAAAACTCTATTGTCCTTGTGGATCAGACGTTTGAGTCAAAGGCTCAAGGTGGGTACCCCAACCAAACCTCCTTCCTAGACCTGGACAACCGGGAAATATCATTTACCCGCATATTTCTTCGTCCATCGATGTTCTTATCCAACCTCTTTCCACCAGACAAGCAAACATCGCTGGGTCATTTGACCGTCAGTTATCTGACCGGTGTGCCTTATGCACCCCGCTGCCTAATAACAATAGACAAAATGACACCTTGCTAAATCCACGAGACCCTCTCTACTTAGGAGCGTCTAATGTCCAATTCGCAAACGGGTAATGCTTGCTGAGACCTTGCAGTCTCTTAAATGTGATGTATGCTGTGTCTCTGAAAAACGCATGCAGGACTTAAGTTTGGTTATGCACCTCAGAACGCCAAGGACGAACTCAGGTCTTTCACATTTCTACCTTCATGTATCCGGTGGTCCGGGAGCGATGACTCGTGGAATATATGATGTGGAAGTTGCACTCAGGCCCCAGAGCTGAAAGCGCTTTGCTGGAGTGGGTCCCACTGAACAGTCGTCTTTGCGCCGTCCGGTTATCCAGCTCAATCAAGTTCAACGACTCTGGGCATAAAAAGTGGTGCCTGTTTGTAGTGTCGGCTTATGCCTCGACGGACTGCAGTTCTGATACTGAGAAGGATACCTTCTATCGAGAGCTATCCGGGCTCATTCGTCAAGCAAGAAGCACTAACAGTGTGATACTTGTGGGCGATATGAATGCTCAAGTCTGTCGTCTGAGATCCTTGGAATCACATTTGGGCGGTCGATTCGGAGTCGATGCTCGCCGCACAGACAACGGAGATCGACTCCTCCAGTTATGTGCTGACCATGAACTATTCCTGGCAAGTACGAACTTTCAACATAAACGTTCGTATCGCGTAACCTGGCGGCCACCAACTGCAAATCAACCGTGGACCTAGTTGGATCGTGGCCAGTAGCCACCGGTGGAGAGCTACAATTCAAGACTGTCGTTCCTTCTGGGGCACACCACTTGATTCCGATCACGCCATGGTGCGTGCACGCCTGACAGTCCGTTTTCCCTCAGGCCCTCGCAAGTCAGCAAGAAGCATGCCAATCCACTATCTTCGAAGAACGACCATAGCTCAACAGTACCGATCTGAGCTAGCCCAACAACTCTCTAGAGTAAACCAATAATGTGCCGGTAGCGAACACGTGGATGAAGCGTGGCAAAATGTGAAGGGATCTACGCTAGCAGCGTGCAGCGCTGTCTGTCCGACCTCTCCGATTCGACCAAAAGACCACTGGATGTCGGCGAGATCGGTATCCATGATTGATGCTAGGAAATCCATACCAGCGGGCAACGCAGATCCTTCAAACGCCAAATAGTGGAGCGCTTAAGGAAAGACCGAGAGCTTTGGTGAACATCAAAAGCTCGGAAGCTGTAAATGTCATGGTTGTATTGTTAGCTGTAAATGTCAAAAAGCTCGGAAGATGAAGAAGGCTTTTGCCGCTGGAAACAGCCGTGCCCTATAGCAACTGATACGATCGACTAGCCCTAGGAAAGCAACGGTCAGTGAAACGTCAAGTGAAAAAGGTAGCTCATTAAATCACTAACAAAAAATGAGCCGAACACTTGGCAGAACAGTTTAGCTGGCTACCTGCAACACAGCCTGTGGAGATAGTGCATACGGATGTATGAAACGTAAACCTTAATCGCCCGTCAGAAGATGAAATACAGTATGAAATATCTGTACTGAAAAGTGAGAAGGCACCGGGACCGGACGGCCTGTATCCAGCCGTGTTCAAAGAAGGTGGAGAATCCTTAGTGACCTATCCAACAGGGCCCATTGGTGCGATATGGAGTGAAGAGGTTACTCCAAAATAGGGCATGTCGACAGTTTGTCATGCCTTCAAAAATGGCATGCGGACGCTGTGTCAGAACCACCGAAGGTCCTCTCTGGTCCTACCCATCGAAGGTTAACTGAACACAGAGGCAGACAGATCCTGGAAAACCAAGCTGGCTTCCGTCCTGCAAGAGGATGCATCGATCACATATTCACCCTCCGACAGATTCTGGAACAGTGGCACTGTTTCCAGAGACCAACAATGGTTGTCCTGGTCTTCTTTGACTTAAAAACTGCTCTGGACTCTGTGAACCGTCAGGCACTATGGCAATGTCTGTGGAGCAAAGGTGTCCCCCATAAATTTATGACCTTCTTTAAGGCACTGTACGCAAACTCCCGCGGATGTGTGAAGGTCTATGGGAAGCTCTCACCTGAGTTCACCACATCAAGTGCTGTCAGGCAAGCCTATCTTCTTTCAGCGTTCCTCTTCAACTTCGTCATTAATATGATTATAAGAGGCTCACTTGCAGTCTCTACTACCTGTGGGGTCGAAGTGCTTCTGGGGCATTCACTCACTCTGTCGAGTATGCAGACGACATATTTCTCCTTGGGTCTGACGCCACTGTAATGCAGATAACATTAAATCTAAATAATTCTGCTTTATGGTTTGGCATGCGCATCACACCTGAAAAGTGTGATGCAAGACTGGCTGGACTCAGTCCCTAACCTCGTGCCTGAATAATAATAGGATGCTAGTGGATTTTGAAGGCCCATGAGATGGTTTTGGCGTTGGCCAATAGCCGCGCTCTATTTCGGCTGATTCGACCAACCTGACAAAATTGTCAGCGAAACGATCTTTGAGAGCGACTGAAAGATTTCATTCACAGAGAAGTCGTTGCGAGCGATGGGCTGAACACTTTGCATCAGTTTTCTGGCCCGTTTCAGCTTAATGCCTTCAGCAATCGAACGAGCTTGAAAGTAATGCTCATACCAGCCCCTATCAATGACAGAAATCCGGTCCGAGATACCTTTCCTCCGACGCAGCGAGGTACCCGATTTAGATGGTCTGCATTTCGCACTTTTCAAGCAGGTGGTAAAGCCCTGGTTGGCAATCCGACATCCCTGCCACAGATTGGCAGAGAAAACAGATAACCGGTGGGATGGGATGCTTCCACCGTGCTCCCAACCTTCAAAAAGGGTGTAAGACTTGAAACCATGTTGGCGTCCTCATCCAGGTTAATTTCTACGAATCTGTTCCCCACAGGAACCGTCTCTAGGTCTACCTTAAGACGGGTTCTAGGACCGCACCACTCTTTGAAACTTCAAGCACTGGTCATTGTTCCAGATCAAAGGCTTATTTTGACTCCGGTTGTCAGGACATGTTGCGGTGCCTGGCGATCAAGGGTGTCCTCTACATCTTTTATTTCTTATGGGGACACTGTATGCGAACTCCGGGTCTACAACAACCTGTCGCCAAAGTTCACCAGGTCCAATGGTACAAACCAAGGTTGCCTTCTGTCGCCGCTCCTCGACAACTTTGTCATCGATGTGATAATTCAGCGTCGTTGGTCTAATTTATTTGCCGCAGATGAAGTATTTTGGGTCCTTCAGTGCAACCACCATGGTGGACCTGGTGCGTGTCTCAGACAGGCGTTGGCTGACAAATTCGCCGTCAGTGTGGCCTATGCTGGGTCTGTGGACAAACTCCCCCTCCGATACACTAGACTGTGTGCCTTGATAGAAGGTAAGTGATTGGAGGTAGCTCGCTAACTGTCTTTTCAGAAGCAGTCCTCGCTCACCCAATTTTGAAAGACTGCACACGACAGGAAGTGGGTAAGGAAGTTCAGGAATGGTTGGGTAACGCGCGGCACCGACTGGCGCATGGAACTCGTCCGGATAAGTTGGTAGTGAGTTTCGTTTTACACTTGGACAAGTTAATCATACATCGCATGCGTAAACGTATGCTTTGCCACTGTTTCAGACGTCTGCATTGAACCAAGCGGCCGGAGTGTTCACACTGGACCTGCCTTCGTCAGAGTGAAGCGGGTTGATAGTAAAAAAATTATTTTTGTATATTTAATATATTTTTGTTGCATCCTTGTTATCCGTCCTTAAAGTGCTTTGCGTAATCGGCCAATGATGACACCGGATCACCCAGGTTATTGGACCATCTTCATAAGCTGTCAGAAGAAGGTAGATGTGCAGTAACTGTAAAGATTTGGTTACCAGGCTTTAATTGCTGCAACGGGTCCGACGATTTGCACGCTTAACCGTGTGGTTACCAGTATAAGTCGCAGCGATACAGTTATGTTGCAATTGTTAGTCGTAAAAAACGTTTGGGAGCAGTCACACGACCACACATTAACTGCCCGAAAACCGTTTTGTCCGGTTATTTAACCGTGGGTCGCGTGATCCAAAAACATCCCAGCCTGTCGATGTGGGGGGGATCACTAACATGGGAAAGTGAATAAGCTACGACGAAATTCCTTCGACTGTGTGCAATAGCAATGGCTCGCAATCAGAGTGACTACAAACACCGGACGCAGAGACAGTCGGAACGCTGGGGCGCTCAAAGCGCCTACCTGACCTTGAAACAAGGTTGTACGGCTGGTATTAAGTCACGGATTCACGAATTCACGGATTCACAGATTCAGAGATTGATACACAGGATCGAGGCTTTGCCCAAGTTTCTCGGGTCGGTTTTGTTCTTGTTGTTCAGCGGCTGTCGTTCACCTGAAAATCACAAGCGAAAAAAGTGTGCGGCACTGCTCTTTAAGTTCTCAGCGCGGGGCAGTATGTTTGCCAGCACGAGGACTCGCATAGGAAAGTGTCTAATAGTGCTTTGAACTGGGTTCTAGAAGGAACGTGGACAACCGTCGGAGGAAGTTTATTCCACGCAGCTACTACACGAGATGAGAAAACATTTCGCCTAATAAAAGTGTTCGCTCTGAGCTTGAAAATCTTCTTACTATGCCCCCGCTGCGTGACCATTCCCCTTGCGTTCACCTTCCATCCTAGATTGCCCCAGTATTGTCCAACTCACTATTAACCCCCATGAAATCTAGTCCACCTACTAAGAAGTTCCACCCACGCCAATCCTAAAGTGTTTGGTTTCCCTTACCACGCCGCATCTCTCCCTACTTACATCGTACCGTCCTATGTCTCAGGTAGTATAATAGCATCTATTGGAAATCTCAGCTTGGCTTTGATGACTAGACTACTGAGTGCAGATCCATTTTTATCCCCTCTCGTTTAACCACTTGTCGTCAGCACCCTAACTGTAGCAAACGTTCCGTTTTTTCCTTAAAGAACTCTATCCTGCCTGATGACTCCTATGACTCCTATAACTTTCTAGGCCTTATTGATCTCATCCCATCTCATTTTCCCAAGCTTCGACCTGCAGTAATACGTGCTATGGACGTCCTGTTTGGCCATTATCCACTCCACTCGATCTGTACATTACACCCGAATGGATCCCCTACCGGACAAAAAAACAAATACTACCTACAACAACACATTGGTCTTGCTCTCCCTGCGGAATCCCTTGGCAAACCCACACCCCACTGCTGAGAGAACTGCACATCCCAGCCCAACTACCTCAACCACGACGTCGGTCACGGGGCTGTCCAGAAACTGAAGAATCTCAGTGCAGTGACGGCATGGCACTGCCGTACCCAGTTTGATAGCATACCCGCAACTGCTCCATTCCCCATTTTGACAACGCCCTCTCGCCCACTCGTTCCCTTACCTGCAACCACAATAAAAATCTTCATCTGGTCCCAGCCGCCCCCGGGAGGCGTTCATTCCAATCTGCTAAACCTTCCATTGGATCTAAACATCTCGGTGACTTTTACTTTGTACTCCTCACCAAGTTAGTTATTTTCCGTGCAGTTCGCGTTCCTTCGTGTGTGTTTGCGTGAACGCCTTTTTCCAAGGAACCTTTCACACCCGACCCCGCTCCAGCAGCAACACTAGTGAGTCTCACCAGTTTCACTGCACTTTGTGCTTCTGCTTTTCCTACTACCATTTATCCGTACCGCAAATTCCCCCACTTACGCTTTTTGTGACTCTGGCCAAACGCCCAACAGTCCAAGGCTACGATGCCTCAGTAACGGTTTTAGGCTTTATTTCAAATCAGCCGGTCAGATCGTGGCAGTTCTGCTGCCTCTCCTGATCCGTTATTCTGGTTTCACTTTTTCCGCAGATTGAAGTATTTTAAAATTATTTTTATCACGTACCAGGCAGGAATCCTCTTGCTATGCCCTCCCTCGTTTTGTTTTTGCCCGCCACTTTCAAATCTTAACGATAGTATTTTGTCTCATCTGATATGTTTCCCGTAAGAAAGAAAGAGCCCTTGTAATTTTGGTTCCCTACCCATGCCGCCTCATGCGTGACAAAGCCTACTTCGGATAATGCCCACTCTTTATGTCGCCGTCCCTATTCCACGGAATTCCCAGTACCCACAAACCCTACCAGTCATGCTCTTATTCTGACTGTAACTTTATGATCATGCCTGAAGGTAAGCCACCCTCTAGTTGGGGATAAACATTGTTTTTATTATTATTATTGTTAGATGTCTTTGACGTGGTACCTTTTCATGTATTACCTGATGCTGGAAATTCAAAAAGAGTTGATCTGCACGCTGCCTCGCGAGCTAATAACCAGTTTCTAAGAAGAGAGCCCAATTTTGGTGATTTTGCCACCGCGGCCGCATACGTGAGTGTTACAAGTCATCTTGAGGAAAACAGAGCTGTTGGTTTTATTAAGATACAGGGACGGGAAGCAGAAACGGAGCGAAATTAGGATGTAATTCTCGAAAAGAGCAGATTTGAATCCAAGTACCTGCCCACACACTAGGTAGTCGCTACGGCTAGATCCAAGGGTACATCACTCTATACGCATGAAATCCCTGAAGTTTAAGGATCCAATATATACAACTTGATGTTTCGACGTCTTTTTGTACACCCTACTTTGGTTCCAACTTTGCTGCGTCCAATGATGCGTACGGTCACTGAATCCTGACAGCACACAGAATACTCAATTTCGACAATAGGAGCAATTTAAGCGAGTGGTAATTTTGTCTTCATAACAGTGAGGCTACCGAAAATGTTTACCCAAGTTGTGTGTTTTATTTTACATTTTTCCCTTGGGAATCCCTGTCGAGTTAAAATGGCTTCAAGAAAACGAGACCTGAAGGGACTAGCCTTTACGATTGTACCGATACGACTGATAAATAAAAAGATAATTCGCCAACGATGGTTGCGCATTTCTTGGGCGTTGACATGGCAGACGGACAACATATATTGTTATGGACTACCACCTTTGGATTAGACTATCATGAATAGTTGAAGAGCCAACCAGCGTTGCGCATAGATGCGGGGCTGGTAGTTGCGATAAGTAGCCAAGGTGAAAGAAAAAAGTAAAGTTATCATGATAAAGGCCAATGGTCGGTCTTATTTCTCGACAGTATCATTACGCTTCATGAAGTATAATTAGCTAAGAAGCGTTATTATATCCGATGGGAAATATGTACTTGCTGTAAGATCCGGGCGGCCAAAGATCTCGCAGGACGATTGCGGCCATAAGATTATACGCGGTTCGTTGCCAGTAGACAACAGAAACAGGCAGATGAGGGGCAGCAGATGAGGGGCAGCAGATGATGTATTGAGAGCTGACAAAAACTGATTCTATAAACAAACGGGTTAGTGAGCGTCGTGAATTAATCAAACCTGCAATCAATAATGACGCAATTAGCGGGAGCAGAAAATGGTCAATGAAGCAGCAGGTATCTAGATGCGGGCAGTCTCTCAGTGTGAGTTGGCCGTATGGGGAGAAAACGGTGCAGAAAACAATAAGTACGGTCGGGAGGTAAGGGAGGTAAGGGACCACCTTTGGTTGGCGGCGCAATGCCGCACCTCGTGCCACGTTATTACGTGGGCAAGTCTATGTAGTACGCTGGAAAGCAACGGATACACAGAGTTAACTCAGAAACAGCTGCACGCGGAGACACAGCAAGCACAACGCACAGATAGGAAGGCAGAAAGACCGCGGTGCAGAAACACGTGTATTTGACGACCGAGAACGGAACCTAAAGTGTACAGAGGTAAAACAACACGATATGGGAACAGTCAATTTAGTCAATGGGTTTGGTTGGGACTTCTTCCAAAAGGGAATTGAGGTATTTCGGAACCACAACATAGGATAAATCGGAAATATACAAGTGGAGCTATGTAAAATTTTAGAGGGTTACAACTTGACAAATCAGATTGCGCTGTTAGGTCCGTTTAAAACAAATCTCACCAAAGGCTATCTGGCACATGCGGTATGTAGGTAATACAAAAAATAGGGCCTCCCCGGTGCCGCGTTGGTGTAGTGAGCACCACGCTTGCCCGCCATCCGAGGAACTCTGAGTTCGATCCCCGGTCGGTCCGTTTTTCTATCTGAGCGGACGCTCGAAAATAGGTAGAACTGAGACGAACTTGCAAGCAATGACCAACGGGCAACCAAATATTGACATCAGTTACTGAAGAATAAGCAGACCTTAAATAGGAGCGAAACGGGGGGCAAACGAGTAGCAAGGAAACAAAACGGCGCTATAATGGACGGGCGTAAGTCACGTTACTCATGAGTAGTCAGAACACAAAAGAAAACTGACCGCCGTTTACCGTTGGTTCATATGGGGAACCAACACTTACGTTGGTAATCCACATGCAGATATCTGAAAACGCAGCATTATTTAGTGGCTAAGTATGTATATCTGGGAATGTGAGTCATCTAGTGAGGTGCGCGCTCGCATCATCATGGCACAATGCATGAAACTGTCTTCCATTATTATGCTGAGCACAAAGCGAACATATGCAAATGAGTGAGTTTTTAAAGTTTGCTGAACCAGCACTTCTAATTTGATACGCCTGGCATGTACAACGCACACATATTTTACTCAACTATTCATCCTTGAGGAACCCGTGGTGTATGTTCTGCAGATGCTACGTCTCATATAAAGAATACCATAGAAGTTTGAATTATGCTCAGATTTTATTTCGTCCTTTATGTCGTATACTGATAATCAAATACAAACCGGTGGTCACTAGTGAACGTAAAATTTTGCTGATTTAATCAAAATGCTATGAGCAACGTACCACTTGAACGCACAACCACATTAGACTAACTCCTCACAAAACTCGCAACTTCAAAAACCCCACGGTTTCAGTGAAATTAATTTCTTTTTATTTCCAGTAAGTGGTACGAAGTAGCTTGAGCCACATTACAAAAAGGAGCGCAAGTCTGAGGCTGTTTAAAACAAAAGATAAACAAACATTATCCGGTATGATGCAACTCGAAAGTAGTACATAACTAGGGCCATCGGGGCACTCGGGTTAGCTTGACGGATAATGCGCTCGTCTGCCATCCAGTTGATTTCGACTTCGACCTCTGCGGGCATGCTTCCGGTGGATCGCTTAGAAACAGTTAGAGTTGACACGAAGTGGCAAGCTGAGATGGACAGACGACAAAAGTTTTGCCTTAGTAACTAGGGTAGAGACAAATCGCAAGGGGAGCGAAAACCCGGGGGTTTGAGTCGCAGGGAAGTGACTGGGCATTACGATAGACGAGCGCAAGTCATGCCACACAAGAAGTCAAGGTCATGCAAAAAATAAAGATTAGTTACCTTTGACTAATGGGCGAAATCACTACTGGAACAGTGACAATCAGGGGCGGACAGTTGTTTCCGACGTTTCTGAATTTAGACCTGTTTCACCGAAGAGATGGGTAGCTCACCGGAGCATGAAAGTTACCTCGAATAAGGTGAATAGCTGACGGGATCGTTGACTGCTGCGGAAAATAACCAGAATCCAAGGTTTTCCAGTGAGGCAATGCTTGAACACATATGATAGTTTAGGCGATAAGGTCCACCTTTTTTCGTATGTAATGGAGAATGTCCTAGAACTTATAATAATAGGTTTATTTCCGATGTTGTGGGAAACACCACTGTGGCGTGATCGGGCCGTTACGACCTGAACGTGGCAGGCAATAACACAGCGGGAAGGAAGGCAAAACAAAGGACACATACTTTTCACGTGATAAGTAATCCTAGATTGTGGAAAACAAAAACCAGAACAGTGGGGCATGAGTTACGACTAGTTCAATGATGAATCCGGTTGAAATGAATTAAACCGATAAACCGCTACTGACCATGAGTGACCTTAGGCGGTTGAGTAAATGGTTAAGGTCACAGGAAACAGACATGGGAATGAATAGATGGAGCAGTTAGAACTGGAGATAGATGGCATATTGTACCTCAAAAATATGGTTCACACTGCAACTGACTAGACTCACCGGTGTCACGTTTTGAGGGAAGTCAGGCGTGAAAGTTATTTGGGAGGGCGAGTTAGTGGTAATGCATACGATTGAGCGAGCAACGCAAGTAAACTCGTTGAACTAGCGGAAGGAGAAAGCCTGATTTGCAGCGCGAAACTGGGATGGTTAAATCCGAACGAAGGGTTCAACTCGTTAGAACGAACTCGTCCCAGAGGCGAGTGGGGCCGGGTAAATAATTTGTTCGCATTTGCAATTACAGACTTGAGTGGGCGGGAGGTGACCGTCGAGAGTGGGAAATAACTAGTTGCGGGATACCCTTATACTGGGAACGGCTCTGCCGTGCCACCATTGCACTGATATGCTCCGGTTTCTGGACGGCCCCATAAAAGACGTCAAAGTTGCTGTAATCGGACGGAGGATTCGCATTCTTGTGGCAGCTGAATGTCAATTAGACATTGGGGTTGATACAGGGAGAGTCAGGCGGATGTAGATTCACAGGTAATTTTAATCGATTGGAGATGTTCATGCAGGTGTAAACCGGGGACCAGTCGGAATAAACGACGGTCATGTGGGGCTTTCGGAGCTGCTACTGTGAACGAATGGTGCTTTAGAATGCGGAGAAAACGGACTGAAATCAGTACATTCTGGTGAGTGTCGGAAGGTATGAGATTAAATTTGTCCATTATTAGAAAGATCTAGAAAAGGATAAAAGCGAGCTGAATGAACCTGTGAAAGGGTGGGTGTTTGCTGGCTGACCTAGCAACCAAGAACTAGCTGAGGCCGCCAGTGTAGTGTGAGGTCACAACAAATGACTATTAGTGTGCTTCCGCTCGGCGAGCATGTGGTACACTCGAATTGCAAAGCAAGAAGTCAGCATGGGTGGCAAGCATTGCGCTCCGTGCTTTGCGCTGAGCTTCAGTTGATCAGTGGGCGTAAGGCCAAAATGAGAGTAGTTACGTAACTTTGGTGCATTTCAGGCATATTTTATGAGTTAATCGATGGCTTTAGGCAATGTAGTTGAATTGCGAATTGCATCTGGCATTAAATTTGTCAGCAGCGGTCGGGAAACTCAGTGGCTCGCGTTTGCCGTTATCAATTCCTAAAGTTGCTATCACCTTGAGTAGCAAGTTTCTTTGAAATCGGAATCGGCGGCGCATGGCTCATGGTGGTCTTCTGGGATAAGCCGTTGCCCCTTCGTTTACCCTACGATGTCATCGGTTTTGATCAGCAATAAGTAAGAATAACCTTAATTCATTATTGATGTGTACGGCACATAAGATGAAAGTTGTGGGGCGTCTAGACATTCAAGTAAGTGGGAAGCGAAAAAATGGGCGTGATTCAGCACAAATAGGTTTTGTAACCAACAGGTTGTTTCTATTCAAACACGGTGGGATTTTGGACAACAATGATGGCGAAACACAAGCGACATGGAGCTGTATCTTGTTAAGTTTCTGCCAAGAGAAAACTGGACACTGGGATGACGGAAACGGCAGTACAAATGCTTGTTATAGGCGAAAGTCGGTAGCTTTAAACTGAGAGTGATAACCATTGCAGAGCTCGAGCGTACCTGAGCAGCTGACGCGTGGGCTAGGTCGCGGATGGCGAAAAGGCGAGAACCACAAGTAAGCAGGATAGAGGAAAGAAGCCTCTATCAGGGTGTAAAAGTTTAACTTTAAAACAGGTGAACTAGGTGTTTTTGAAAAGCCCGATTTAGTCGAGGTCAGAGTTGTTTAGGCAGACGAAATACCGAGCTCACGAGAATATGAATGACGTCACGTTGAAAACAAGCGACTTCATGCACACAGCGAGCCGTCAGTGCATCAGGATATTTTTGGTGACCCCGAATTAGGGAACGCCGTTAACAGAATAGCAAGTTACCCAAAACAAGAACTGCCGGGTATTTTTTACCTGCAAAACCAAGGCCCTTGAAAGTGAAGTAGGAGTGTCATGGTGAACTGCTCAGAAGCTGTCAGACTGGTTAAAGCAGTCACGATACCGTCTGCGTGACAACATGATTGGTCGCCTTTAATGAGGTAACTGGGACGGTTGTATACATTTTTCGCTTTCGGAGCTAGGAAAGACCATGTGAAATCGGTTTTTTGCTCCACTTCCATTTTTAATGATAAGTTGATGGATCCGCGTTTGGGCGAACCAGTGCGTAAAATTTAATAGGCTTCTCGTACAACCACGGTTAAGAAAAGATCCCTTGTCCTGAAAAACAACATAGAAGGCCAAGCTCTCTAAAAAATATGTTTGTTTTTATTAGCAAAGCAGCCACGAAAGTCGACCGGTGCACGAAATTTGCACTACCTACATAGTCCATAATATGTTCATCACATGAATCCGACGGTCCTTCCTTGACGTTGTCCTCGGCCTGTCGCTTGTAGGACTTGATTTGCGTCATCCAACGCCGGTACAACAGTGTGACAGGCTTATTTCTGGAACACCTAGCAAATGGCAGTTTCCTGGTTCACAAGCCTTTGGGGAGAGTTGGGGCTTCGACGCGCTGTGTCGCCAAGGGTGCGAAGGAAGAGCTGAAATTTGGATGGGCTTTGGATCCTGTTGCAGTAGCAAATATTCCTGCTACTTTATGAGAAAAAGAATCGCCGGCGGCCTGTCCAAAACGCTGGAAAATTTATTCATTTACAGACGCTTATTATGGTGGAAAGCAAAACGGAATCCAGTTGTCTTAATGGAGAATTTCGGATGGTAATCAAGGTTCGCATGGGCCACTTTGGCACGCACCTAAACATTGCGAGTTAGCTGAAGTTGTCTAGCCTGAGACTTTGCTGAAGACGATGTATGGAAGTGAAGATCTATGTCTGCTCCAGAACCAAACCTTGCTGTAGAGTTGTTCATGCTGCTCACAGGCCTGCACATCCCAGCCCAATCACCTCAAACATGATGTCCATCACGAGGCTGTCCAGAGAACGAGGCGTCAGTGCAATGGTGGCACGGCACTGTAATACTCACAAATATTCACTTCCTACTTTTTACGGTGCCCTCTCGCTCACTTGTTCCCTGGCCCCAGTCTTCTCCGGGGTACGTTCATTCTAAACTGCTAAACCTGCCGTTCAGATCTAAACATCTCGGCGAATTTTACTCTATGATTTTTACAAGGTCACTCGTTTTCTGTGCAGCTGGCGTTCCGTCTTGTGAATTTGCACCAACTCCTTCCCCCAAGGAACTGTTACATTACACTCCACTCCAACAGCGATACTAGTGAGCCTTAACAGTTTCACCGTACACCGTATTGCTTATTCCTGTATTTGGTCATCCCCGCGGACGCTTTTTATGACCCTGGTCATAAGCCCAAAAGTCCAAAGCCGCAAAGCCTCATCCGAGGTTTTAGGTTTCGGTTTAAATTGACTGGCTAGATCGTGGCGATTTTGCTGCTTCACCAGATCCGTTGTTCTGGTTCCTCATTTTTCGCAATTTGAGGTTTTTTTCATGCGTCAGGCAGGATGCCGCTTGTTTTGCCCTACCTCGCTTTTATTTGCCCACCCCCTTCAAATCCTAACGATCTGATCTTGTCTCAGCTTGATATCCTCCCCAAAAGAAAAGTAGTCCTGGTAACTGTGTTCCCTTGCCCATGCATGTTTAGGCGTGAGGAAGTCTACGTCGGATAATGCCCACTGTTTATGACACTGTCCCTTCTCCGCAAATTCCGCCAGTCATGCTTTCATTCTGACTGTAACAGTATGAGCGTGCCTGACGGTATAACACCCACTAGTTGGGAATAAGCATTATTGTTATTATTATGTTGGAATTGTCTGCTTAAAGAGGACAGCTCTGAGGCCCGGTCGTGGGGAAGTATGTGTACCCTAGTAGGCAGCCGGTCGAGTGGTTTGAGCTGGCAAGGAACGTGATATGACAAACGTCAAAACAGAACACTTCGCTATCGTGTGAATGCATTTTGCAGAGTCGTCCACCTGGTTTGGATCGGGGGTACCATGTTTTAACGTGGGTAAAACAAAGACTTGATGACCGAAACAAGGATTAGGTAGAGCTGAATGGAAGACAGGAGTAAAAGGAAATGTGGAAACGCGTTAAAGTGAAGATTCAGGAGTGGCTGGGGCGCTTGACTGGAGTGAGTAAATAGAGACAGGGGGAAAGTAACAGGCCTGATGTGGATGTTTGGGGGCCATGCGATGAAGGGTAGGACAATGGGCGTCGGTTGACCCAAAAGTACGGGTCTGATCAGGATGAGTATGAGTGACGCAGCCAGGGGATTACGCGTAGAGAAGGGCAGAATTTAACTGGCTGAGAGAATGGTTCGTGGAGGGTGGTTGTTGGATGTGTCACAGGTGTGACGTTTTTTGGGCAGGATGGGAACTAGGAATATGAGCGGGAACGACCCACCTTGCTAGCGAACGGGTGGTTACTAACAAATCTGTGACTGTGAGATGGGTGCTACATAGGGCAGGTTCTATTGGTGAGTAGCATATTGGGCGATTCTGTGGAATAGGAGGAGTTGGCGTTAGACGTGAAATATTTAACTTGGTGGACAAGGACGTGGTGGCAGTGGTCCTTTGGTTTAATGCAGCTTTGAACCGGGTTAATCTTGCTTTCACTCTCTTGAGTCACGGGAGGTCCGTGGATGCGGGAACCCTTTTTAGCCGCTTTGACGGTGTTATGGACCTAAGTGATGCCGCTACTCTCAGTAGTCAGGTGCAATGACGGCGGTTAGCAAGCGGTAACGTTCGGAAACTTCGCGAAAAACCGGGTCGCTCTAGCTACCCTCCAGTGAATGTTCACGGATGAAGGTAGCCAAAACGAGTTAAAAGCGGTCCGTTTAGAATTTTTGGATTTAACGGTAGATTTGTATATAACTCCGTTTCTAGACCAGGCTTCTGCATCTGCGTGTGAGCTTGCGGCCCTTGAGAAAATGGTCTGAAAAATGTCCCGCTTTTTAACTATTTTGTGGGGCTGAAAGTGTCGCGCGACCATTTATGGCATAAAAGTTCAGTGTTTGAGTTGTCCTTGTTGGCGGCTACGTCATGAAGGGGTGATCTTGTCCCCTTGGTGGCGGAAAGTTGGGCAATCAAATGATCTTCGCAACTAGTGATTTGGTTATGTAGTGACATCGGTGTTGCCCTATGAGAGCTTTTGTTGGGGGAACCTGAGTGGAACTGGGAAAAAGTTGAAGGAGGGGAGCCGAAGGGAAGATAAGCAGAGGATAACTGGATAACTGGTAAAGCACACTGATGCACGCTATGCAACAGAAACAGTAGGTGGGTGTCTAGAAGGCAATAAACTTGTAGCAGTACAGGACAGAGCACCCTCCGCGGAACAAACCTGAGTAGCCATCGCGATGTGTGCTATCAGCTACCCACGTGGCGCAACCCTGTGGGATACAGCAACCTGACCGAACTTTCGTAATCCCAGAGTCATTTCAAGGACGCCAACAACCCCAATTGAATGGGCTGGCGTTTGGGCCGTCTGAATCATGGAAACAAATTTACCGGAAATGTTCAGCGCTTGTGGGCGAAAACAAGAAAAGTACGTTGGGTAAACATGGATTTTGAGAAAAACAGAAACGAAGTTCACTTGAAACCCATCGCGCCCGGGAATTTTTTCGTTCGACTAAGTGGGCGTCTGGGCGAGTAAAAGGCCCGAGTCTGGTGGATTCGGACCAATCGTTGTCCTTCCTACATGCATGTTTTCCAACCAACAACAAGGGGGATAATGATGATGAAGGCAGGCAGCCCTTATAAAAGCCTAGGGCGGTGGACGAAATTATCTCAGGATTATATTTGAGGATAATTGGGGGTATTTATTGACATTTGTGTAGTAAGTGAACCTGCAATTAGTAGCTTTCGGGTAGGGATCCAATAAAGGTGAATAATATGCGCCCATTTTAGAACATAATTTTGAAAATGTTTCGTAGCACTAGGAGTCCCGAGGTCAAAACCATAACCTCGCAGTAAGGACCTGAGGCTGCACAAACCCATAGCTAGGCTTCCTTGTGCCTCGGAAGTCTGCGGAGCCAACAAAAATAGTGCGCTTATTTTTGGGGGGAAAGAGATGAATTTATTAATTATCGAATCAGCATGGTTAGCACAGACTGGTGAGTAGGAAGCCAGCTTCCAGAGGAAGAGGTTTCACCCAAGTCGGCTACCCCACCTTGTGTGGAGGATAATTAGTGCGTGAGTTTATACGTCACTATCATGAAAGGGGAAACCACTGGGCAATATCACTTTAAGAGACTACAGGTGTACATGGGTCAGCCATGAGGTCCATCTCACACGACGTGGGTGGAAGTTGTTTTGAAGAGTGCCTAAAGTGATTGAAGCAGCTACCGGTGATCTGTGGAACACTTTATATGCTGTTTTCCCGACCTTCTGGTGTACCTTTATACATGAAGCTTTTCGTTACCCCCACCCCGATGGGCGCTAAGGCGTTTCCTTGTTCCTGTTCACCTGAAAAAAGCAAAATTTCGTCGACGTTTGTGCCAGTACACAGGGCAGCTGGGACACTGCACTGGGACACTGAAGCGCTAGCATACGTCAGCGCTGAACATCTAGAGGGTCAAAAAGAGAGCAGAATGAAAGTGGCAGGGGAGAAAGATCTCGTGACAGAATGCTGAGAAATTTGGCCGCAAACCCAGATTGGGGTAGTGAGAAGGCCATATCGTCAATTTGGGGGAGTTTTGTTTGGCAGAGGAGGCTGAAAATGGGTCCTGAAGGCCTCATAGTAATTGCTGAAAGCAGTACCAGAAAAGAACACACCTATCTCACTGTCATGCGACCATATTGGTTAATTTGAACAATGGAAATGATGGAAATGAAATAAATGGGACTTTGAAGGCGAGCTAGGGCCAGCCTACCACAAATATGCGAGGTGCCCACACCTCCAACACTGACAGCATGTGCGCCATATATGTCAAGGCCTTGGAATTTTCGGTCCGAAGGTATGCCTCGTATGAAACAGCACTGACAGCTTTGCGTAAGTAAACAGAGCTTTTTTGTATTTGGCGTCATTTCTAAGATTAGAGTGAATGCTTTCTAACCCAGTCAAAGTGGACCTGGATGTCATGACACTATTTCATGCGGAGTACCTGTCATCTAACCCTTTGTAAGGAAGGATAGTTTTGTTGATGCGTTCCTTCATCAGCTTGAAGTGTTCTGAGTCAGTGGCCATTGGAATGATATTTGCTGCTTCCTACTTGATGAAAGAGCTGAAAGATCGCTCGCCTCCACGATGCCTGAAAAGTGTCCGGCGAGGTTTATGTGATTAACCTGTCTCAGTGCAGTGAGACGTGAGGACAGTGGTAAATTCCTCTTTGATTTTGCGGCATACAACTTGGGTGCACGGGGATTCACTTGGATCGAAAAGAAGAGAGGACTTGCCGGATTTTATTGGGCGGCAAGCAAGATGTCGACTTCGTTGGGTGGGCTTGACGTTGACCATCGTGTGTTTAGCGTGTCCACGGTATGAAGTTTCACATACGTTTTGGCAAGCCGCTATGCTGCAACGTCTTAGGAGCCTCTAATCCCCCTCGATTGAATGGAGAGAGACAGCGGCAACCGTCTGGATCCCCGCTGGGATTGCAAACCGTGGAGGATATTCGAGAGCTAAATTCCGGGGTAGACTGCCTTCGAAATGCAGCGGAACAACAAAACAAAACGTTTGATCAATGCCGAAGAAAAAACCTTTAGGATATGTGATATCTGTTATTTAAGCTTCCTTATTTAGTGCGCGGACACATCGACAAATGGAGATGGTTGCAGATAGCAAAAGGTACTTATTAATCCCCTCGAACTAGAACCGGTCACCAACACGAAGCCCCGCAACGCACTTGCTTGAGGCGGAATAAAATTATACCCTCTCCTGATGGCACGCGAAGCACGAAAACAGAACATCTTTACAAAACTGGCCCCGGAAATGTATGATGTATACTTCAGTATGTCCAACGACAGCCGCTGAAAATCTGACTACTGTAAGAACTGCCTCTCCACACTGTGACCTAAGGCCAAAGTCCACTACCTGTCTTCCACTGAACTACACGGTGGGATACTGGAAGGCTTAGGACCGGCTGCATCCTTACGGGTCCCCAGAAAACGTTACGTAAGTTTCTGTTGTACGGGCTTTCCGGAAGCATGGACTTCCTTCTGCTAGCCGAGTTCAATTATCTTTCACCCGTGCCCGTGAGAGTGAGTTCGCGAACCCAACTTTTTAATTCGGGACCAGATCGGCTTCCCCAGGGGGTGATTAACTGACCGCACTTTATTTATTTCGTTTGCCTGCATCATTCTACCAATTCATTCGCCTCCTATTTTTCTAATGAGTCTAAGTTGTGATCCGATAACTGAAGCAACTACTGAACCTACTGGACCTATCAAGCTGAAATCTTTCCCAGATATTTTTTTGTGCATTTCATAGCACCACAAATATGGTTCTTCTCTTTTCAAAGTTTATCATAAGCATCCGCTTACATGCTCTTTGCACTCCACATGAACTGAACTAAACATGGTCGATGTTGACCTTATTGTTTGACTACTCTCCCGTTTGAATACTTTTCCCGGGCTCAGCCCCGGCGATCGTTGCCGCCTTGGTTGGTCGCGTATTCCCTGGTTGTGCAGAGCCTGTCGTGGAGATGGCGTGTGCCACCCTGAAAAGAAGTCAAAACTTCGATCTCTTGGATTCCTGCGCTTCCAAACGCCGTCGATTCGGTTCCTTTTTGAACACTCCCACTGTTTCCTTGGATGTACCTCAGTCACCATTCGTCCCAAGTCAGCCGACGACACAACGTATGTCCTTCAGCATTTACCTTTTTCCACTCCTTTTTGCACTATTGGGTCCGTGGGAGGCAGACGAAACGCGTGTTTTCAGTTTTCATTTGCAGTTCTTGTGTAGGTGAGCACATTGGTGGTGTCATAAAAATGTCACATTAGAAAGGAAGAGAGGCACGAGATTGGATAGTCTCCGGCATGTTGTATCCAAGCAACTTAGAAGAAATGTAGTACTCTGTGAAACAGATGAGCGTTGCCATTCATCTTCGCATTGCGGACTTGAGGAATCGACAGTAATCAGCACATCCGTAGTTCCACTTCCGACTGCAACCAGGTCACTCTCATCTAATGCTCCTGGTCGGATTCGACGTTAATTCACCCTCAGACCAAGCTTCTCGCGTTCAATGGCAAGCTGTTAGACCTCAACTCGGTTCCGCTGTTCCACCATGTGACGTTACCATTTCACTACAGCACTCCATTATTTCTCGGCCTCATCCTCAATAACGGGCAACTCATGATGAAAAAATCACCATGAAACCCCGCTAGGTCGCAGCGATCACGTCGTCCTCGGCTTCTACGTCACCAGGGCAACTCAGCGGCACCCCAGACTTAGAAACCAAAACTGCTGTCAACGTACTAGAGACCGGGAGTTCATGCAAATGCCACCAACGGACGACGCGGGGACAGACACCGGTCGTCTAGGATTGCTGACCGATAACGTCAGGGAAAGAAGCGTGCTGTAAGGCCACTGGCCCGAAGTACGGTCTCCATAGCAGGACAAAGAGTGGATGACAGTACGTGACTGCTCGCAGACTACTCGTTAGCAAAGTGGATTTGGTCGTTTGGAGGTACTCCCCCTAACACCTCCCCTTTAAAGTGCTCGATCGTAGGACTGCTGCTGGGGGTTGAGTTGCATTGGTATGACGGGCCTTCGTATTCGACTTTTGGAAATTACTGGTTCATTCATCGGCTCTGGAGATTTTCGCTTTTGAGCTAATTCAAATGTGTCGAGAGGAATCCTCAGTGGAAGACCAGGATCGAGTGTAGCTCTCGCTGGAAGATAGGAAGAGCGTAGCTGATTGGCATGACGTACCCAGATAGTGGGGCCTACGTTTACCAGCACGGCGCACAATTATACCTTGTGTCCAAGATGAAATTGTTTAAGAACATCGCTCTGTAATTCCGGGGGCACAATTACTCGTTCTACGAAGAGTAAGCAACCAACAACCTCGGAAAGTGAGAATCGACGTTGATAGAACGGCTGAAGTTGTTTATCGGAACATACTGCAGGCCATTGTGTGCGATGAAAATGGAGTATCTTTAGAAGTAACGGATCACGAGCAGTGGCGTCGCGAACGATGGCAGAAGTAACGAAGTGCACAGATTGTAGTAGCAAGCACTGCGTTAACTTCTGGTTCCACCTTATTTGCGGCAACAACAGCATCTTCGGGTTGTTGACGTTGAGAATCCATGAGTCTTGATAATCCATCAGCTTGGCCAATAGCATCAGTAGACTTAATGGGGAAGTCGTAGCCCAGAAGCGTTGTAGCCCAACGTTGCAAACGGTTGGCTATGTAAAAAGGGATGCCTTTCTTCGATCCGAAAACGCCGAGAAGGGGCTTATGATCAGTGATGAGCGTAAAATGATGTCCATAGAGCATTTTGTGGAACTTCTTGATGGCGAAGATGATCGTAAAAGCTTCTTTTTCGATCTGACCATAATTGCGCTCGGCAAGTGTTAGGAATCTAGCTGCATGGGCAATTGCTTTTTCGTTTCCGTCAGGGAAAACGTGAGAGATGACAGCTCCAATACCATAGTTGGATACGTCTGAAACAACAGTAATGTCCAGGGCTGGAGTGTAATGTGTGAGTAGCAGGTCGGAGCTGAGAAGTGTTTTCACTTTGTTAAAAGTGGACTGGCACTGATGTGACCAGTTCCAAGGCAAATCTTCTTTTAAAAGATGATTCAGTGGTTCACGGACACGATGCATGTCTGGCAAAAATGAACTGTCATGGCTTACCAAACCGAGGAAGGAGCGCAATGTTGCTAAATCCGTCGGTGCTGGCATTTGTTGTGTGGCAGAAATATTTTCTGGGTCTGGATGGCGACCATTTTCGTCAAAAATAAATCCAAGATATTTGATGGAAGTGAGAAAAAATGCACATTTTTCTGCACGTAGACGAAAACCATATTGCTGAATTCGTTCGAGTACACAATGCAGACGATGCGAATGTTCTTGACTAGAACCTGTGAGAATGATGTCATCTAAATAAGCAGCAACTCCTGATAAACCATTTAGCATGGCATCCATTGTTTGTTGAAATATTGCTGGTGC